>OX457024.1:36115185-36589352 GCA_949752745.1 Protula sp. h YS-2021 | reverse complement strand
TTGAAATCTGTGATTTTAAAAAGTTACTTTGATTTTCCTTTTTGTTTTTACATGTTTATATTTTGAAGAAAAGAATTTGTTTTAATCCAAACGGAAATAATAAAACTATGAAAGTGTTTCGTTTCTTTGACATTACTTTTATCAGTAATGTATTCCAGAATAGCCTACCAAAATATCAACTTTCTCATTTGCTTCGGAATTGTTCTTTATAATAATACGGTGTTTATACCAAAGAACAGGTTTTCCGTGTTAAATTGAAAGATTTGATGACAAAATATTCATAAGTTATACTTTTCGCAAGATTTTATTGTTATTATTTCGTATTTGACCTCATTATACTTAATTCTAGAGTTTGTTACATAAATGGCAATATCTTCTTCAGAAATAAACATTGAAATTGGAAATATACATTCTCACATTTCATTGATTTTTATTTATGTGCTGCATATGTGTGAATATTCTTTAGCAACTGAAAAAATGCCCCGTAAAATACGGCTATTATGTTTTATTGTTTACACTTCCATGATGCGTATTTACACATGGCGCCCCATGTCCCTGGGAAATCCCTGGGAATAGTCGGTCAGGAATTGACAGACTTCACGGGATGCGAAGGGATGAGGTGTCCTGGGAAATAGCGGGGAAAAGTAGGTCAGGAATGGACAGGTCAATGGTCAATTCACGGGGTATGAAGGGAGGGTTGGGGGGGGGGCGCAGCAAAAAATTGTACTTTCAAGTATATCCAACAACTGCGGTGTTGGCTTGTTTCATTTCCTGTACAAATAATGAATGGTGTACATTACTGCCCACTTTCCAATTTTTTCAGTTTCAGTCTTTCTTCTCACCTTATTTTTCTGTTCTCCGAGCCCCATTTCAGGACAGGGTTGGACAGTCACTCTGTCTTATCAGCACAGTAATTAGGTTTGCATGGTCAGCATCATTTTGACGTTACAGTGAGGATACAAAGAGGGGTTTTGCTAAACATTTGAGTAACGCATAAAGAAACGGGTATTATTTTCTGTATTTTATTTTGTACAGCCATGTCGTTGTTGTTCGATTTCGATAACACATTCTGCAAGTCCTAACTTGCCAACAAAAAAACAAACAAAACAACAACAATAACAAAAAAAAAAAAAAAGCATGTCCAAGGACATGGCCCAGCCGAGTTACCAAACAAGGAAAGAGAGAAAAACTCTGAAACGAACACTGTTTGGTCAAAAAATGAAGTATGTAAAATGCATTTAAATTGAAATTGGAAGCTACCCGAAAAGGGCTGTTGGAGAAGTTGGGTTTTGACGATTCACGTATTTACCGACATTTACACAGTTTTACAAAATTTTTAAAATTCCACCATTTCGGTATTTTTTGTCATTTGCGAAAAAAAGCAAAGTGCAGGTGGAGAAGCACCTAAGAAACTTTCGATTAAAATTTTATAACTAATTGAAAAAAGACTGGGAGAAATAAATGGTTTGACAATGATCATTTATTTACTACCCTCTATTCCAGTTTTCCAAACATCAAAGTTCCATCATTTCGGCAGTTTTTGGCGAACCGCGAAAAAAATATTAGCCTGGTAGACGAACCCCTGGGGAACATCCCTGCGTAACATCTAAACGATTGGGGTAAAACTGTAGGAGTAGCATTTTAAAAATCATCAAAAAAAGTAATAGCCAGGTGGACCACCCAGGAAACATTCTTGTGTAATATCAAAACGATTGGAGCAAAACTTTTTAAGAAAAAGTTTAACATACGCACATATGTGCACACATTTACAAGCCCCCTATAGTAATACGACTAACCCAGTCCGACAAAGTCGGCTGGGTTAAAAAAAGAAGAGAGAAGAACACAAAGATATGCGGTCAGTCATCGTGATAATCCTCCGCCGCATCTCTTGCTACAATTTCCAGCGCTATGACACCTGCATGGCTTGTCTGCAAAAAAGTAAAAAGAAGATACTATTTCTTCTGTTCCCTGGTGGCGGTGTGTGTGTGCAGGGGGGGGGGGGGGGGGTCGCAGAAAACTACTCTTACTGGAAACGTGCTCACATATTAAGTTTATATGCAGTGTGAATATTTTTTATAGTTTAAGTATACCATATGCACTATGATCTGGTCTGGCTACGGTCAAATCCAGGACTCAGTGTTTACACATTACCCTGCGAAATTTAAATAAACAAAACCACGAAGGCTATGTAACACAACGTCTCTTGTGACAACCAATGATCAACAGTTAGTGCTATACTAGATCCTCGGGTTTTTTTTAGGGCTACGCACTCGTGAACAAAATTTTGGTTTACTACTGGATGCTGACTAAAACTTGGGCCTTGTCTCATACCTGGCAATTTGGTTTGACTAGCATAGTGATAAATTCGTTAGGATTTAAGCCTTCATCTGAAAAATTATAAAATTAGAACGGTTAGTGCACAACAACATCAGTGTTCCCGAACATGTCAAGCTTTTTTATTAGATAGCCATTGAATTTTTGTTTTTGTAAATGAGAACAAATGTTTCCCGCGACAGCTCCCCCCCCCCCCCCCCCCCCCACTCATGTAAGACTTCGACCTTACATAAATACATCTGAATATATATCTGATGTGCCCAGACGTCTGGTTACGTAACACCTTTATCCTATACAAATACAACACGAACTGTGGGACCGACCCAAGGTATTATCCTATCCTATAAGTTTGAATCTGTTCCATTTCTTTCTGCAGTTACAGTGATGACGCATTTTCATGTTTTGAGCGCCATATGACGTCATGCGTTACCCACTTTATATCAAATATAATCCCAAAGAAAGAAAACACCCAACATATAATCAAAACAGCTTTAAAGCTGTTAACAAAATCTAGTATCCTAGTATCCAAAACGCGTAATAACGTCACGTGAGGTTACACGTTGCGCTTTATATACACCAAACACATTTTGAGCCGTCGGACCCACCCAATGCATTATCCTACCAAGTCTGAAGTTGATCCGATGTTTCATTCGGGAATTATCGTGTTAACAAAATCAAGAGTCTACCAGTCTCACACATTACATACAAACACACACAGAAAGTACGTAAAGTATGTCAGTGAAACTGACTAAGTCCCCCGCAGGCGTGCAATTCCAGGATTTCATTTTACGGCGGACGACAAAACCTATAAACCTGTACACAACTACACCCTATATTCTTTCCTTATGCAATGTTCAAATGGAATCCCTCGGGTAGTCCTTGAGATCTATCGCATAAAAAACATGCCATCCAGATGTTGACGGCCTCAAGCTATTTGGATTTTCGACAACGCCCCTAGGACACATTTTTCTCGGCGCCCGGCAAAACTTATATCCAGGTGCACAACTACACCCTATATTCTTTCCCTTCTCAAGGTCCAAATGGAATCCCTCAGGCAGTCTCTGAGATCTATAGCACAAAAGACATCCTATCCAGATGTTGACGGCCTAAGATATTTGGATTTTCGACAAAATCCCTAGGACACATTTTTTTCGCGGCCGGCAAAATTTATAAACAGATGCACAACTACAACCTATTCTTTCCCTATGCAAGGTTTAAATGGAATCCCTCGAGTAGCTTCTGAGATCTATCGCACAAAAAACATCATATCTGAAATGTTGACAGACGTACAGACTGACGGACGGACCCGAATCCCATAGTCCACCACTTCGCGCTACGAGTCTGCAGAAGACTAACAAAATGTTTCGCCTCAACAAAATGCTTAATTTCAACGGGGGAAACACAAATATCTCCCAGCTCTAAATATATCCAAAACATTTAAAGACCTTCAAATGGGCAATCGTTCTTCTACTACTAGGTTTAATACACACTTAACCTCTGTGTAGGAAAAAGTTCCTTACAAAAGTTCCTTAGAAATGTCCTAAACAAGAGGTTATTTGTTCATTACAGGTAGCACGGTATTCCATAAATGACGTCTTACAGTTTCTAGAGTATAAGGCGGTACCTGCTGGCTGGACGAGCATGCAAGGCAGAGCTGCAGGCTTTGTATGCCAAAAGTCGTTCGGAAAAGTCCTCAAGCACTCTACCGAAAGTGTATCTGTATTGCCCCAGTCCACATAGAACACCGTGGCATTGTCCCCATCCACCTCCTCCACCCACACCCTGCACAGAAATGGATGCATCTCATTGGCTGAGCTCAACTGTGTTTTGCAACAATATCATTGGCTGAATCAAGCAATGGTTTCAGAATATCGCTGACAGAATCAAGCAACGTTGAGAACATTGTCGCTGGCTGAAATTCAAAAATTTAATTTTTTCCTTTCAAATCTATTGACAGCCTCAATCGGAATTCGACAAAAATGTAATTTTTTTTCACAAGAGATGAAAACAGGTGTAGGATAACTTGCCAACGGATAAGCAGCCACCACTCATAGTGAAAACCAGAGAAGTGGTCATCGGATGTTTTCCGTCGTTCAATTACATTGCTATTGAGATGTCACGTACACAATTTCAGTAGTGCGCAGAGCGTCGTTTACAACACTAGAAGAGCAGGGATAACATCTCTGCGTATTTTCCCGTCATATGAATCTCAAAAATTCTGCTGTTTCTTTTTTACGCGCACTGGCAACCAGGAAATAAGTGCATACACACCTCGACCACTCGCCAGCGAAGAAGGCTCCAGCGCGCCGTGAGCTCGGGGCGTATGGCTGTAGGCTTTCCGCTGCCTCCAGTTCAGCTACAGCCATCATACTGCGTAACACCTGAAGTAAATCCTGGCAAAAACAGATAATAATAAATAAATAAATAAATAACGCGCAATATCTCAACATCTTCCAGTCGGTTCATCTACAAATACAAACACATTCAGTGAAATTATACAAGTCTAGCTGACAGTTTGTAGAGTATCAAGGGGGCCACACCAAGAGCCACTGTTTTTTTCAGTCCTGTAAAAGATATCTGAGCATTTCTGTCTATTGTCATGTGCATGTTATGTATTACAGGCTGTGACTATAATCAGACTATCTATTAACAGCCTGAGCAGACTTGGCTATATATGGACTGCCAAACTGAATCAGGCCCACAACAGATGGCCTGAAAACAGTCTACAGATAGCCTGGTTTTTCGCGATTTGAAAATTATAATTAGCTTGAAATATTTCGATCTGCGTTTTGAGTGCCGCTTAGTGTAGTAGGAGGTATCCCTTTTTATTCACCGCCGCGCTGCCGTGAGCGGGGGATACAGAAACGTCTCGTGACCGTCTGTAAGTCAAGCCGTGGGTCTGTCCGTCCGCAACCCTGATGTGCCCCCCTTTTTTCCGGGCCACTTTGTTAACTTACCTTAGTCGCACAACTTTGAAATTTCATAAGGTGAAAGAATATATCTTGTAGATTTGCAATGTCTTGTTTTCAGTTCGATCGGCAAAAAATTGCTAGAATTGTGGCCCTCTGAACTTAGGTAATTTCTTCTTGTTCTCAGACCATGTGGGGTCTTTTGTCACTTTGTTCATTTTCCCTGGTCGCACAACTTGGAAACTTCATACAGAAAAAGAACATATATTGTAGATTTGCAATGTCTTGGTTTCAGTTTGATCGACCAAAAATTGCCAAAACTTTGGTCCTCTGAACTTAGGTGATTTTTCACTTCGTCTCAGTCCGCGTGGGGTGTTTTGTCCAGGTCACTTTGTTAACTTTCAAATGCAATGTAAAGCTCATAAGAATGGCAAAGTCTATAATTTTCAAACCCCAAAACCAGGCTCAGACAGCTTGACTGTTTTCAGGACATCTGTTGTAGGTCTGGTCTTTTCTGGCTAACAATAGATAGCCTGGTTTTAGTCATGTGTATGTTACAACGGATCTGCCAAAATCAGTCGCTGAAAATTTTAATGGTAAGCGAATCAGGTGACTTCATAAAATAGGTGAAATTGTCAGCGGCTTAGTAAGACCGCCGATTTGAAAAATCTCCTCCAACACACACACCATGACAACACGAAATGACGGCTTTTTTTATGCCTACTCGAACATGTTTGTGTATTTTTCTTTGTAATGTCTTCACTGCAAGGGCAAGGAGAGATGAACAAATCTTGCCTCACTTCCCGCGCATTACCTCGTCCTTAAACTGTGCCCAGAAGTGCCTCTCGTCCTCGATGTGCCTCACAAACACGCCCACTTCCGGTGGCAGCTGGCGGGCAGTGGGCACGGTGACGCCAGGGAAGCAGTCCGCCACTATCTGTTGCCATCTCTCCTCCTCCATAGATAGTGGCAGTGTCGACTGTGCTAGAAGGCAATAGTAAAACAGTTTAACATCTTAAAGTTAAAAGTGAAAAAAGAGGGGGGGGGGGGGGGGGGAACTACCTCTTTTTTACCACAAAGTCCGAGATTTAAGCAAAGTTGACATCAAAATAATGCAAATTTTTTTAAAATGATTTTTTAATCTGAATCTCCAAGATTTTTTAATCTGAATCTCCAAGAATCTCCAAGAAGCCAAGAGATCAAAAGTCTTCTTCCCAAATTTCACAAGGATAAAACAGCCACCTTATGAAATTAAAGCAACTGTTAGGAGTTAGAAGTGTGCCACACACTCTTCCTCATAAAAAAAATTTATGTATAATATTCCTGAAAAATAGATCCTGGAATCTCATGGGCACTTTCTTCTATTTTTTCACGTCCCAGACAAATGATGCATATATAATTTAAAGAAATTTTATTTTACATTCAGGTGTTGCTACTACTGCAAATAAATTAACTACACCTATATCTAAATAAATATATATCAAAACTGTGAAAGAACAAAACACTAGAAATCGAATTAGCAAACACATAATAAAAAACAATAAATAACAAAATATAATGGCAAATTCAGCAAACAAGAATGTACAAGGACATTGTGCCTAGCCGTTAAAGAGACGACATTACACAGGGGAAAGAAGAAA
Source organism: Protula sp. h YS-2021 (assembly GCA_949752745.1). Taxonomy (NCBI): domain Eukaryota; kingdom Metazoa; phylum Annelida; class Polychaeta; order Sabellida; family Serpulidae; genus Protula; species Protula sp. h YS-2021. The sequence continues at coordinate 36,582,469 of OX457024.1, read as the reverse complement.
CCGAACGAATTTTGACATAATTTACATTTGGTAGAAGGCCTCATGCAGGCCTCATCGTAGAAGGCCTCACGGACAACACTGTAATAAAGAGTATTCGGACAGAATCTGTGAGACGAACCGACTTTCTCTTTTTCCAATTTTACCGTTTTTGTTCAATATTTCGGCCAATTTTGGTCAAATCACCAAAACGATGCAGGAGTTTGAATGGAACATTCGTATCGAATTTCATTGCAATCGGACACGATTTGTGGGAGCAGTAGCATTTTTTGTATTTTCACAAATGTGGCCAATATTTTGGCCAATTTTGGCAAATCGCCGAAAAAAACTAATAATAATACTAAAAAATACAAATACAAGCTGTTTACACACACATAACGGAAAACAAATTCCCCACAAGTGATCTGTAAAGCCCAGCGACAATAGTCTGCTGAGTCAAACAAGCACCGTCTATGATTCTACTTGCTGAATAAAGAAAGAAAGAATCAATCTTTCCACTGCTTCCGGCAAGTTACTAGTCATGAACCAACACCATGTTTACCTTCATCCTGGTGTTGATGCCCTGCGTCCGCTTGCACAAGACCCACCCCCCCCCCCCCCGGCCCAGTGGCTGAGGTCTCCAGCACTGACTCACCTCTGTTTTCTTCCGCGGCATGCTCATCATTGCTGTCTGTCTGTGGCGAATTCGCCTCTGCGTCATTGGTTTCTCCAGCTTCAGTGGTCTCTTGTTCCTTTGGAGATTTAACTGATCCTTTATTAGATGTTTTTGATGAGTCTTGAATAGGACAATCGGATTCTGGTGAAAAACCTGACAGCGAATGATGTGACTGCGCACACTCTGAACTGTTTGCATGTGACGTCACACTCCCTGTCCCATGTGGTTCTGGCAGACTAAGGGGTGGCATTTCCGCAGTGCGTGAGGCAGCTTCGGCGATGAACGAAGCGACAGACTGCTTAAGCGGTCCGTCCTTATCAATCTTATTCAGCTTCTCCGAGTTGGCATTCTCCGATGCTTCAATTTTCCGTACGTCCAGGAAGTTAACGGATCCCACGGATAGCAGGGAAGAAGTGGCTTCTTCCGAATGACCACTTGACATCCGAGGCGAACCTGGTTCGAATGTATAACCTTTTAAGAAGGACCATGCGATGTAAACATCAAAAAGGAAAAAACTACGAAAACACTGCCCTGCACTGTTCACGTATGTAAAGCCAACTAAACCTTAAATTTCTGAATTTATAAGAATCAACAAACAGATTAGAGCCATGCAAATGCCAAGCTTATTTTTATTTCTTGTGTAAAACCTCACATTAAAGCTAATCTTCATGCCGTTATAAGAGAGGTTGCCTCCGGACGGATGTATGAAAAACAAAGCCAAAAGTAGGTGGAGAGAAATAGTAGTCCGGTCTTTGAATAACCGTAACGTTTTCACAGCAACCCCATTGGGTAGGCGGAAACAACAGCTACAATACACAACAGACCGCCGTGGAGGTTAACTATCGAACAACAACGCTAAACCTCGCCCAACCAAAAACGTATGCAACGCACATGCACACAACGCTCAAACCGCGCTACCACCTTGTGTGTGCGACAAGGAGGTGGAGGGGGAGGGGGGGGCACATACTTGATTCGGAGGTTGTTTCCCAGGACTGAGAAGAACCAGGTCTATCTCTCGTCAGCTCGGATAATGACTCGGATTTTTTAGTAGCACTTTTGCCTTGTCAAACAAAACATAACAACATAAAGCAATTCAATAGATAAAAAACACTAAAGTACTTAATTGTTAAGGACCGAAAGAAAGTACCTAAATGAACCAAAATGTCAAGGGACTTAAAACCAGTGGGAACCAGAGTAGTTTGCACCTCTTTACCGCTCCTACTCCCCTTCCTCTTAAGGTCTTGTATTCCAGACTTCACAAAAAGCACAGTAACATGTTTTGAGAATTTGGTCATTGGCTCTCCTGTTTAATCTTGCATAAAATTTCCAACACCCACTTCGGAGCGGGGACAATTTCGTTTTTTCAGCACAAGCAATGCACAGTGGTAGGGTTTGAGCCGTGCAAATATATATATCTCATTACCATATATCAGTTTCACTTCTGTTACCAAAATCGCTAAATATCGCTCAAGAATACCATCTTTGGGTGGCGGTTCCCCACGTCTTTGATCTGTATTTTTCTTGTGCTGCGTTCGCGCTACTTTCTGATGACAGGAAGCTGTGTGATGACGTCGTTCTGTGGGCGGTTCCTCGGGCTGTGACGTCATAGTAATGCTGCGGTCAATGTGACCCGTCCCATCATCCTTCTCTAAGTCATCTGCAGAAAACACAAGCCGATATATGTCCAATACATGCACTTTCTCGGCTGATTGAGTTTCTGTTCCAACATGTTACGTTTATGAAGTGCAGACAAGCCTCTTTCCCTGAGATAAGTTGTGGGAAATTACGTCTATGCCTGGATATTTAACTTAAATGTTTATAAAATGTCCCAGTGAAAATTCAGAGATGCCAGATGTATAAACAGTACACCAGCGAGAAAAAGACATGGTTGAATGTAGTTCAGTCACTAAATGTCAAATTGTCAATATCATGCTCAAACCTTGTGTTCGTAAGCTTAACTATAGGAGAAGATTCTCTCTAAACGTTTATGTGATCAGCTGGTTTGACAGATCATTGATCCATATAGTTATTACGGTCAAGGCCGGCTGCCTCACCCGCGTTGAGCTGGATCCGGAAGTTGCCGAGGCGGTGCATGGTAGTTTCGGCTGTCTCCGGCACGTCCGTATCGAGCTTCATCTCCAGCTGTAGCTTCAGGCCGCCCAGCGTGATGCCCTCGAGCGCCACCAGGGCGTCGACGGCGTGCTCGTAGCACCGGAAGTGCGCGAACGCGTGAGGCACACTGCGCATTTGAACGCGCACCAATTAAACATATATACAAAGAATACCACCCACTTTATAACATGGCCTAAGTTTTATTTTTATCAACGTATTTATCGCATGAAACACGAAAGCAGCGGTCTTAATTTCTTGGAAAATGCAAAACTTAACAGGAAAAGCAGCAAATAAATTGTTCCGTCGGTTTGAAAACTTAGCTGATACTGAATTATGACCATAGATTTTACGCGTACTATACAACGAAAGACTCCAATAGTTTTTTTCCAGCGCAAATCAGCAAAAGAACCAACTGAGCTGAACCAAATGAGCCAGTTGTTCAAATTTATATATAAAAGGAAGAATGAGCATAATCGCATTTCCGTCGGCTGCACCTTACTCCGTACTTTCCTACTGTTTTATTATTTATTCCGGGAAGTGTTCACTTCTATACATACGCGTTGGTTCTGCTGACAACGACGACACGGTGACATTGGTATGGCTGCAGTAACTTCTCTAGTGTCGACTGCAAAATAAACACGCACTGTTGACACCCTGGCGACACCTGTCATCCCAGCGGGGAGGAGGGGGCACTTGATATTATGTGTGTTACTACGCGTGTCTAAAAAAAAACACGTCCAGAAAAGGGTGTATTTTTTGAGACCAGATCCAGTCTGCGCGGAATGCCAGTTTGTGAAAAAGGGTGGTAATTATCATTCCTTTCTCCGCGTTTCGCACAAAAAAAGGGGGGGGGGGGTATTTCGAAATTGAACTATGAGTGCGGTTGAAAAAAGGGGTTATTAATTCAAAATTAGTACTCCGCGTTTAGGGTTCGTTTTATAAAATCATAGACACGCATGGTAACCAGTTTGTACGTGACTGTTCATCCAGCCCCCCCCCCCCCCCTAACTTCTCATATTCCGGTCGATGGTATTATATGTCAATAGAACGTCACTGATTAAAAAAAATTCACCCACTAACGCGCGCTGTTTTGATAGCGTAATTTCCTCAATACTTAAATCGGATAAATTTCTGGCTTGTAACATTATTTTGCAGCGATTCTCCTGTCACTACCATAACCCAATCCCTTTCCAGAACCTTCTTCCTGAGCTTCAATGAACTGCACTGCGCAATGGCAGCCCGTTACTACACTCACATAATGCGTTCCTTTGGGAAAGTTCCTTATTAACAGCTGAAACAACTCCGATGGGTCTTCATAAGCGTTATCTAGAAAAAAAAGCGGCGTGACCGATCTGTAACTCTACGCAATAATTGGTATTCATGCAGCCCGTTTTAAGACGATCCTTTATTACTTAGCTAAATCTACAGCACATGTTTTAACTTATTTTCAATTCAATTCCAGATGCACTTTTTTGTGTGCTCCGCAGCCAGAAGCCAGACAATTGTATCTTTCTTAAAACGGAGCTTTCCTGGGGTGGGAGAGGGGAGGAGGGGGTGTTTTTGTAACAGTAACATCTCTATCACTCAGATTCCTTTGCATGTTCATAAAACCAAATTCTGACTGACCTGGAGCCAAATGCGACTGGTTTCCGCTCGACTCCTCTGTCTTCTACAAACAAAACGACATAATATACCTTAGCCAGGATCATGCAAGTGTTTTAGCTACCGCTATAACTTCCGATTTGCATCAGTAATTGCAAAACTAACTTATATTTTCCTAAACCATAATATAAAAGACACACATCTCTATGTGAATAATAAAAAAAAAACTGAGATTCTCACGCCTCCCCCCCCCCCCTACTTCTGGCAAGGAAAAATTTCTGAAACAACCCCTCAACAATGTCGTATTACATGGAGCTATTACCCACAATGCTTTAAGAAGACAACTTTGTGTTATCTGACTTACCACATTTCCTTCCAGGTACTTCGTTGTCCTGGAAATAGAATGATGCACATTCGCATTAGTTCACATTGCTGCATAAACTGAGAGCATTTCAACAGGGTTTGATAAAAAATGACCCTCAAGTGGAGGTGGAGAGGGGGGGGGGCAAAACCACTTGTCATTTAACAAAAATGGACAAAGAAGCATGAGTGATCCAAACAGCGCCAAGTATACGTTATAATAAACCAAGGCAAGGCAGCAAGTGAAATATAAAGTAACTAACTTACGCTTGAGGGTAGTGCCCTTGCGCTTGTAAGGGAACGTATGCATTGTGATCCAAGAGAGGCATGCGCTCTCCCGGGAGGTTTCCTCTAAAACTGAAATGATACAATATCCGCTGCAGTTCCAGTTATAAGCCTCAAGTTCCCAGAAATTATAGTTCATAGTCCTCTTATCTGCAAATATGACACTTTGAACTCCCCACATACTCACTCTGCCCACATTCGGCAACAAACACCCCCCCCCCCCCATCCCAGCACCCATTCATGATATAAAACTGTGGTATAAATAAAAACTAACGTCCATGGCACAGGATTAAAGAAAAGGACTAAAACTGAGAAAGAGGAATCGCCCGCTTTTTCAGTGGAAAACATATTTTTTACAATGTTTTTCTCGAAGTGAAGGGAGAAGTCCCTCTTCTTCCTGACGACACATTGCAAACATCAAACAATGAAACCACGTTTTGCCGTTAACAGATAAAATACTCGAGTAATTCACATACGGTTGGTGTGGAACTCGAGGATCGTAAGGAATCCGTTGTGTTGGCGGGTTCAATGTGAACCTGACAAAAAAAATACGGTATCATTGTTTTAGTCCAACCAATCGATTTAGAGAAAGCATTTCAGCATTGATGAAGCTATTCACGAAAAGATAATGTTTTCATATTAAAAGAAATTAACAGGTTTCGTTCAAATAGAAAAAGTGAACCGTGCTTAACGGTTAGGGTAGTTGACAGTTTTTTTACGTCTTTTCTTAGCAATTTCCTTATCGAACTTAACAGAAAAAGTCGCCTGTTGCCAGGTTAACTTTACCTGGGTCTAAACTGCTGTCCATCTTGGTGACGCACGGGACGTGTGGGCGGAGCAACACACATGGCTTGTGTTTGATTGGGCGCCATAGCCCCTACTGCATCAGCGAACGGAGTACTACTGTGAAATGGCGTCCTTTGATTGGCTGGAAATCCACGAGGGGGCGCCGCCCTGGGGTTCCAGTGTAGCCTTGTGGAGTCGTATGGGAACTGTGGTCTTGCCTGCCCCGAAAACTGTGGCCTAGGCTCGGGCGGACGCATGAACATTGGCCTAAAATTGGCCTGGTCGCACATACCCGGATACTGGCCGGCTGGGCTCTGGTACCTTTGCGGCGGGTTGGGTAGAAGCGGGGCATGCCTTGTGACAAGGCCAAGCAGGGATGGGGGGCCCGTGTTAAGTATTGGTTCTTCAAAAGGAACGCTTTCTAAAGGAGGTGGTTCCTCCACTTCCTCCAAAGGAGGTGGTTCATCCACTTCTTCTAAAGGCGGAGGTTTGTCATCCACTGAACCGTCTATCCTACAATAGAAGAGCGCACAAAAGATACAACAATAATACTAGTAACAATGTGAACAACAACAATACATAAATCAGTTCATAATCAAATCCCTATTGCCAAGTTTTCCCTCACTAACTTCATGGAACACCTCCAGAATTGAAAGCACTTTCATATCATATATCTACGTATTATTTGTCCTCATTAAAGTCAATATGTTAAAAACCTGAAACCAGTTTATTTATTACGGACTTCTAAATACAAATCAAAGTTGACGCTTATGTATCAGCATTTTCTCACAAAATCCATCTCTTCGTACTTTTTCATACACTCAATGATCATTTTTTCTCAACTTTCGCGTCGTCCTAACCGACCCGAGAACGTGATACAGATGTTGCGTTTTTGCCTCCCCCCCCCCCTCTCCGCAACTACTTACTTCACTTCATCGATAAGCCTTCCAGGTTTCTGCCTCGGACTTTTTCCGATTTCTTTCGGTATCGAATTGTTTTTTTAGCTTCTTTTGATCAAGTACATGCACTTTTATTTTACTTTATTTCTGATAGTCACTCGTTAATTTTGCATTTGAAAATAATCTTTTTCATGCTCAGGCACTTTTGGTGAAAATAAATACAACAAATGAAGGGGTCCATGCATAAACTTGATAACTCCACTTATCAGGAAAATGCACTATTACCACCACGGTATTTCTTGGCCTCTGTTCTATCACATATGTAAGTCTTACACCTCAAAATCGATTAGAAGTGGGCATTTTTGAGAAAAATGCGATGGGAAAAACCTATGTTTGTTACTAAAATTTCAAACTTTAAAGGCGTTTTTCTCCACTGCTGATAACTGCAGTTATCAAGTTTATGCATAGACCCCTTCAAATGCCTTCCTGATTTCACACATTTTCCGAAACATGTCGGGCGTCCGATTGTACGATGACGTCATCTCAGGCTACCAGTTCACAGAATGAAAACATTAAAGTCAAGACAGGTCTCACTGCAGTAGAAGCAGTGATTAAACTTCTATACATTAAATACTAATAGAACAGGCTGGTAAGTCCCTAACACAGAGGCAGTCACTCTCGGGGGTTGCTGTTTAAAGCAATAACAAGAACCTTGAGTGGGGTGGGGGAGGGGATATAACAGAGTGCACCAACACCCATCAGGTAGCATCAACACCTCAGCTAGGTGTGGTGTAACGACGGCTCTACTCTATGGCGTCTTACACTAATCCTCAACACCGAGAGCATTCTATCACTTACCTGTTACTTTCGACACTAAGTGATAACCGTTCTTCTGTTAGCGGGCCCACGTTTTCGACTTGGACAGCTGGGCGAGTTTTTTCTTTGTCAATAGTGTCAACAACTTGTGTCTGAGTGATGCCAGTAGCTACAGCAGCACTACATTGGGGTCAAGCAGAACACCACGGAAAGAAAGTGTCACAAAAAAATGGCTACAGGATTATCTTCAGATGGTATAAATATTAGGCTACAAGTTTATGGCGAAAGCTGTACAGAAAGCGAGATGCTAGATGAACAACATATCCAAAATAACGTGCTCTCCCCCCACCCCTGCTCCCCAACAGTATTGCAAGCACTGCGGGGTACGTTCTTTTCCCTTTTACTTGAAGGAGCTTGAATCAACCAAAATTAACGAAGACAGTGCAATACGCAGTAGATACAAGCTCCTTGCTACTGGCTCTGAATAACGTAAGCACAGCACAGCGCCCTTTGGCAGTAAGCGAATGCCAAATGACAGCAGCATCTAAAACCTTGCTGACTTGACACGAGGAATGGGTTAAGCTTTGCACTAACAGTTCTAGCGTGTAAACTAAATTCAGACGAAGACGTATAAGCCGGTACGGTTCTGTGTAGCACGACTCTTCTGTTATCTTTATTTTATTAACTAGACAAACGGAATTTGCATGGCTCATAAATCACTTAAAAAGAAATTAAAACACCCTCATAAAAAGAGGCAGAAAATATCTCCTCAGCAGGCAACGTACGTTTGTTAATTTTCGCGATCAATTTCATAACTCTAGGTAAAAAAATGGCATGTGACTCCCTCCCTCCCCTCATTTTCTTTTCTTTTTTTTTCTTTCTATTTTTTTTTTTTTTTTTTTTTGGTGTCATTTAAAACATTGTGAACCAAGACTGAAGGCCACAACGGTCAGGACTGCCCACATCATCCGTGCGAGTACCCACCTTCGATTCTCGGCCGCCAGATGTGTCTTGTTCTTTTCAAAACAGAACCCGGGGCTTTCTTGGGAATCCTGATTGTCTTCACCCTTTCTTATATTAACGCTGAATACGAAAATGCACTGGTCAGGTAACATACTGTTCTGAGGCTAAACACTGAATATGATTCGGACATTTTGTTATGGAGACCGATATTTTACGGGAAAAGTTTAGGTAAAATATTCTACGTTCGGAATATGCAGCAAGCGCGTACAGATCGTACCGGTTCTTCGTGATCTACTCAAGCTGCTTGGACAAAAAAATATAGAGTAAATATTCGCAAAAAAGTGAAGCCTCGTTCAGCTATAAATAGAGAAGCAATAGACTACCTTCACAGCAGACGGCGACACTACAGTTCTAATAAGTCAATTCACACTTATGATAACTACAAGCAAAATTAAATCAAAGCACAACATAGTGAATGACTGTGCCGTTTTCTGAACACAGCCTTGCGAAGTGAACTGCATTAGTACAATGTTGATTCCATAATCGAACACCGATTATTCGAAGTATGCCAGAACGAATGTACTAAAACTAGTGCAATTTCACCGACCCCTATGATTTCATTTTCTTTGTATATTCTTATTCGATAAAATCGAATATTCGATCGCTCGTACATTTCATAGCCGGAATACTCAGTCTTTGCGTGGTTCCAGTTATCGAATATCTACTGTACTGTTTCCAGGCGGCCAAGTTCATTCGGGAGTTGTGCATGACCAAATACACAGAGAAAAAGTGCGAGTGTTAACACAGGGTTGACACAGCAGGGAAGAAATAAATACAGAAACTGTACATTAAACAAAGCGTCAAGCTATATGGTGTAAATTAAACGTCATGATGTTTGACGCAGTCATATCCTTTGCCCAGGGTCCCACTAAAGTCTTTACTCTTACTATACCTTTCTAAAATTTTCTTCGAATGCGCTAACACACCAACTGGTTCTTCGGCAAGCTTCTCCATCAAGTCCTGCAAACAGCGACAAGTGCAATAATTCACCTTTACTTGGATAGTTTTATATATTTATATCTACACATGGCTAGTTTATTATTTATTATTAGCACTGAATTCAATTATTGCAAAGCTGTAAATGAAATCTGGGATTTCGCAAATTGCTAAAAAAACGTACACACCGGAAAAAAATCTTACTATCTCTCCCTTCCCCCTACCCATTCTCTCCCTTTTATCTTCTGTCTCTATAAAGGGTCCCACATAAAAAGTTCCTTATCTTTTTTTAAGTTTAAAAAAATAACATCCGTACGACGTGACGTCACTATGGTTGACTTACGCTGTTGACGTCTTCCTGCTCACCGTCGCCCTCCCTACGCGCAGTATCGAACGATAACTGCACCACGAGAGGGCGCTCACACAGTCTCCGCCCACTGAACTGTTCCACCAGCTTCTCCGCCTCGCTCTTGCTTCTCACCTCCACAAACGCGAATCTGAAAATATTACAGTGGAGTTGTAGTATCTAATGTTATTTAACTGAGGGTGGAAGAGGGGATCTGCATTTCACGAACACAGATTATATAACTTGCTCTTCTTTACATTCCTAGAAGATAGAGTATCCTGTGAACTTTAAATTAACGACTCGCATTGAACTATCCTTAGCTCTCACTTGTATCTGTGGAACCGAATACTCTGCAAAAAAGACACCTTCTGATGTCACTCTTACTTAAAGAATTTTGTAGTACTCACGAAGAATTATCCTTGGATCTCATTCTTATATCCAATATCGGATGTTTCTTTAGCAAGTCTTTCAAATCCCCCTGGAAGACACGAACAAAAAATAATATAAAAAATTTCACAAAAAATATGGACATAAACTTTCTTTTTCTTTTTCTGTTTGCTGTTGTTGTTTTTTTTTCTCCTTAAAAAGACCAACGGCAAATTATATATAAAATCAAAACTTCTAAATTTTAAATAATTGCACAGATTACTACATAAAAAGACAAGTTCATGATTTTGCTCAGCTTTTTTTTAACACCATACATTGTGCATTTAAACAAACTTCGGCATGCACATATCCATCTCATAAGACTTCTCCATCCTGGCCTTTTATCCACCGTTTTACATTCATAAATTATGATTAACTTAATATGATTTTTTTTTTCAGTTTTCATTTAATATGCGATCTTTACTTACTACACAGACGTACAAAAATACTGAAGCAAACAGCATCACTCCAGAATATTATATTCTTTTAACATTTGGATTCTGAATAAGATAGAGTACGGTTGCTTGTTACCTCTACAACTGACGAGTCAAGGTTTCCAAAGTAAACTTCCACACAATTCTTTTTCTCTGCAGTAGAGAAAAAAAAACGATTTATAAAAATAATGCCTATTTTTAAACACTAGAGCAGCGGGCAATCACGTGATCATGTGGATTCCGTGGTTGCTGTTGGTAGAAAAAGCAGCATTTTAATCCCTGCTAGTAGTTTGAAATTCAGCTCTACATAAAAACCCCTGCTCTATGTGTGATTATTGACCAACGTCGATGTTCAGACTTTTATTTACTATGAAAAGTACACTTTAATTTCAACTTTGAATGTTTACCGACTAATCAGAGCATGGCTAAAATACTGAATAAACTCATCAGAGTTGCTTTGAACTTGAGAGTTCACCAAAACATTTTCATGGGATCAAAAAAAATCAACGCTGAAATTTGCGTTCCGTTTTGAAATTGGTTGAATTCAGCAATGTGTTTGACTGGATTCCCAGAACAGAATCTTACCCGTGTTTGTTTTAGATTTGGTTGAACTCTGTTTGATGACGTACCTACATGATAAAACATTCAAAACCGATTGATCAAGTCACAGTACTGTTTTTAATAATAAACGCATGTTTAAGGTTACTTCCAGACACAGGTTATTTTACATATGTAAAAACTTTTGGAAAACGCAGAATTTTATATTTATCAGAAGGGTGACACACCAGGTGCTTTCTAAACCAGACAGAATGATTCAGTCTAAAAATTTCGCTTTTCCGTTGCAATGAAGATTTAAATCTGTCCAAACCTGCCCATTTCAGACTAACATGCCTGCAGATAAGACAGTTTATTATTAAACAATCGCTGAAAGTAACAGCACATTTTCGGTTCAGTTTACACTTTCCGCGTAACAAACCAGCACTGCAAATCTTTCGATGACCGATGCAGGCCGTGAGCACGAAACTTAACGTATACGAAAAACACACGTGCATGCGCGAACATGATCATCCGTGCGCGAGTTCTTGCCGAAATCTCGCTGACTGGTAAGAGCTGGACAATGGTGGGGGCACACTCACTTGGGGTCGTTCTTTTCCGTGGGTATCCGCATGTCGTACTTGCCTTCGAGGTGCGACAGGGCATCCAGTGCTGCTTGTCTGTCGGCGTAGCGTATGAAAATGTACCTACAGACGTGGACGATACACGGCAATTACCTCCAATACGGACAGCCAGAATACCTGGATTTTCTCACTGGGTAAGGCACAAAAACGGGGGGGGGGGGGGGTAGGGTTTCTCCGTAGTTGTCTCGAAGGGCTGAGGGGTGGGGGGTTCTATGGGTAGAGGAGTTTTTGCCGGAAGAGGGAGTTTCTCCGCCCACCACAGCCAGGCTATTCAGAGCAAAGCGAGGAGATGGAAAAGTAATAAATTACACTTTTATATCAACGTTTTCAACCGAGCGAAAGTTAAAATAAATAAAATTTCGTTGCGGCCCATCTTTGAAAAAAAATAATTAGGCTGACGAAATATATGCAAAAGGATTACTAAACGGATGTTTATCAGCTACTTGCTTTATCAGTTCATCAGTCTGGAAAGTAACCACTTGACTTAAGGCAGTTTTTATCGATGCCGAAGGCATAAATTGCACTTGCAATCAACATGAACGTTATTCACAAGGCAATTATATCCACATGCAATTAATTGCAAAAAGAAGACCGACACTACTCAAATTAACTCGTGACCAAATGCTATCGTTATTGCAATTGAGTGTCCAACGCGGCAGTTTCCACATTCGTTAGTAATATTAACTGCAATCACGAAACGCACAGTAACAGAAACCTCGTTAATTATGCCATCGTTAATTGCAATCGCAAGACTCACAGGACGGACAGATGACACCTGAGCTTTTACCCGAGTGACAAGTGACAATCGCTCAATTGACCCGATACTACCTTGGCGGTATAAAAAGCCCGTGGAGTGCCTTCTGCCAACATACCTTCTGTTGTCATTTGACAGAGCACAATATTACAGTACAATGGAGCAAACAATTAACAAAATGGAGAAACAAAGCATCCGAGTTTCCTCACAAATCGAAAGAGCGCATGCCCAGCTTCAGCTATTAACCAGACAGGTGCAGCAGCTGGGCGAGAGGTACAAACAGGCCAAGGCAGGCAGCAACACCAAGGCCCTCGCCTACAGCCTCCAGATTCAGCTCAGTGCCGTGATCCAGATTCAGCGGGCATTCTGCCTCTACATTGCCAAGAAGAGCAACGAATTGCATGGGCTTAAGATTGCGGCATGGAAACTTGATAACGGGGTGTAGGCACCCCCCTCGCCCCTTTACTAACACTGAAATGCTCTCCTCAGTCTCAGAGAAGAGGATGGGGGGAGGCATTCAATCGCTTCTAAATAAAACATGAAACCTTCCACGAGTAAATGAAGTGTGTTGATTTACGTGAACAAATAAATTAACCCTTGCACTCAGTAACAACCCTAGAGAAAATGGAGCCTTTAAGCTAGTCACACGACTGGCAAAATGTCCCGGGCACTCATTCAAACATGCCAATGCCGTTCGTGTGAACATTTAAGTAAAAATTTCTCTTTTGACAGCAATCTCGCATTTTGAAAGAAAAATACGAATCTCCGAGATTGATTTGGCGACAAAATCATCTAAATGGCCAGACTACAACAAAATCCAAATTCTAAATTCTCAAAACTTCATTTTGTGTGTGTGTTTTTGTGTGTAAACGCACTGACTTTGTGTTCTTGATAAAAAAGAAAACAAACTAAAACGAATCCCGGTCATCTGCCCCCCGGTCAATTGCCCCCCTGTCATCTGCCCCCCCTCCCCCCTTTTTGCAACCCGGTCGACTGCCCCCCCCCCCCTTCAAAGTGGAGGGGGGTCGCTTGCCCCCTCCATATACTATTTTTACTTGGGTTCTTGGCTTACAAAGACAAAATAAATAAAATTATATCTATTTTATTGTATGTTTTGCATTTCGGTACATTGCAATTCACCAATAGGAAAGTAATTGCAATTAGAATTAGACGAAGTAGACGGGGACATCACAATTGCCTAATTTTTTAAAGATTTTTTTTCCACTAAAAAAAAGGAGGGCAGATGACGACTCCCGTCAAATTGCAGGAGGGGGGCAGTCGACCGGGTTGCAAAAAGGGGGGGGGCAGTTGACTGGGGGGGCAGTTGACCGGGGGGGCAGATGACCGTTTACCAACTAAAACAGCTTCATATTTTTTACTTCTGTGTTACGAAACACTCAAAGGATTATCTCTAGCATGCCACTACATGAAGGATTACTGACCCAGTCTGTTTATTTATTTAGTTAGTTATTTCACAGAAAACTTGAAGCAAATATTAAAGGTGGTTCTGGCCTTTCAAACGACCGGTTGGTTTATAAATATTTAATGTCTGCCGCGACATTAAGCTGGATGCGAAGACGAGTTCATAGAATTCTAAAGAATGTAACTTAAGGTGCTGAGTACATCTATGTTCTTACCTCTTCGTGGCAGAGAACTCACTTACTGTCCCATACTTCTCAAAGTCATCCACATATTTCTACAAGTACACATGAATACCTTGAGTATCGAAGAATTTCCATTTACTTCCAGTATCAGCATCGCACTCGAACTTTGTCAATACCAATGACCACCAGGCAAATGACTCAAGGCAAAAAGTTTATTTTTCAGCTCGGGGTCCCGCGGGACCCCGACCGCTGAAACCAGGGGTCCCAAGGAAAAGTGGTGGGGTCCCGACATTTTCGGGCAATACAGAAAAGTTAAATTCTATAAAATCAATTTTATTGCAACCAAAAAAAATAAACGCGATTAGTGATATCATGCAAATCACAAAACTACTACTTTAACAACAAAAAGGAAAAACACTGAATGATGCTACATTAAACAATGAAAAAATCAATCATTTTCGATCTTATTGGTGATACTGAATAGTTGCAAGAGAACACCGATGACCATCAGCGAAATAAAAAAGGGACCATTTGACCACCAGCGGAATTTGAAGCTAAATAATAAACATGCTGCACACCTGAGCAAACCGATTGACAGCACGGAGTTGACATGGGGATTAGGATGGATATGAGACAGCATGGCGGCGAGGATAGCACAGGGATTAGGATGGATATGAGACAGCATGGCGGCGAGGATAGCACAGGGATTAGGATGGATATGGAGACAGCATGGGGGCGTAGATAGCACAGGGATTAGAATGGATATGGCGACAGCATGGTGGCGTAGATAGCACAGGGATTAGGATGCATATGGAGACAGCATGGCGGCGTAGATAGCACAGGGATTAGGATGGATCTGGAGACAGTATGGTGGCGTATCTATAGTACGGAGAAGGCACAGGGATTAGAATTCCGTTTCTTGCAAAAGAAAAAAAAAACAGTGTCAATTTCAGATGCATGTAGAAAGTTTTGCAGGACGATAAGGCGCCGGGTCCATTGTCCAGGTGCTTAAATTTATATGCAGAGATTAACATGTCGCCAAACCTAATAATTATAAGTTGAGGTTTTCTTCGAAGAAACAGGTCACAGTACGCGTTTCGGAGAGTAATTTAGGGGCATTTTGTGTTGGACTTGCTTGTGTAGACATGACAACAGTGTTTACACAGAAATTGGTCGACGATTACAATAAACTGAAGTGGGTGTCAAATGGTTGGGTTTTCATTTCGCTGACGGTCATTTGTCCGGTGGTAAAATGTCCCACACCCCTTTTGAACATGATATATGGACTAGAAAATCTAAATCGTGGCAAAAGACATTTGACAAAACACAAGCAAATTGTGCGTCTGTTCGTTTACCGCCATTGAAGCACCAATGTAAAGCCGCACATACTACAAGGAGGCATCTATTCCTATCACTTGTATTCTTCCCAAAGAAAATTTTAACTGCCATATGTTTGGGTGGGTAGTTACTAGTTGGCGGATAAAATGTTACTTTTTTTCAATGCGTGTATTTAGCATTTCTGAACCAAAGCAGGAACTACAGTCGTAATTTTCCCTCATGTCAAACACTGGAGTTCAATTTCTCATCCTGGATCCAGTACTTGTTCCCATACTTAAGCATGCCCAAACCGGATCTAGCTTTGGGTCGAGATATTCACTCTGGAGGTGTGGACTCCCACTTACAACTTACCCTCCTGTCGAACACTGCAGGTCTGGGTGTACATATACAATACAACCCCTTCAAGTTCGGCTGTAGTTCTTTGTGCCATTGTTTCAGCTTCGCTACAAGCGTTAAACAAACAGAAGTGAAGGAAAACACGCGTAAAGACAATTGAAATCCTCTGAAATAAAAAATGAATTACTCCTAAGTAACACTGGTCGAGTTTCTAAACAAGGCCAGGGAGAATATTCGTCAAAACGATCGAAATTGAGCATAGCACGTTTCTAAAATGGCAAGCATCGCAGTTCAAGCCTCCAATTATAATGGAATCCATCGCCGCAACTTGAGCATCATAGAAATAAATGATGTTAATCCCGTTCTAAGACGCTATATTGAAATAAGATTCAATGACCTCCTTTAATAGAGTTCACTCGAAATATCGACTATGTTGCGAATGGTGTCGTAAAAACACTGTCACGAATTCTTAACAGAACCACTGGCTTATCCCCCAGTTATAAGGACGCCATACATATATAACAGAAATACGCCTGTATTCTTTGCCTTACCCTCTTTCTTAGTCAGACTGGCGGGTGTTGCCGGAGCACTCTCTTTAATACGTGAACGCTCTTCTTTGCCCGCTTTGAACTGCGCCTTTCGGGCTGTGTGATTTAGAATATTGGGGTTATCGAGTATTCCAAATAGTCGATAATCCTGACTCCCAACCTCTTTAATTCTAAAAAAATAACATTGTATAAAAAATGAGATATTAAAAATGATCATGCCAAAATGAGAAGGCAAAACTGCAGTAGCCGCCCAGATCAGACAAAACGTTTGCCAAACCTTTTCAAAGCTAACAACACATAAAAATCTAGAATTTCACGGCGGTTAAGCAAGAAAATACAATACTTATCTTTAATTTGAAACATAAAAAATATAATTGTACCTCAGTCTTATTAGAGTGTTGTTCAACTTTAAGCCTTCTGTTCAACTTACACATTTAATCGAAGTGTTTAAAAATGAAGTGCCTTTTAGTTTTTATTTTAAAAATATACAAAACCTAAGATATTTGTCGTCTTAAAAATTCGAAAAGCAGTCCGGTCGCCGAACCTCAACTGCCCTCACCTACACACGTCAGGAATGGATTCCATCATTTCGACAAGACTGTGGAAGCCATACTGCTTGAACCTGATTCGCTCTTGGACGAGTTCTTTGTAGTCATGTGTAAAGTTTGCAATCTTAACTCCGCCCACCTTGCTCAGCAATACCGATCTAATGTTTGTTTTGACATCGTCTGGTACAGTTTTCTTCGTAGAAGCCATATCAGCTCAAACAGAAATAATAAATAAACTAGAGCGGCCAGTAAACACCAACATTAGTGCACCAGAACATATCAAACATTTATTAGCCAGCCATTGCCGTTTTGCTTTTGTTAACAAAAACAAATGTTTCTCTTCTCAGCTCCACATTCAGTCTCCCTCCTTTCCAATCCCTTGCCCCTCCTTTGGTTTCCAGTTGCAATGTTGCTGTGATAGTAGTTCATAATCTTCCTAAGATAACCTTTAGGAACGACTATTTGATATCTTACTTCATTCCTAATCGTAAAGAATTTTATGTACACAATGCCTTCATGCATTTCTTGTGTTTTCAATTTGGCAAATAGTGCCCTTATGTTCTCGTCGCAATGTGCAATATCTGAATAATTTGGTTTTTGTTCTTCCTCTAAAGCATTGATTATTATTTTGAAATCATTTGGCTGTGCAGTTTTGAGTTCCTCCAAAGTCCACGGGAGCTTGACTTCTTCGGTTAGATCTCGCATTATGTTTTCTTCTCTCCGCTTTGGACAAGGTAATCTCTTAAAATCCTCATCTGTTGGGTCAGAACAGTCGTATTTACATAGACCTGCATCAGCATGGCTAATCTTAGCTCCAGGTGTTTATTCTATTTCGTAGTCAAATTGTGATAACAACTCAAACCATATGGTCAGCTGTAGATTTAATTCTTTAAAATTCAAAAGCCATTTTAGACTGATAGCTTTGTATCAGCGAGATACATTCTGAAATAGTTGGCGTGATATATTATGCTTGGCAGTTCTTTTCTGGTTATGCAGTAATTTCTTTCGGTCTTACTCAATGATTTCGATGACTACGCTATTACTTTCTCTTCACCGTTTTGTAGCTGATTAAGAACAGCTCCTATTGCACAGTTTGAACTATTAGTAGTTAAGGTGTACTGTTCTTCTTCCATTGGCATTGAAAGAATCGGTGCAGACATAGGTTTTGACTTCAGTTCTTTAAAAGCCTTCTGTTGCTTTTCTTCCCAACAAAACTTTATCTGACCACTTTATTTGACCATTTTACTAAAGCAGTATGTGTTTCGGTTATTTTGATATTCAAGGTATTCCTGACCTTTGATTTGTACATGACTGTTACTAACTTTCTATCGGAATCTATGCTATAATATTGCATATATTGGTATTTGTGTACATTTTAAAATGCATTTTGACAAAATCATGAAACAAATTACGACCCTCTCTTTAAAAAGATTTTTTAGAAAAATGCTAGAACAAGAGTACAAAAAGACAAAATCGCAAAGTGGTAAAAAAAAAAGTAACTCTCTTTTAAAAGAGTGATCTGGCAGCACTGCATTTGTTTTCATTGGTCAAATAATGAGCGCTTAACAACTTCCAAGTAGTTTAATTGGGTGAAAAATACGTTCCAATTTTAGAACAAAACCCCGCTCCCCCTCCAAATACAGGAGAAATACAACTGTGAAGTTGAAACAATAGTGACCGACAACGCCCCCAGTATGGTGAAATGAGAGAGTCCTTAAAAGCTAATCACCCCGATCAGTGATACACGGTTTTTCTTCACATTTGTTCAACCTCCTTGGTGAAGAAGCAACGCCTAACGACGCGATTAAGCATGTAGAAGGATGTCAACAAGTACGTATTTGTGAAACACAAGCAGACCCCAACCGCCCCCCCCCAAATTCATAGGGGTATAAAGCGATGACGGACAGACGGACGGACGGAAAGACGGACGGACACCCCAAACCTAAAGGCCCCAATCCGAAGGGATGGGGCCTAACAAATATTCCAGAAACCACCACAAGCCTTGCGAATGGCTAAACGAGTGCCACGGCAGTGTCAAACCTCAACTTACAGGATATACGCAGTGGAAGTCCCAGGGTCCCAGTTTATAAATTACATTAAAAGTGCAGTTACATCCATCATATATGCCTTGTCTGGGGACATTCTCATCACCCAAAAATAACCAGAAAGGCAGCCTTCGTAAATGTACAACGGACGACTCATCGCGGCGGGGATGGGGGCGGGAGAGGGAATAGGGGACATTTTTTAGCGAAAATGGTGAGGTGCTTGCTATAACACAAGACAGATGGCGACCAACTTGGCAAGCAAGTGAAAACAAATGCGCTTTTCTTTCATTCAGAAAATGGTATGTCATGCTATCTCAGCCTGCTTGTGCACTGAACTAATAGAGGTACTGCCTACGCCCCACCCCCCTCACCCGCTCATCAAACTCCACTCGTTCAGGTCGGAATGGCTGTGCATCGGTGACCACTCCTCCCTCCCCCCGCTCATCAATCCAGGTGTTGTAGAATCCCCCTTCGCCAAAATTCATAGAAGCGGACGGGGCGAGTTTGCAATCACGTTTTGACGTGTGCGTTATGCAGTACGCTTCAACTACAGTAACAACCGGCAGTCCAACCCAAGGCATAATCCCACCTCGTATGAAGCTGATCCGACTTGTCGTTCGACAGTTATCGTGTTACCAAGGTCAACACGTTTTGACGTCATGCATTGCGCCATGGACGCCGAACACAGTATGAACCGTCAGACCCTCCAAAGGCATTTTCCTACCCACTTCTTGCATAAAAATATAATTACTGTTCATTGAATCCTATTGTAAATGTTTCGTCTTGGAGGAAAAAGATTTATGTGCAAATAGGTACTTTATTTCCGTAGCGCTCGGTACCAACTATCGCTCCCTTCGTATATGTTTTACCCAACCAAATACGGCCGTATGTCAAAAGTCTCTGAAAGAATCTATAATCTTTCGAAGATTTGGATTCAAAATCTGAAGACTTTGCAATGGGACCACACTTGTTTTACTTCCTGGTAGACGGTAAACAGCAGGGAGATTACTTGCGCATCAGATTGTTTGGTTTTCGGTAATATTTGTCTATACAAATAACATAACGGTACTTTATACAGTAGAGAGGTGGAATTTATGTTAGAAAAAAAGTATCCTGCTCTACTGGCTAGGAAAAAATAGAGAAATTAAATTACAACGTGGGGAACTTCAAGTGCAATGTAGGATGAAATGAAAAGGAACATCCTCCGCGTAGGAAAAGACTTTTCACTTCTAAAATATCGCAGAATACAGACATTCGAGTATAAAGGGTTGGGATATTGCATCCAGCTTGTTAAGTGAAATCGGAATGTAACAGTTTGTTGTCACCAATAACGATCCATTATAACCTCTCTTCTCCTTCGAACCAGTCCTTACGTATAAATACCCCGAAAACTAAATGGTCATGTCCTATATTTACTACTCTGTTTTGTTCTTGTGATGGGTCAATATTCGAACACACATGATCATGTTTCTTCTTGCAGATAGAGGGAAGGTGTTAGATTTGTTGTACAGAAACACATACCAGTTAGATACACAGTAATCTACGGGCTCATAATCGGGACCTGGTAATAAAAAATTACTACTAACGGGCGTATCGTCCAGGTATTTTATTCTTAAACGCTTGTACATTGTTTTGTTAATACTTTTGGGTGTTTTGAGTCATGTGCATTGCATTTTATGACTCTATAGCCCCTTATTGATAAAGCACCTTTCTTAATGCCTGGTTCACCAACAACATGGCTAAAATAATTCCTTGATAAATCGCAGTATGATAACTGACACAACTGGTACCAGAACGATAAAAAGTAGTTATTGTATAGGTATGCAATTGTGGTTTTTGCTGTATAAATATAAATTCTGTACCTTCGTTTTCATAGGAAAAACTGATGTTAAAGGTAAGCATATCGTCTGTTTGTTTTGGCCAAGAAGTGAGATGGCTGACGGTACCTAGCTTCAAGAAACGCCAACGCACTCGGGTCTATGAGGGTACCGATCTTTGACAAACCCTATAAGTAGATTCGCACTCAGACTTGTGACGAAAAGTGGTTGCGTTTCGACTGAAATCGGCTGGGATAAGGACACAAAGAAACGACAGAAAAAAAAAAAAACTGGCAAAAATTAACAAAATTTTATTTTGCCAGAAACATATTTACATCTTGGCAATTAAGGGACTGAATAATATGTAAAACAGTTTATAAAAGATCATATGACGGCTTTTTAAAGTCGAAAGCATGTGCGTTGACAGAAAATTAGAACTGTGATGTTTTCCCTTATCATTTCCTGATAATTTATCTCAAAAATTGCAATCGAAACCACACCTCCTGTAAGATACAAATACACTGAAAATTTGACATCCCGGGTTGTTTTGCGATTTTTATTGATTTGTTCGACTAACCACCTGGTTCCGGATTTTCAGGTTTATGTCAATAAATCGGCAGCAGTCTAAAGATATTTGGTGCTCGGTAGCGTCACTTTAAAGGGACAAATTACATGAACAAATTTAAGACTTTAGAAGCCATATCCCTTATGGTAATATTTAGTATCAATTGTTCATAAAAGTTTTTGTGATCCGTGTTTTTTGCGTAAATGTAAATGTCACCGCGTCAGTTGTCGTAATTTTAGACTTAAACTTTGGCGCAACTGCTGAGTTGCTTTCTCAACAAAGTGTATGTGCCCTAGAAAATTTTGGGCGGTATTTCTAGCCCACACCTTTGGCAATAGTTGTTTATACTGTACCATTTCTTGTCTTATTCATGCTTTAGTTTAACGTATAGTTTATGCTGCCCGATTTCCCTTCTTCAGTAATCTTTTATGTGGATTTTGTTTAACCATTTACTTGCAGCTTGCTTCGTATTTATGTTGCTTTTGTTTGTGTTTTTCAGTTAATCTACTACGTCCTACTGTTAAGTCTCTACTGCTTCTGCTACGTCTCTCCTGCTCCTACTACGTCCTACATTCTGCTACTACATCTACTACTGCTACATCCTACATCTTCTACCGTTGTCTACATCTGCCCCAACCGCTACCTACTCATCCCGCTATCTACACCTACTGCTTTTCTGCCTGCTTCATTCTTTTTTAGTTGCCACATGTTATCTGTTGAAAGAACACAATAAAGTAATCGAAATGTATACAGATTACATGAAAACATTGCATTCTCGAGCCTGGTAATAAAGGGAAAACGTGATTTCAGTCTAAGCGATAAAGAAATATACCAGTAAAAGTACGTGGTGAAAGGGGACGTGTGTCTTTGCAATCGACCTGAGGCATGGCGAAAATTGAAGTTGGGCGTAATATCTATGAGTTACTGTGCAAACGACCTCAGGCACACATGGTTTTTTGGCAGTTTTGATCTCCTACGAGTAGGACACTACCAGGAGGAGAGGGTAATTGGGACAAAAAGCAATGTGTCATGCCGTTTTACGAGATGTTACTGCAAGGAGGCACAGAAAAACTGAACGAAATGAAGAGCAGCTCCAGGTGCAATTTCCCTGTAATGAAAAACTGAATTCCTGGAGTTTGACATGAGTTCTACGCCAAAGAAAGGAATCCGTTGCTATGGTAAACAAGAGCCAAGAATGGGACAGTTGATGCAACCAACAGAGCAACTGTAAATTGTCTGTTATTCTGTTGTTTACCAAACGACAACCTCTATGACTTCGGTGGTTGGGGGTTTTCACGTACAAGACCGTGTGAACTTACTGAATAGTCCAAAAAAAAGTGCACATTGAAGGACTGTGGGATTTATTTTCTAAAAATTCATCCGTCTCGTGTTTACATATGAGGTTAATAGTGTCAGAGGTAGCCCCACCCACAACAACGCTTTGCACTGTTTAGCACGTAACTGAGTGCAGCGATTTTGTTCATTAGTGATAAGAAAATGGAAACCATATCCAAAATGCAAAGCAAAAAATGTCTTCTCTTATCTAACAAGGCGATTATTTAGTGTTTCATGGCTAGCTACGTCGTCGCTGTACGATAAGATAACAATGCATAAGGCGATATAAACCTAGCATTTGGAATAGATACATATGTTTTCAAGAAAGGATGTGTTTTAGGACAGGAATAGAACATATCCATACATTGGATACAGGAGGCATTGTTTGGAGTTTTATAGAGTATCTGTGGAATGATACTCAAAAATTAGCCTTTGCGACTCCAGAAAAGAGTCTTGTTTAAGACTTCTGGGTAAGGTCCAAATGGCATGCGCACATTTTTGTGTTCTTTTCAGTTTTGGTAGTTTTGCGCTTTTGAACTAACATGATTAAAACACCGCCGACTGTTCCACAAACTCCCTCGCTTAGGGGATTTTCACAGTTTTTCTGTATCGTGAACAAGTCTGACCGTTCTCGATACCTAAACACGGTGAACATCTCATCTGCAGGGCCTTACATTCCACTTTTTTTTTGAAAGCGCTCATTAGCTTGTGGATAAATGCCGGCCACCATCCCGGTAATATCCATATCCCATCCAATTTTTTTGCCTGTTGATTGATAAGGCCACCTTCTCCTAATGGGCGTTTTCGAGCTTTCGGCACTTTTTCTTCAAAATTGGAGGCTTGAAATTGGGATGCCCGGGGGGTACTGAGAATGGGTAGGCAAGTACACCTACCTATCCTTTATCCACCAGGGGGGAACCATCCAAACCGCCACTACCAAACTCCAGGCGTGGCTGGACGCATCGAGCCTGGGTGCGCCCATAGGGGGGATGCAATATTCGGAATAACTACCTTCCCTGCTGAGGTAGCCAGAGTTGCTTCCCAAAGTAGTGGGGGTTTCTGAGCATTTCGTATTGATGGGTCAGAAATGGACTTCGTAGCCATTTGGTCTAGCTAATACTAGGGGCTTGAAATATCAGTACGTGTTACAAATTTGGATTTCAAGTACTGTATCCGTGGTGATATTTTCAGTCGAGAATGTAAGCTTGTAACAATACAAATCTGAAATTACAAAGCAAATAACAGCAAGAGATACCTCACTTTTTCGTGCTGAGTGGTACGAGTATAAGGCACCGTAACTGCCACAAAATGCTACCTAGCACCATAACTGGTAATTGGTAATGCAAAGATGAAATAGCGTTATGAATGTCAACATCTTCATCAAATACACAGATGTCATGACAATGTCACAGAATGTAGTATAACCTGATGGAACTGTGTTTTTGCAAATATTTGCAGGTGTGTATAAGAGAGTGTATCGGAATTATTCGCAAGATAAAATGCGTGAAGCGATTTCCATGGTGCGAGAGGTCGTATGAACCAGACCAAAGCGGCACGGTACTATGGCGTTCCCAAACATACGCTGTCCAGGCGGGGCAAGCCAGAAAAACCGAAGAACATACGACTATTCAGCCCTGAGGAAGAATTGGCCATATGTGAATATATTCACTTTATGCGTTCCGATTCGATTGGAGCTCCCTTGCGGCGTAATGACATCAGACCATTGTTGCAGGTGTGCCTATTTGTATTAATGTTTCACGAATTACATGAAATTGTCAAAGTCATATTCCTTGAGTGTGAGAGTAAATATTTATCAAATTGTAATTTCATCACAATGTTCTTTAAAGATGGCATTTAGCGGCGTATGAGCGTTTACATGAGAGTATGCATAAATTTATACCATGTTTTGTTGCAACAGAAAGATGTAAACTGAAAATGTAGCTTGTCAAACCAGGTACTTCTTCGTGCGAGTAAGAGACCAAGAATATATACGGAAAACAGTCCAAGTGATCAGTGGTTCAGGAACTTCCTGAAAAGACATCCGGACTTGAAAGAAAGTAAATGTCGTGGCCGTTCCGCAGCTACTGAGTCTTTTCTTTCCAACGCGGTGTTGGATAAGCACTTTGAGAGATTAGGTTTGTGCTTCAGCTTTTCAGTTACGCATTTTCAATTGCAAAACGAAAGAAGTGCCATGTCGACAGTAGACGCAGTATCATACGTTAATGAATGTGTTTGGGCATGTAAAAATTATTACACATTGCGAATACCAGCTGCTTCTGTTATTCTGGCATCATGCACAGGGAAATAATGAATCCTTTTACAGAGTATTGGCTAAAAAAAAACTTGGAATATTTGACAAACCCGAGCAAGTTTTCAACGCAGATGAAACTGGAATCGGCAAAAAGGACAGTTTCACCATTGATAAAGTTCTCGGAACTCGTGGGAAACCAACTTTTCAGACCGAGGTTAAGTAGTTTTTTTCTGCATTTGTTAAGAATCTGTAATAGCTATGACAGCCCAGTCTCTTCAGTACTGCTGGTTGTTCACACGGGAACGGATTCCAACTGGCCAGCTACAATGGAATGCCATAATCTTAGTGTAGATTAACCAGTCCTCGTTATTTCATGATGTAATAATGTGAATAATGTAAATAGACGAGTTTCAAACGGCCTCTAGATTCTTAGAAACATTTCACAGATTGTGTCATTGAATCATATCACAGCAATGATGTGTGCCTCTGCGAGTGGAAGGATTCTTCGACGTTTCTGATTTATGAGGACAACTGGCCTTGCATGTCTCTTGACAGCAAATATTCCTCCTGATTGGCATTACGCTAGAGCGCCTAACGGTAAGACATTATTCTGTTGTTTTAAGTGCAAAAATACACACACACTTGTCTGAAACCATCAATATTATGTAGTCCTATTTGTCTTTCTTGTCCGTTTCAGGATACATGGATCAGGAGCTTTTCAAGCTCTGGTTTGTGTATTCTTTTTTGCCAAATTGCGACCGGGAAAGACCAGTTATGCTCGTGCTTGACAACCACTCATCACACATCCATCCAGACACGATGAAGCTGGCGTTGGCGAATGAAGTTTGTTTCTATTTTTCTATGTTTACAATTGCATTTATATTGGAAGACCGCTACGTTATGCTTCAAATCCAGAACAAATGAAAAGCGTTTTAATCAACATTCCTGGTTATATTGGCTGTGTTGATTCAAATAATGATACGACTTGCCTAGTATTGTTATATGTCAATATTTCACAGGTGTTGTTCTTCTTCTTGCCGCCACGTACCACGCACGTGTTACAACCGCAGGACGTAGGAGTATTCGGTCCCCTGAAAGCAAAATTTCACTGTGCTTCCCTGATCAGTCGGGATGAAATCGTGAATCGACTGCGCTTTCCAGCAGTTGGGAATCATGCCATAACCCAAGCGTGCACAAAGAAATTGGTTGTGTCAAGCTTTGCCAGAACTGGAATTTGACCTAAAAACACGGTTCAGTTGCCTCCTACTGGCTTCTCATATCATATCTTTGCGTTTTGGCGTTTGCTCGTAGAATGAAGGTCATTACTGAGGCACTAGAGGCGGACCCATGCCCAACCTGTGGCCAACGACCGTCGCCCTTGCTTGAGGTACGACGGCTGACACCAGCACAACAACAAGCATTTCCTTATTTAACATCAAATAAACATCCTGCACGAAAGCGGAAAATTGTGTCTGAAGCGCGAGTGGTGAAAGGCAGTGGCGTTCTCAACAAACTGATCGATGTGCTAAAGACTGAAGAACAAATACAATAACGCAAGTTGGCGAACGAAATCACCAAACAGCCACAGGCAAGCCCTTTTTACACACAGTTATGTGCATGTTTTATGGTTCTGCATTTTTTGGCGTAAAAAAATTACCGCTGTGATGTATGGAAGGTATGAAGAGCAGTACAGATATTGCTTGCTCATTTCAAGAATGCATGATGCAAGACATTTACCATAAAACAGTAAGTTTTGATTATATTTAGGACATGAGTGAAACACCGAGGGATTGCTCCAAATGGACTGAGAATGTTAAAGCCAGGTTCCGTAAAAAGCGCAAAATGGTAAGCACACGGCTGACAGCTATCGTTTCAAATTGTATCACAAAATGTTTATGCGGCTATAGTAATTGATAAGTTCAATAAATCTTTACCAACCCACTGATAATGTGATTTGTGCTTTTGCCAATTTGTGGCCATTGAAACAGAACTTAATAATATGTTTTTGCATCTGCAGGATGATTTTGAATACACCAGTTCCAGTGCTACAACCAGTATGCAGCAGACAACAGATATAAAAAGTCCCGTGGTAACTGCCACTGAAGAGAAGAACGTAAAACATTTTAACTCTACATTTCATAACACTGATGCATTGCTGAAAGAGAATTATTCTCATTATTCTCATTTCATACACATTAGCTGATGTTATACATTCAATAAATAAATCCTTTATTGGACAGTGTCTTTTACGTTGAATTTTAAGCATGCACATATCGAGGAAAGATAATGAAACATTTTGATTTTCATACACGTTCTTTCCGCCAGAAAGAACAGAGTTAAATCACCAAAGGTCAAGGAGAACGTCTGGCTTCGTGGCCCGAAGTTTGGGCCGTACGTGGTCAAGCAGGCAGATATTGAAACGCTTAGAGGACGAAATTGGCTGAGTGGTAACGTACGTATGATGTTCTGTTATGGAATAAGACACGGTAACTACTTAGACAGGTCGTAACAAGGACATTGCAACTTGCAGTGAAAAACAGCTTTATAGCCCTGCTTATATCTAACACACCGGCTTTGTTTTCACAGAAGTTTTATCAGAAAGTGATCTTTTTTCTTTATGCAGATAATCGATGCTTATCTCAAGTTGGTTTGTAACAAAGTCAACACCGAGAAGCAGATTGTGTACGCATTGCCAAGTTTCATCTTCAGTCCGTGGAGCAAAGGTGACTTCGATGCATGCCTGTACCTCGATGTGAGTGGCAGCAAGAACAATAACAATTTCACCCTTGAATTTGTAGGAATAACCTTGCAAGTTAAAAGTTAACCATGTTAAGTGTAGGCTTAACTTATGAGACACCTGCTTACTATCATACCTTTACAAATAATGGGAGAGTGAGACACTGAGCCAATTTATGACACATGTTGCAAACACAAGTAGACGAATACTCTTTATTTTTTACAGATACCGTTGTTCAGCTATCGCTGGATAATAGTGCCGGTATGCTATCGGAACCATTGGCTAGCTCTTGCTGTACACATTCCAGAAGCTAAGTGTCACGTTCTGAATTCATTGCACTCATCGGAAGTGACACACTTAGTTGCACGGCTGTGGCGCCTATACTTGGAGCACAGAGAAAAAGCTCTAGAGGAAACCTCATCAGTTTCCTATGAAATATCATCACAACAGCTGAGTACCCAACGGAGAGACAGCGTAAACTGCGGTGTAATTATGCTCCGAGTGCGTATAGCAAACCCGGTTTACACATATAAAATGCATGTGATGGCTGTGTGTACAACACAACATTTCGCTTAAACTGTCCATGTCTTGGGCGATAACAGTTAAACGCAACACATTGTTTTTGGAAGTTTTTGCTAGTAGAAATGGCTATATCTATTTTGTAGTCTTACACTTCATGTCATTGTAAACACTTGTTATAAGAGCTTTTGAAATTCTAGGAATATAGCCATTTTCCTCAGCCCATCCGCTTTATGATTCTGCCCGTGTGTACGTTTTTTCCTGTCATCCATCAAAACTATGTCTATTATTACTTGATCCAATCATGCAGCAACACTACCTAGATATACAATTGCATCTCTTTTTTCAGAATGCTGAAACTCTTGTCCTCGGGGGCAAGCCTTCTAGAAATCCAGTAACTTCTTCAGCTAGAGCTGATATTGAGACCACCTTACTGAACGAAGGGATTGATGAAAATGATGACGTCTATTGCCAGGCATACCACTGCAGTGGCTCCGGATTCAGATAGGTCATGTGTGATCGGTCTGTCGCTGGTTACACTATTCTTGTACTGGCATATCACGGAAGCCTAAAGGCATATGGTTGTGCTACATATGTCTTACACTGACCAGTTACTTTCACATTTAATTTCCTAACCCCAACCACTAACCCTAACTTCCATTATAAATTTGTTATTGAGCAATGTAGAAATGTGTGCTACAGGTCGTTTGCATTTTGATATATTACGGTACGCGCCTCAGGTCGTTTGCTGAAAACATCTGAGGGTTATAAAAGGCGCTTGCAAGATGAGCGATAATAAGAGGTTGTGCCATCGACAGCGGTAGCTTTGCCGAAATTTCTTAAACAAACACATGCAAAATGGAAATAACGACTTAATCCATCTCTACTTTAACACCATGTGGTGGCTAATTGTTTTATCACAGCACGAAATGCAAGTATTTTGTGTGTGCTTTCGGCGTTTTTTTCTTTTTTACATTGGCTATAAATCGAGTAGGTACAAATTTTGTTATTAAAGAAAAGTTGGTTATTTAATTTGTTTAAAGACATGCCTTACCTTCGCGGTTTACCATTTTGTCTGAGCTGGTTCGTGAACAGAAAAGAATATAGTATCCTAGTTAAATTCCAGTGTTCACTAAAATTGTGTATTATAAAACAATAAAAATGTGTATTCTAGAAATACAGATGCATTTTGTTTTCTTTTAAAAATATGTTTTAGGCAAGGGCGTGTTTCATCAAAAGCTGCTTCAACAATCAGCTCAGAACCGTCGTGCAAAGATGTCTTGTAGATCGAAAGAATCTTCTTAAATATGTTTCCCTGTATACCGGTCCTGTCCGGAGCAAACGAGGTTGGTCTCTTAAAAGATGTTGTCACTGACATATGTATGTTCTTCACTACATCGTCCTGCACATTAGTTAGTGAGGAGACTTTACTTCAAAACAATTAAATTGATATAACACTCATTGTTTTTTCTTTGTTAATTTCAATGATGTAGACAAAGGCCTTATAGCATCGTCATGTCTTTCTATAGGCTCTAAGAATTTGTATATTGTCTTGACAACTTGTAATACCTACATAGAATCCACCCAGTCTACGGATTTTTGTAAAGGCTAATCTTGATTATTTAGGATGGGACGGTCTAGTTGAATCACAGACAATGCTATCATAGTCTAGCCTAGATCTTATAAGCGCTGTATAAATCAAACGTTTGCTGCCCCTTTCTCCTCATGCGCACAATGATACTGATCAAATTCATTGCACTTTGGCATTTTATTTTTAGCTGTGACGTTTTAATTTCGAAACGGGCAATCAATGTCTTTCGCATTCTGATCATGTTCCCTAAAACACACCTTTCGGTATTAAGTACCGAAAAACCGAACTTGTCGGGCTGCTGTTATTCCTTTGTCTACAACCAGAAACCCATTCCGCGCCGCCGCACTTGAGCAGCATTTACGAATTCATCCCGATCCTGATAACAGGGTTTTTACTTCTCTAACAAAATTTTAAAATATCAGATAAATCTCAAAGTGAAAAGCATACTTTTGTTGGATTTAGTTTTATTTTCGATCAGTATGTGTATTTTCGGATTTTCTCGCTTTCCGACAATCAGAACGTCCTGTGGGTTATAATTCCTATGT
Source organism: Protula sp. h YS-2021 (assembly GCA_949752745.1). NCBI lineage: Eukaryota > Metazoa > Annelida > Polychaeta > Sabellida > Serpulidae > Protula > Protula sp. h YS-2021. The sequence continues at coordinate 36,552,081 of OX457024.1, read as the reverse complement.
AATGTTCGATTGTTGACAGCTCCCAGCACCCTGCCCTTTGATAAATCTCATGTGATCATCTCAATGTAAAGCATGCACATGAAATTGGTTCTTCTTGTTGTGTTTGGTGGTTAGCAAGAGAGAGAAAAGCAATGCTAACAGTTCGGGTGTATTTATTCAAACCTCAAAATGGCGATAAAGTGGTCATGTGATATTTGGCGGTTTGCGGTTATTCACATTAGATTACAAATAATGATCAATACCAAACACAAATAATAATTACCAAACATCTCCCCTTTTTAGAAAATGCTCTTTTCACCTTCCCTTTTTCAAAACTGCCCGTACCCTTACCTTTTTATGAGCGATAATACAGTGTGGTTCAGGTATTAAGACTATTTACATAATTATGAGTTTAAACTATATCCAATAGCAAGTTAAACATATATTCACATTAATTCATCAAGTTATCCTTCAATTAATTAGTTACATTCCGACATTTTTAATGAAATCTCTTTCATTCTCTCCACTCACGTGTACTCGCAGAAAACAGAACTCGCGGTAACGGATGTAAGAATACACTAGGACAAATTTGTTATTTTCAGTATTTACACGAAAAGTTTAACTTGGGTGATATGATTAACAAAATTAACAATAATGAATTTAGAATGAAATACTTTTTTGCGATATTTATGTGACTTTCAATGTAACAATTTAGGAACTATTTTCCCCACATGTAAAAGTACACCAATGCTGATCACTGATTTGTCGAAATTAAACGGAATGTCATGCGATTTATTTTATAACCAATCACAAACCTTTTTAGGACGATTCTTCAATCGGTCTATCATTTTACATTAGAACTCTATTATGCTTTCACTTCAACTTTCTGACGCAAAATGAATTACGACACATCAACTCAAACATTTATATGGCAAGTTCAGCATGGAATTTTCGTTAAAAAATGTAAATATATAAATTTACAAAATCTTTTCTTCTTCTTTTTTTTTTTTTTTTTTTTTTTTTTTTTTTAGAAAAGAGAAGTACTATATAGAATATAAAAAAAATACAATAGCAATTATCAAACACTTCAATGATAACGATACACGAACGAAATGCCCAGGGACCATATCAATAAAATATATACATATATATACTTTTGGATGCTCAGTGTTTTACAGATCTAACTTTTTAGGTTGTCGGATGGTTCTTGTTGACCTTCTTACATTTGGAACTATACTTGGTCTTATTGGATTTACAGCTGCAGGTAAGACAGACGATTTCATTTGCACAATTGTTTGTTGGGGATTTGGACATGTAATTGCAACACTTTTCTTTTCAGGTTTCTGAATGACATGGGAGGAAGCTGCATTGAAATTTTGCATACGTCTGTCAAGAAATTCATTCCATAACTGGTTATTAAAATGTCTGCTTTGTTCTTTGCTAGGTTTCATTTCAGGATTGGAATGCATCGGTCTCAGATGTTTTGTGTTGCGGCGGAGCTGTTTACCATCAGGTGTTTTTACCAAATACGATCTAGGAAAGTCACATTTTTGAACTATTGTTGCAGGTTTCCAAATCTTTTCTTTTTCAGTTTTCACACGCACAGATTGTCCAGTTTGAAAGCTTGTTGATTCTGTCGCACCATGTTTTCTGTTGAACTGTTTCGTCATATTTTGTTTGTATTTTAGGTCACGTTCGCGAACCTGTTGATGAAGAGAGTTTACTGGCTTTAAATTCTCTTTCAGGGTAGGGATCATGGTGCGCAGTTTTCTTCCAAAAAGTAATTCAGCAGGTGATTTTCCTGTCGCTGTGTGAGGAGTATTTCTATGTAACATCAACGCTACAAAAGGATCACTCTGTTTCAAGCATCGTTTTGCGATTTCACGGCAGATTCTGCTTCACCATTGCTCTGGCTAAAGTGAGGGCTGCTCACAGAGTGTACAAAGTTATACTGTTGTGAAAATTCAGTGAATTCTTTGGACACGAACTGTCGTGCACCATCACTCCTCACTTCCATGGGTATACCATGCCTTGAAAATAACGATTTCAGCTTCATAACTACAGTTCTGCTCGTCATGTCAGGTAAGTATATCACTTCAATGTACCTGCTGTAGTAATCGACAGTCACTAGATAGTTACTCTTATCCAGTTCAAACGCATCTATCCCCAATTTCTGCCAGGGTCCATCTGGTAGTGTGGTAGGGATAAGCTTCTCATGGCGTTTTGATGGTTTGATTTCTTCACAGAATTTGCACTCACTGCACACTTGCTGTATATCTCGGTTTATCGTTGGCCACCACACGCTTTGTGCAGCAAGTTCTTTTGATTTGACAATGCCTTGATGACCTCCATGAAGTTTCTTCAAGACATCATTTCGCATGCTCTGCGGCATAACTATTCTATCCAGGAAAGTAAGTATTCCGTCGATGAGTGTGAATGACGACCGGCTTGCAAAGTAGCATTGTACTGATTCAGGAACGTCCTTCAGGTGCTCCGGCCAGCCATTAAGCGTGTAGGAAATTACCAAAGCGACATCTGGATCTTTAGCACTTTCGACCATGATCTCTTTGAGTTTCTGGCCAGTCACTGGCCACACATCTGCAACAGATTTCACATGTTCGTTCACAAGTTCAGCTATCTCAGTCTCTCCAACATCCTGTGGAATTAAATTTCTGCTGAGCGTATCGGCAACTATCAAGTCTTTCCCAGCTATGTGTTCAGCAACACAGTTGAATCTCATCAACCTCATCAAAAGACGCTGTATTCTGATTGGAGTCTTGTCTAGGTCCTTGGTATTGATGAGTGGAACAAGCGGCTTGTGATCGGTGAGAAGTTTGAAATCGGGAAGACCTACAAGGTAATGTGAAAACTTCTCACAAGCCCACACGAGTGCCAAACACTCTTTGTCGATCTGTGCCCATCGCCTCTCACTTGGTGTCAGTGATCTCGAAGCATATGCTATTGGTTTCATCTTTCCATCAAAACATTGCATCAAACATCCACCAACGCCATAGGAACTGGCATCCGCTGACACAAACGTTGGCTTGGCCATGTCATAGTAGGCCAAAACGATGTTTGATGACAAGATTGCCTTCACTTCTTTAAAGGCCTTCTGTTGTTCAGCACCCCATAGGAAAGCGTTTTCCTGCTTCAGCAGCTCCAGCATCGGTGCCATCGTTTGCGATAAGTTTGGCACGTACCTGCCTAGGTAGTTTACCATCCCAAGAAAGCGTCGGAGCTCACCAACATTCTCGGGCGTCTTGATTGTGCAAATGGCTTCTACCTTTATGGGATCTGGCTTCATCCCTTCTTCTGCAAACACTTGCCCTTGGTATGTCACTTTCGTCATCCTGAACTTGCATTTGGATTTGTTCAGTTTTAAACCCACCATGCGAATTCTATCAATCACCTGATTGAGTATATCATCATGTGTGCCGACGTCTCGAGCGTAGATCAACATGTCATCAACATCAACGAACACGCCATCGATATCTTTTACAAGCTGTTTCAATGTTCGCTGAAAGATTTCTGTGCTAGAGTTCAGTCCGTATGGAAGTCTATTAAAGAAATACCGTCCAAATGGAGTTATGAACGTTGTAAAGTGACGGTCATCCTCATGCAGTGGCAACTGCCAGAACGATTGAGAGCAATCAAGTGTCGTAAAGACTTTACATCCCGACAACTTCGACGCAATTTCATCAACTGTCGGCATGACAAAACGTTCACGCTGCACGGATTGATTCAATTTCTTTAAGTCAACACAGATACGTACTTTTCCAGTTTTCTTTAACACTGGAACCATCGGTGCACACCATTCTGTAGGCTCTGTAACTGGAGAAATGATATTATTTGCAACCATTCTGTCAAGTTCCTCTTTCACTGGCTTTAGCAATGGCTCGGAAACACGTCTCGGGCTCACAAGGATGTACGGACTGGACTGTGGCTTCAACTTGATTCTGATAGGATCACACTTCATGAGTCCGAAATCACCAAAAACATCATCACTAACCTCTTCTATTCGTTGCACAAATCCCATAGAACTTGCAGCTCCTCTACTCAGAAGACAGTTTCGCATGCTGCTTTGCAAGACACACACGGGAAATGTGTATTCCTTTCCCCGATGCCGTACTTCAGCTGTAAATTGGCCTATCGTTTTGATTTCTCCGCCTGGACTGGTGAGAGCTGATGTGCATGGTTGCAGCGTCGGTCTTGGAATCATTCGTTCATAAATGTCTTCTGAAATGCAACTGATGTCAGCGCCTGTGTCAAGCTTGAATAAAATCTTGACATCGTTGATGATCAACTCAGTTCTCCATGGCTGAGCATCTTCACATTCTACTGAACCCAGGAAAAATGTTTCGGAGACTTCATCCTGTTCTTCAACTTCTGCAACAGATTTCTTCTTTCTGCATGCTCGCTCGAAGTGACTAAGTCGACCACAAAAGTGGCACTTTTTACCATAAGCAGGGCAGGACCTGGGCTTGTGTTGCTTCAAACAGTTACCACACACACGATATTGTGGTTTACTTTGAGGTTTATTGCCAGGTTTATTGTTGAATTTACGATATGTTTTTTCTTGCCTGCCTGCTTGTGTTGGCTGGGCTGGTCGTCTCCTCACGATATCCATTGAAGCAACTGGCGTCATGCTTGCCATCTGTTTCTTGACCAGCTCAGATGTTCGACACATTTCAATAGCTTCATCAAGCTTAAGATCCTCCTTGAGTTGCAATTTTTCACTGCAGTCTTTGTCAAGGATTCCCACGACCAACCTGTCTCGAATGGTTTCTTGCTTCACTGCAGCAGGGAAGTCGCATGTTTCAGCCAGCTCGTATAGTGCTCTTATGAAACATTCCACACTCTCACCTGGCGCCTGGGTTCGTTGGTGGAACCGCGCTCTCTCATGGATCTTATTCACCGCCGGTATGAAATACGAGTCAAACTTGCGCATCACAATGTCATAATTGTTCTTGTCTGCTTCATTGTCAAATTGCAACGTGTTAAAGACAGTCTCCGCCTGTAGACCCATAGCATAGATAAGACTTGCCACTTGCACTTCTTGGTCCTCGTCTTTCAGCTTCGTGGCCACATAAAATCTCTGCCAGCGCTGTTTCCACTCCGGCCATGTCTGTGGTTTTGTAAAATTAAAGTTATCCGGCGGATTGAATTTTGGCATCTTCACCCTGCTTTGTTTATTTTCTCCTCTATATTATGTTTATTGCTCAACCACATCTGACACCATGTTGTGTTTGGTGGTTAGCAAGAGAGAGAAAAGCAATGCTAACAGTTCGGGTGTATTTATTCAAACCTCAAAATGGCGATAAAGTGGTCATGTGATATTTGGCGGTTTGTGGTTATTCACATTAGATTACAAATGATGATCAATACCAAACACAAATAATAATTACCAAACACTTCTGCCTCCAGAGAGTTCGTCATTTTTTGCTGTTTTCCATTTTTGTTGCTCAAGACCATAGAAGGGTGAAGTACATGCAATAGTAGCGATTGTCGTATTTACATCACCTGAGGTGAACACGTATTGCTGTTACTGCAATAACGCTGTTCTTGAACACGCTATACCGCTGCTTTCTTTCTTGTAATTCTATCAAGCAGCCTGACTGAATTCAGCGAGGACTGATGATACACTCATGTTTTCTGGCGTGGTGCCATGTTGAATAAGTGTAAGAGGCCTTATCCTCCTCTAAAATCCGTTTATTTAATATACATCGCTTTAGCCATGAGTTTAGATGGTATTTTCAAAGTTTATTCATCCTCTGTGTCATGAGACTGATCACGCGATTGCCAACACATGATACATTAGACGGCTGAGGGTTTACACGAACATGTGATTGGTTGCGTGGTGTTGCTGTACATGGCTGTAGGTCTCCTCATTTCATTACACCATCACACCTCAAACAGCAAGCTACCCTTTTTCGCACCATGTTGCACTTTGCTGTTTCCGCACCCGCACTCAGTCTCCCTTTTTCATGCTGCGCCATCTTGTGCCAGTGTGTAATTGCACTTTGTTGTGTGTGATACTTCTTTTGTCACGTGATCGTGATCCTCCACGGCTTGTCATGTCGCGCAACGGGTTACTATGCACACTTATCAACACGTCATGTTGTTACTTCAGTTCAACGAAATCTTCATCCTCTAAGAAGAGAATGTCGGCGTCATCAGCTAAGTCACAACCACCAAAGAAGGCTAAGATGCTAAGATGGAGAAGAAGGAAACACCACCAGTGCTGCATATATCAAGGTAGCAGCGAATCAAAGTTTCTGAAAGAGACACCTTTCGTTTCTCATCCTTATATTTTACATGCCTACATAAAACAGGCTATTTTTTAAAAAAAAAACTAAAGGTGAATTTAAGGAAGATTTAAGATTTAAGTCTTTTAAGTGGACCATCAAAGCTTTTGGTTTCTGTTTCTACCATTCGCTCTTTCGACGGTCCGCTAGGTCTTCGCACAATTCAAGAAAGTGCCCAAATATGGGGTAGGCCTTCTCATTTTCCATTATCTGCTGTTAGCCAACCTAGACTAAGATTGCATCTAAACTCAACTTGTTTGGGTACTCAAACAATGCTTTGTGTTACGTGTTCTAGTAAACCCCCGAAGGTCGAAATTGTTTAATGTTAGAAAGTAAGTTTTCTAAGCGATATTCTCGAGTTCTCGCTGGGTCAAATATTTATCATCTTGTTATTCAGGCCACGTCGTCATCTCACGCAAGGCTTTCCCTGCTCTACTCTCTATGGGCCTGTTAGTAATTGGGACAGAATTCATTTCCACTGATTTCAATAGGTGGTAAATAGTGTTCTATGCTGTGGCAATTTGATTACGTTTGCCTCTTTGGGCTGTCACAAATTTGGATTGGTTTTAAAGCCAACACAATGTTTTGAGTGAGATTCTATTCACGCTCCCATCTCTGACACGTCAGGTTCAGAGAGATGCGTCTTCTCAGGATGAGTTTTCCAGGTCACCACTTGAAGGCACATAGTGGAATGAGCACCGTCCCTTGCACATCATTGTCTTCAAATGAAAGCGGTTTATTAGTTTTTCGAACATCAGTGAAATATGTCTTCGATTAAGTTTTCCGGTTCTTGTTCCACAATCAAATAGTTTCTCCTACATACAGAAGCAAGAAGATACCAAGTCGATGAAGTTGGTTCGTCTTAAAAATGAGGCCTTCTGCTGTATCCACGACAACTGGTTCACTGCTCAATCATCGCATATGGTTCGACATCTTATCATATCTAAATTCAAGTAAAGACAAGGTAGTCGTTATGGTGTTGGATGGCGCTACAAATCGCTTGAACAGAAATCTTTTTTCCGCCAACCATAACGCTGAAGGCACTTCACAAGATTCCGGATCAAATGTCTCCTCGTTTTCTCTGGCTGGCACCTTAGATTCTCAGCATATGATTTCCTTTGCTGACGGGTCTCCCTCTTTTTATGGAGTCTAGCAGTCTCTCACAGTCCGACTGGAGTAAACGCTCCTGCTCGTCAGGAGTTGTTTCACATGTTTAATCTCTTTATTCTTGAAGGAAAAATGGCTCTCCGTCAATGGCGTTTGTTCGGAGCTTTGTTGAGTTGATAAGAAAATTGACCCTATATCTCCCACGTCAATCGCGGTGTAAGATTTTTTGGTGTATCAGTTTGAAGAATGAAAGATTTCACTGCATCAAGACATATCGCTCAGCCCTCATGTTCATTCTCCAAAACTTCCAGTTATGACAGAGTATCTTGCGACGCGCTACCCGAATTTTAGACCTCTTGAAATGGAGGAGAGCAGACTGGTTGCGACTTCTGACAATATCTCAAATCATCTTTTTAAAACTTTTTAAAAGTCATTTTTGGACAAACTACCGTTTGTAAGCTAATATTATAGATGTATGTTTATTGAAACACATTGTTAGCCCTTCCTTACCGGATGCTTAGTCACATGGTCGATACATATATGCATACATATGCAGAGGGCAAAGTACATATCGCGGCAGTTCGCAACGGCGTCTGTATATTGCTTTGATGCGAAATTGTAGTGCTGATTTACCTACAGAATATATCTCAAACTATATCAAGAAACTCGTCTACTTAGCACATGCAGATATTTGCAAAGGCTCTGATGACACAACCCAGAAACAGTTCAATGTTAAGGCTCATCAGGTCAGACACGTCGCTTATTCATTTCGTTTAGGTAATGAAGATTTAGCACAGATTTGTCGGTTACTGGGATGAGCTCAATACCTTTCCAAAGCATTATTTGCAAGAGTATACAATCGATTCATTAAATAATGTCAACAGATTGGGTCTATTTTCGTTGCTGGATCAGTTATTCATCAAGGTCCTCATAGAGGCAACCTAAGAAGGCTGACAAGAAGCAGAAGCCTAAGAAGACTTACAATGGACTGTGCCTGCATATGACACTCGATACTCGCTCAGTAGTGGTATGTATTTGTCGCCTGAAGCTAAAATCGATTTTATGGGACCAGATGTGATCACGAGGTTTACTTCACACTGTTTGTCTTTACAAAAGCTCGGGGTGGGTTATGTGATCGCTACTTGCTCGGGTTTGCTGTGTATGGTCAGCTGATTGTTTTGCTTCAAATGCATATGAACAGGTTGACTCAATATTTACATGACTTTGTGCCGGAAAAAAGAAAAAATCAAAATCATCTTTTTATGAAGCGAGGTATCTTCTCATTCCATTCCATAACAATAACTACGTAAACACGAACTATCCATTATTGTCAACGTTACATTCTCGAACACACATACTAACAGACTGATTCGAGCTCATGTACCCCTCTTTCTTTACCTAAAGGAGATGATATATAACATCATTAGTCGAATGCAGTGTAACAGTATTTGCTGACCTGTCGCAGTGTCGTGTTATACCATATGCATAACCGCACTTTCAAAGAATCCGACTGTGCCGAGTCCACACAGCGTCGGTCACATGACCGACACAGTTACATAGAGATTGGTATAGGAATGAACCGTAAATCGGCAAGCACATTGTCTATTTAGGTTCTTCTTCTTGAAGGTCTTCTTTCCGCCCCATTACTGACAAGTCATGCAAGAAGAAGTACTCTCATGAATTACTGATTTATCAGCAACGAACGGACTAAGACTGTTGTGCATTCTTGCAAATAGTGTTTACTAAGTGTGTTTGGAGAGGCCCAACAGCCAACTCGTAATAAATCACACATTAACACACCATTAGAACTGCCAATGGCTGCATGTCTGACCTGATAAGCTTTAATTGATTACTTCTTCTGCATTACATCTTCAGGTTCTTTCAGAATATCGTCATATCCTTACACTATGATTTTCTTGATATAATTAGATATAGATGCTTTAGAAACATCTACTGTGATAATACGCATGAAGTATATAAATGGATGACGCCGTAAAGTACCACGGTAAGTACTTGATCGTTTAATATATGCGCACAGTACGGAGACGGGACTTCACACTTGGCAAAGCTGTTATCACAATTTGCTTAAATGTACCTAAACCTATGATCACAAGGTGCGCCTTGCCCGGATAAGACGTTGGTATTTTCAGTAAGTCCCATGAACCTGACTGACAGAATTTTGCAATTCGTGTATTTCCTTGCTGCGCTCGCGATGAGAAAGACAGCCAAATTTCAATGTAAGTAAAGATTGGTCGATGAGTGGAGAAGTGATATCTTTCAAAACCAGGGCAAACCCCAAGACACCCCTGACCTATCGGAGAGAGGCCCTACCCAAATCCGTCAATACATCACAGACAGAAAAATCATAACCCGAGGAACGTGTGTGAGCTTGGACGATAAAACCATTGTCCCGAGCATGCAAGAGAACCTGCTTGGTGATTTTAGACAACAAAGGTGAGCGTGTGCTGCTCTGCTTATGCAAATAAGAGACCACTGCCTGATTGTCCACCAGAAACTGAACCATCGTGACCATTGAAAACGTAGAGAAGAATTGTGAAGCAGCCAATAGTGCCTTCATTTCCAATATATTGATGTGCAGTGTGCGGTCGTGAGTAGACCACTGCCACTGCCAAGTGTGAAGTTGAAAAAGGAACCCCCAACCGTTGCAAGACGCATCGGTCTGGACTGTCTTGATGTGGATGGAAAACGCACACCCTACAGCAGACTGACCTGACTGACCACCAGTCGAGATCCCTAAGTGCTAGTAAACAGAAACGTAGTCGATGATGTGGCGACCTAGCAAGACACATCGCCCTCAATACCACATGCTAAAATTCAGAAAATGACACCTGCCTAAGTCGATCGTCTCCTCCTTGAACTAACCGAGAAGTAAAGCCAACACAGAGACCAGAGGCTAAAGAACTATTTGTTTGGGAGCGTCGAGTAATTGCCAAGCTTGCCAAAAATTCTTTAGTCTCCCTTCCACGGGAACATTTGCACTCGATCTGATTAATGGAGAAACTAGTGCTTCGTTAGAACTTAAAGCATCTGAGAGAGTTGTTACCTCTGCTTTAAAGGAGTAGCCGCCTTTGCAGTTTCCACCTCGGCTTCTTGGCCTGGAGAGTGGATGCCGCTGAAAACACCAGTCGCTTCTTAGTCGCTGGCGTGGATGACAAGGAAGACTGTCAGTTTCTTGGCCTGTTGCGCTACGGCATAAAAGATGTACGCAAAAGCTGTCTTGTGACTTCACCCGGCTGCATCGATTGTCTCCTTCAACAAGTTCGAGCGGGAAAGGTTACGAATGAGTCTGTTGGCCCACTTCGAAGTTTACGAGCGTCCTCTGCACTGATATTTGAATGTAGCAGTGTTTCGTCACGCCGTAGTACCACCAAAGAAGCTAGCAGGGAAGCATTCAGCTTAAATAGATTGGAAGACGCTGCCACCACGGGATCGAAAACGCGATCAAACAGTAAATTATCTCCGGTTCCACAAATTTGCACAAAGTTTCTAAAGTCACATCTTGAAACGAAAGTGTGCGCACACAACTTTTCACTCTTCAAACGCTTACGGCCCTTAGCCCGAACAGTAGCCGATTCTCTCAGCCTTAACAGGAAAGAGAAGAATGAATCCTCGAGGTGCACGCATTGTTGGCAACGATTCTCCGAAGTACAATACAGTATGCCTCCTAGCGGTAGACATAATTTGTGCCTCTTGTTTGTATCACAGTCGAGTCGCAGTGTGCACACTGTATGAGTCACATTGTGCTTACTAGATCGACTGTAGGTCTACAACAGAAAGAAAGCCACACAAGTACAGCAATAACAACTTTTGTTGCCATAAAAGGTCATTAAAATGAAATATAACACGGCCTAATCACTTTAAATTGTATAAAAGCATTATAAACGGTGATACAAAGTCCAAAAGGCAACGTTAGCACGTAATCGACACATTGCGCGAGCGACCAAAGACATTGTCGATTCGACACTGCGCCCATACCCGTCACCGCAGCGGGTGACACGTGACAGTGATGCTGCACACGCGACCCGGCGCAGTGATGATCCGTCAGTCACGGTCGTGAGACTGACAAACCGTCAAGTTGGCGACCCTTGGCAGCGACGACCAGTCACACTGAAGAGTCACCAGAGTCACGATACGTCACGTGCACGAGCATGTCAGCAACAACAGGTCACATGATCCACCCGTCATGGCCACGGTGGAAACTGACGACCCGTTGCGTGCACGAACACCACTGCGTCGGGTTGTGACAGTGTTGACCCGTTGTATGAGTCGTGACAGTCAAGTCAAGTCATTCGCACAAAGCGTGACAGTCGTGACAGTCACCCCACAGCACATGCGCGACTGACTGCGAGATAGAGGCAAGGGGTCACATGTTCAATTTCCATACACGTCACTGCAGCGAGTGACACATGATCGAGTTGTCGCAGACACGATCCAGCACACGGTCGACCCGGGATCCACCGTGGGTCCACAACAGAAAGAAAGCTACATAAGTATGCAGCAATAACTGTTGTTGTATATGTTGTTAAACAAAAAATAACACGAATGAAGCACTTCATATTTCATTAAAAACAGTGATAAAAGTTGATAGAGCCCTTTTAACACGAGAGCGTATCACAGTGACAACCCTTCAGTCATGGGTCGTGACAGTTACGACCCGTCATATGGACGACTGCGGCATCAACGACTCGTCACAGCGACGAGTAGTCATAGTCACGATTCATCAGACACGACACGTGACAGCCATGATCCGTGGTATGATCGACCTGTTACGTGATGGACACTGTTACGGGTCGTGACAGTGACAACCTGTTGCAAACACAACCATGATAGCAGAAACCCATCCCATGATCTATCCGTCACCGCCACTTGTCGTCACAGGAATAACGGATTGCGTACATGGCCCGTTGCAAACGCAACCGTGATAGCAGTAACCTATCAGATGATCTAGCCCTCACCGCCATTTGTCGTGACAGGGATAACACATTGCGTACATGAGCCGGGACATCAGACACTCGTGAAAGCCGTCATGGCAAACACGACCGAGACATGAACTAGACGTTGCTGGAGTCACCGATTACGTGATCGAGTCATGCTCAAGTCGTGACAGCTACGTCTAACCAACAACACTGCAGTGTGTCAGGTCGCTGCTGTCACGACACCTGGTCGATCACAAGGGCGATAAACAGAAGCTATTCTAAATTTTTACTACAACTGTGCAACCCAAAGCATCTTGTCAGTGAGAGGGCAAAGAAAGAGTAATTCTGCTGGGATATTGGCAGTTCCAACGTCCATGTCATCGTGGTAAGTAATTTCAGTCATTTCCAGCAAGATCCTAGTGAAATATCAGAGAAAGATGAGTGGGGTTACAAGGCAACGATCATTAGCGCATCCAGATACTCATGTCAGTGCAAGTTCCTTCTTCTCAGTGTGGACAGGTCATTGTGCTCTAAAACCTACGGAATTGCAACAGATGTCCATAAGCAACGACCACTAATGGTTGCGTCGGAAACACTTGAAGTTACTGGTGTTAAAGTCGTTCGCCTATGTCCCGCCTCATGTTGCTGCGGTTCCCAGCTTTTATCCTTAGTCGCTGAAAGTGACATCCGACACCGAGTCTCACTTTCACATAAAGATAAAGAGCTATGTGATAAACAACTCTGGACAGTTTACTTTCAGTATACCACATTCACATTGAAAGTGTTGTGGAAGTTGATACCTAAAGGTACAGGAATTTGTTTAAAGGCAGTTCTTTGGTCTGTTTGAGAAGCGACTTATCACACTCGATTTTTGCGATTGAAGTTATGTGCTTTACCGATGTTGGGGCAGAATAATTTGTAGGTACCGCTATTTGCGGAACTTATAGAGAACATACACAACAGTGGATCCGGTGCGAATTCGAAAGGTTCTCTCGCCTCATCATCACGGACCCGGGATTGGAAGTAAGTTGATGTCAATGTCACTAAGTGCATGGCAAGCCTTAATTTCCGAAGAGCCCCATCTACAAACTCAATGTCCAAACTCAATACCTTTCTGTAGGTACAGTTGTTTGCGGCATAGGTTAGCATATTGTGCTGACAGGTTGTTACGTTGTGTTAATAACCAAATTATTCCCAGTCAACTTAGGCGCTCAAACTTAAATCGCGGCTGGCAATGTAGTACTTTAAGAAAGCATACTGAGCGCTCCTGAATCTACTAGATATTTTACTACAAGCTGGCACGAGAAAAACTAGCTGTGACATCATATATACACCAAGGCACGCACACTCAACGTAAAGGTAAAATTGAGGTTCTCCTCAGCTATTTGACGTATATTTGGCACATGTATAATTTGTAATGAGACGTCGTAACTTCCTCGTTTGTTATCTTGAAATTTGAAGTAAGGTCAATATTGTTTGAAAATAATTTTAAAACCACTATTTATTTAGTTAGAAAAATTGATAGAAATAGGAACAAAATCCCAGCTTCAGCACATACACGGTTTAAGAAGGCGTTTACTTTGCGATTGGACTCTTGACCTTTATGGCTATGACAGCTTTGTACCTAGAAAATCGTTAGCGATAGGACTGTCTCTCTCGACAACAGTAATTTCGATTCTTTTGCCCTAATAGATTTTACATAAGAAGTGCTTTGATGATCTTGATCTTTCAGCCAAAGTCAAGGTCAAAAACGGGCAGTTGATAATTTTGAAGAAAAAGGATAGAGAAAGAACGATTTGAGCTCATTTTAGTGGTAAAAAAACATATATGTTGAAAACCATATGTGGTATAATGTAAGCCATCATTTTGTGGGTTTGTGGTCTTTCGTTGCTTAGTCTAGTTGAATCATTCCGCTAGCCAGCGGAAATCTTTTGAATTTTTATGTGTGTGTCTGTGGTCTTTGAAAACATAGAACTAAATTTACAAATTTGAGTAATTTTTACTCTTTCTCTCTCTCTCTCCTTCCTCTCTCTGTCTCTCTCTCTCTCTCTCTCTCTCTTTCTCTCTCTCTCTCTCTCTCTCTCTTTCTGTCTGTCTGTTTGTTTGTCTCTCTCACTCTGCCTCTTTCTGTAATACGCAATCAATAGTTCAACATTGTAATAACTGACGCATAAATTAAACTGGTGGAGCAATTTATGGCGCTGAAAAAAGTGACAAAAATTGAATTTTTATTTGCAAAGTAAATGCTGAAAAATAGCTAAATACTAACGAGAGAGATCTTATTATTATCTGGGAGTAACAAGCAATCATGGCCTGGTGGTTAAGTCATTTAAAATAAAAAATTAAAGCGTCTTTTTCTATGCAAACAAATAGAGATTTGCAATTGACCATTCTAGAGACACTTAATAAAACAAAATTAATATAAACAACTCTAAAAAGTTAAAAGCAAATCAAAACTACTTTCAGTAGAGATCATCAAAATAAATAAAAAAATAAGTGAAAATCATGTTGAAATTTTTGCCGATTAAAATAACAAACAATGTGCGTTGAGAAGCTAAAGGAAAGCACTATAAAGGTTACTTATCACTTAGTTGAAACCAAGAAACACAGAAACTAATGTCTGAAAAAAATGAAACAACAAAAATGACTGTAGACGTGTTTTAAACCATCTCTTCTATTCCGAGAAAACATTACAGTTTACTGAATAATAGCACAAAGACTGTCGAGTACCCCCCTCCCAACACCCCAAAATTGAAATAGCACATCTTACGCTTTTACAGGGGAAAAGGAACACAAGAAAAATTATGATCAATCATTCGGTTACATTTTTGTAGAAAACTATTTGCTATATGTATAAACATGAAGAATGGAGACAAGACTAACTAAAGACGTTATTGAACCATCCTAAGGAGTATATAGTTTTAATAAATGTACCACAGAGTTAATTTTTTGCATCAAGACTTATCGCAGAGAATTCAAATGTCGTCGAAATACAAATCGAGTAGGTAAATTTACTTAAATTAGCATTATTGATTCTCCACAAGGTGATGCCACATAAATCCTTTTCTTCTTTTTTGTCTGGTACTAGACTAAAATTGTGGAAGAATAAGTAGGTGTAAAAGTTCTGCCATAACTGCATGTTCTAAAAAAGAAAAGGATTTTAAGATTCTCCCTTTATTTATACCAAGAATTAACCGATAATATTTATGTAGCAAGAATAGAATTATGCATAATACTATTTATTGTTCTAGCAATGCTGAAGACATTGGGAGAAAAAAATAATCCTCAGCATGAATTAATCAATAATTGAGGGATACACTGTCTGTTACAAATTACATTTTGACCACAAATAGTGCAAAAATATATTTTTCGTAGTGGTTACTGAAGAAGATATTTAACGTTTAATGTGATAAGCTGGTAAGTGAAACGTTAATCTGAGGTTTTCCTATGCGCTTCTTCAATGTATGTTCTTGTACAACTCTGGATTATTGGAAGTGACATAGAAAATTGATGCTGATATTGATTTCTTTTAAAGATCATTCTTATGGTGGATTTTTAAGATCCGTAGCACGATATTAACTTGAAAACTGTGTGAAATAACAAAATAAACCCCTTTCTCAGAGAAAAAAAGAATCGTTACTTCAGACACATCACTTAACCTTCTGAAGTTGAGCCAGCATGCATCCCTGTAAAAGATGCTATCAGACCAACCGAAAGGCTTCATGAAAAATAAAGAAAAACATCTTTCAGCAAGATCATAACGGAAGTAAATAAACGATGAAATAAATTTTTTAACTGGTATTCTACATGAGAAGGGCATAAGATTAATACTAATCGAAAGCAATAGCAGCCAGTGTAATGTCAAGAACACTCGAAAGATAAAACACGGGCTTCCAACTCAGAATTCGATAACGGGGCAATCTTCTTTTCGCTACACCGGAAGTCGGCAACAAAACCAAAACAAACGAAACTTCGAAGAGGCCGTTTTGCAGTTAGCCCACGGTAACGTCTTAAAGGTTCTCATCTCAAAAAAAAAAAAAACAAAAAAAAACATTAAAAGTAAAATGATAAAAACGTTGCACAGTGTGATCTTGCGCCATCAGATTATAAATTTAAATATGCTGCTTTTTCTTGATGGTAGTTCCGAGGCGGCTCTTCCTTACTAGTATATTTAATTGTAGCTCCGAGTTGCTCTGACTTGTATAACATCGTACATCCATCTGTCAGAGCTACGAAGCCTTCCATTGCTCAACTAATAGGGGTCAATTTCATATTTTCTGAGGCACGAATCCTGCATACCAGCCCCTATTATTAAAACATCTACAGAAAGTTCACGCCCAATATGCCCTTTTTGTAAAACAGGCACAGTTTTTAGTGAGCTGTATATCTTTTATTTGTTCATAAAGGTGCAGAAAAGTTAGCTTTCACACCCACCTGTCAAATGTTTGTTTACATTCTGGCCTTTAAATGTCCCGTGACCAAAGTCAACGGACCGAAAATTTAAATAAAAGGGTCATAGTTTATTTCTAAAATACATAGTAAAATAGTTGATAGATGCAGAGTTAGGTATAAATTTATTTTGTATACCCAAAATATTTGACTTTTTATTTTTACGTAATAAAGTATGCTCCCTGTATACAAACAAATGTCAATTATTCCGGGAGATTTGGAGTTATTTCCGTATTATTTTCTTTTAAAGAAAGCGTAACACAGAAGTTTAATATGATTGCGGTTGTACTTTGAGGACCTTTGACAAATGCCAATAAAAACTTGTGGGTCGTTCAATCTCACACAAAGTAGCCACAGGGGTGCCTCAAAGCAAGCGCAGTTGACTTGTTTGTCGTTATCTAGCGAGGTTTTGAAGCGGTGCCTGAAAACTTTTCAGCGTACCGCTTCTTGGAGCTAGGGATGGATGGTAGAATGAGACATATTTGACTGAACTCATTTTTAGGCCCCAACCCTTCGGATTGGGGCCTATAGGTTTGGGGTGTCCGTCCGTCTGTCCGTCATCGATTTATACCCCTATGAATTTGGGGGCGGTTGGGGCCTACTTGTGTTTCACAAATACTTACTTGTTCTAAAGGACATGCTTAGAACCACATACTTGGGAAAGTGTATGTCATAATACTGTGACATACAATTGAAAGTATCATTTTGGTCCAAGAAAAAAGTCAACAAAACTAGCCAGATTGATCCGCAGTTTCTTTTTTTTTTTTTTTTTTTTTTTTTTTGGCACTGGCCGTTGTGCCGGTGTGGCACAGTATTTTCACCCCCATGGATTTCTCACCCCCGGTGAAAATTCGATATCGTATTTTCACCCCCCCCCCCCCCGGTGAAAAAAATTCGATAGAGATTTGGTTATCGAATGTTCACCCCCCTTACCGAAATTTCCACCCCCTATATTGCCCATGGTGTTATGCTTATAATTTCATTATACTAAGATTAATTTGGTTCAACCCGTGATAAGGTGCAATTTCGCTGAATTGCAATCAACTATTGTGTGTAATTCAGTTGCAATTAAATCGACTTGTGATATCATTATGTAAAGATAAGTTGGCATTGATACTGATTTTGTAGAAGATTAGAAGAAGAGTGAAAGTGCAATTAAGTTAAATTTAGATTATAGTTGGTAAAGTAAAATATAATACGAAACGTCTTATTTCTACATATGTTGACACCATTAAGACACTCCTCAAAACAGCATACATAAAATCATTTTTAGTCAAAATATTCAAGAACAAGTTGGAAACCATGTACAGCCAATAAAAACAGCATGCAACTGAACTACATATAGGGGGTGAAAGTTCTATAAGGGATGGTGAAAATACTATTATAGTATTTTCACCCCCGGTGAAAATACTATGGGGGTGAAAATACGATCTCACACCGGCTGCAGGATCTTTAGTTCTAAATGCTATTGTACCGGTAGCCGGATTTTTAGGTCTAAATGCTATTGTTCCGCAGATTTACTATACTTGAATGTGTACTTTTAGCAGAGAAATCAAGAGCAACGATTTTCACTTGTATGATTTCCCGTGCAAATTTAATTTTACTTTTTTTATTTACACAAAAAAATTTGCCGGATTTTTAGGTATAAGTGCTATTGTTCCGGCAGATTTACTATACCTGATCGTGTACTTTTGGCAGGGAGGTAAAGATCAGCGATTTTCACATTACACATTACACAGGGTTCATAGGCCACCTGGAAAACCTGGAATTTTTTCAATACCTGGAAAAATCATGGAATTTAAAAAAAAGGCCAAAAATCATGGAAAAATCATGGAAAACGAAAATGGGTAATCATTTTTCAATTTCCAAGAAAACTGTCATTTTTGAGAACGCTGCAAACCGGTGAGAAAATTGTTTGCAAATGGGTGGGGGGGGGGGGGAGGGTCAAGCCAAAAGCACATTTTGACTCGATGAGCCTCATATAGCTCATTTTGTATTTTACAGAATAAAAAATGGATTGAAACTGTTTTTTCGTTCATTTTTATATATATATATATATCCGTGAAAACCTCACAAAAACAATACCTGGAAAAAAATTTGAGATCCTGGAAAAATCATGGAATTTGATTTTGAAAGTCGACTATGAACCCTGATTACATTAAAAATTAATTGTAATTACCACTCGTTAACATTAGCATTCGAGCAATAAAATGTTTGGTGCAATTGTGTGGATGCCTGAAATTGACGGGGATCCAGTTAGGTTTAATCTGATCTGGTGGAACAACGACATGATTTACTCAGGTATGTTTTACTCAGGCTTATTTACTCCGTAAGTTTACTCAGCTCAGTGCGTACGAGATTTTCATTGGACAGTATGATTAACTCAGGCCAAGTGTACTCCCACCAAAATACTCGACATAACGTGTAAAAGTCTGGTCCAAATGAAACTTACGTTAAAAGTTTCATGTGCGTTCAAGCGATTTCTAAAGTCATGGTGTTGCGGGTGGGAGATGAGTTCGTTTTATTTGAGGAAGTCAAAAATGCAATCAAAAATTGTGAGAATATCCAGAAAACGTCGTAGTACAGACGGGATACGAGAACTTTTGGAGCAGCTAGAAAAAGAAAGAAAATAAGTGAAAAATTAAACACAACGCAGTTCTGGAATACGACTAAATTAAAGTGAGCAGCAGGATATTTTATTGAAATCAAAAGTAATAAAATAAATTATAAAAAGCCAGTAAATAAACAAATAAATAAAATCAATAACTAAAAATTAAATATGTAAATATCATGTTTTTTTTAAATATATTTAATTGAGAACTGAATTATATGTAACAGAAAAAAATAACAAGAATAATTAAATGGAATCAAACTTAAATGTGATCAGCAGTGTGATTTAGGTCATTTATTCAATATGTGTGTATCACTTTCTATGTATTTTGAACTTTTAAGTGAAAATAAGTGAAAAAATAAACACAACGCAGTTCTGGAATACGACCATATCAAAGTGAGCAGCAGGATATTTGATTGAAATCAAAAGTAATAAAATAAATTATAAAACGCCAAAAAATAAATAAATAAAATAAATAACTAAAAATTAAAAATATAAATATGTTTTTTTTTAAATATATTTAATTGAGAACTGAATTATATGTAACAGAAAAAAATACCAAAAATAATTAAATGGAATCAAACTTAAATATGATCAGCAGTGTGATTCAGGTTATTTATTCAATGTGTGTGTATCACTTTTTTTGTATTTTAAACTTTTAATGGCGACTTTAAATTCCCCGTAGGATTTCGCTCTTCAAAGCATTTTTCAAAAACATGAAGGGTGGACTTGAACACGTATCACAATCACCAAGTAAACGGGGCAACTGCATACTTCCTATTTTAGATTGCAATTGAAACCACAAATTAAAATGTATAAATACAATTTGTTTACATAGCAGTTACAATACAAGATAGACACGTTTTCATTTGAAGTTATATAAGTTTAAATGTTTGAACCCAAGTCAGATTACGTACATTTGATTGAAAGAAGAAAAAAAACACACAAAAAAAAACAAAAAAATACAAACAAACAAACAAACAAAGGAAAAAGGAAGAAAGCTAAACACGTGAGAAAATAACACTACAGTTTGTTATTTGCTTGATCCAGGAAACATTTAAGTTTTTCCCTGAGAAGCGCCGTAGTTCTGTAGAAATTTCTATGATACTGTGTTTAGTGTTATTAAGGATTATTGTTTGGATGTGACTATGTGTAGTCTGTATCGCTGCATTGTTCCGCTGGTCTTCGTACAAACCCCAAATCGAAAGTTTGGTTCTGAAAAAATTGCTACGATAATGTGTATGTTTCTGGCGATTATTAGGCCCCAACCCTTCGGATTGGGGCCTATAGGTTTGGGGTGTCCGTCTGTCCGTCATCGCTTTATACCACTATGAATTTGGGAGGCGGTTGGGGCCTGCTTGTGTTTCACAAATACTTACTTGTTCTATGTGTGAAGATTGTGTAAATGTAATTGTAGTCTGTAGCAATCAGTTTTAATGAGTGAAATTTCTCAGTTTGAAATTATGTCTTGGGGTTGAGGGTACACTAGTACACTATTTGCCTAATAAAAGGAAAGGTAAACTAAATCTTTCTTTGTTTAAAGTACATGTTTAAGTATAGCAAATCTCACGAAACAATAGCAGTTAGACCGAAAGGTCCAGCTGCCGGAAAATAGCATTTAGAACTAAAGATCTGGCTACTGCCTCTTTTTGTTTTTGTTTTTTTTTTGTTTTTTTTTTTGTTTTTTTTTTTGGTTGACGCCGCCATCTTGGTTCCGCGACATTGTTTTGTATCGTTGTTGGTGATTGGTTCACATGCGAACCGTCGCCATATTGGTTCTGCAACATCGATTGTGTCGTTGGTGGTGATTGGTTCACGTGCAAACTGACACTTTATTTCCAAAACTCGTATTGTTTACCTAAGTAACACAACTTATACTTTTGTGCATTTTATTGTATATGTACCAGGAATTTTCTGCTTTTTGTATAAGCAACGTTTGCTTCAACCTCCTCTGTCACTGGGTTAGATTTGTTCTGTGTAATTTAAGGGGTATTTCTCTAAAATCATTTAAAACCTATAATTTTGTCCCGATTACTGTCTCTCACTGGCAGTGGCGGGCCGCCTCTTGGAATTACTTGTTAACGCGATAACAGAAAAGCTAATGGCCAACCATAATCAAATTTAAGAAGTGGTTCAGCCAATCCGAAAGCACGCTCGTTTTGAAATTCATAACTGCTGCCGCCTTGTATTGTCCACACAGTTCCTGCAAAATTCAGAAAAAAAATTTACGGATAATCACCAAATTTCATGTGTAGGTTAACTGGATTACAGTAAGGTTTGAAATTTTTTTGGACACATGGCTGCCGTTTTGGAATTGTGTCCTCAAATCCTTACTTACACGATAACACAGCAACCACTTGTTCGATTATCACCAAATTTCAGACATAGGTTAGCCATCTAAAATCACATTCGAGCCTGGTTTTGGAATGGATTGTAAAATTCAAAACGGCAATCATTCACCATATTTTCGTAGACTTTTTTTATTATCATGATGAACAAAAATATTTGACCGGTCATAGCAAAGGCACGAGGTTGATTTTTTGGTTCGTCCAGTCTTTCATCTTTATTTTGGTTCTGCGATAACATAAAAACTATCGGTGCTTAGTAACATGGAGCCATTAAAAAAATAATATTGAAATATGTCAAGGCCGAACTTACGTCTCGTGGCGTTTTGTAATCTGAGTCTGGTCCTGTTTGGGCTGTGTCCCCGATGACCGTTTGTTTTCTCAGTATTTACCCGCACACTTTTTGCCGAACTGGATGAAGTAAGGAATTGAAGAAACATCTAAAAAAAAAATAAATAAGTACTGTCAAAACTTTTCAACAATGACAACAAAAGGTTGTTTAAAAATCTTCCAATAACTTTCTGTTCAATATGATATCACAAAGGGCGGGGATCGAATGGCAAACAAAGCAAAGGACGATACTGTATCAATGTAAACATCCCTGCACATTGGGAATGATATGATTGTTGTTTTACAAAATATGTATGGTACATACTATAAATGAGGTCTGATTGCTGGAAACTCAGGTTACCATCGATTCGTCGTGGTTTAGGTGTCTACATGTACTGGAAACCAGGTTAACTTTTAGCAGCTGGCCCCGGATTCACTAACACTTACTTAACCTTGATGCGACGATGGTAAATATTTGATGCACCAATCCATGACGATCTCTTAAGCGAAACTGCTGGTTACAAGTTGTCCGTTTTTTTGGTCATGTGTTTGATTCTGTAGCGTAGTGTGCAGTGTCAGTTACCGTCGGAACAAAAGCTGTAGTAAAACGCACGAATTTATACATCACTACGTTATAGGGGGAAAATCTAATTTTTTTTTCTTTTTTCAGAGATTGTTAAAAGAACTTCAGCCATGTAGCGGATTATCGACCACGCAGAGTGTCGGCTACTTCTCAACATTCCAGTAAGGACAGCCGTGCCTTGCGCGTCTTTCATTCCACCCCCTACCCTGAAGCGGAACCAACGAGGGATAATGGACCGGAACACGTAAGTCGCAGTTCGTCTTATTGCAAGTGTGCTGTTGATCAAATTGTGAGTCATTAAATGAATCAGGAATAAGTGACGATCTAATAAAACGAAGTACAACAAGATTTTAACAAAGTAAACCCTCACTTAAACCCGCATCGGTTAATCTTACTCAATGGTTGTACCCACATCCCTGACGACAATTGGCCTATTAACCATTCGCCTGAATTGGAAAGTGCACATGGAAAGTGCGGCATTTCGCCAAAATAACAAAATTGAGACCAACTGTCGTCAGGCGTATTATCGGGATACCGACTGAACGATCCCTTTGTATTCAGTTCGTCTAAGAACGATCGGGTAAGCGGGCAGATGGCTTAATTCAGCATGTTTTTTTTTTTTTTTTTTTTTTTTTTGGAAGGAGTAATCAAGTTATCAAATAGATAAATACATACAGCTACATCGAAGCTATTGTCCTATCTCTGGACCAATGAAGTACGGGGTACGGAAAAAATGGCAACGGAAAAAATGGCAACGGAAATAATGGCAACGGAAAATATGGCAAGTGGAAATAATGGCAACGGAAAAAATGGCAAATTGAAAAAAGGGAAAAAATGGCAAATTTTGCAGGTTTCACTGAAGTTCAATCGAAACAAAGAAATCGCCTACCTTGACTACTCAGGATCAAAGAAAGTCTAGTCAAAACCACTTAATGCCACTTGATGTCAGGGTATTTGGGGTGCAAGCAAAAATGGCAAAACGTAATCCCTGTGTGCGGCACCGTTAATCCTTTGGATGCCCGGGTGCCAACGTAACAAACATTTATTTGGGCTGCATCAGGCAAAACTTAAACCCTGTGTATACAGTATTGTTAATCCTATGGATGTTCGGGTGCCATCACAACAATACATTTATTAGGGCTATTACGCTTAAGAATAAATTTGACAAATGTGATAAAATTTTTATTTTGTTATTTTGCCATTTTTTCCGTTTTTTCACTTTGCCATTTTTTCCGTTGCCATTATTTCCACTTGCCATATTTTCCGTTGCCATTATTTCCGTTGCCATTTTTTCCGTTGCCATTTTTTCCTACACCCATGAAGTACACTGGTTTTCTGCATTTGAAATAAGTAAATAAAGTCCAGAATGGATATAAAAACAATGTATTGTTTTCAAAGGAGTTATTTTTGTTTCAAGAAGTGGTAAATTACATGCCCCCGAAGTTATTTTAATGACGGTGTGTTAAGTCGTTTGGAAACAATCCTTTCACAGCAAAATTTTGCAGCAAATAGACAAAATAAACAATATGCATACGCAGTTATGAAGTTGCCTCCTCCCAGTCCCCCCAACCGTAACCTGTCGTTTCGCCATTGTATCTGTCGGTCATTTTTTTGCAGCATTAGCTCTGTGGCATTTTCTGCGTCTTTTATGCAAGAGATTCGAGATCTCACCGCTTCGTGGAAGAGCTTTTTGAGGAAGCCGAGGAGTGTATATAACGGTTACAGAATGAAGGAATGGTCCAAACTGAATAGTCGCCTATCCAAAGATTCAAACGTTAAAGGTTGTGTTTTAACAATAAATTGTTTGAGTAGAGGCATATTTGCTCGCCACTTCTTTTGGGCGCGTATTCTGTTTGTTGTGCAAAGACTGCACGGCCATTGTGCCTCTTTCAGACAATTAGTTCAAGAGTTGTGCAAACATCGCCAGGCTTTGCTCATCTGTTGTATCCAGTGAAGTCTCTCTGTACACATTCACACAGCGTGGAACTAGAAATAAAACTGGAACTGTACTATTTCTTTCCTCATTTTGAGCCTAAATTATGAGAGTAAAATAGAAAGTAACAGTAAACATAAAATAGAAAACATCAATGCAATTAGCAACCTCCGCTGGTGAAAGATTCCATAGTTTTTTTGTTTTTTTTTTTGGTAATTTTTTTATCCAACAAAAAATCTTTTTCTATTGTGAATGTTTTGAATAGTTTTCTTATTAAATTTTGGGCAAAACCCTGTTTATTTACACAGAGAGACGAGCTAAAAAGGAGTGAGTATGATAATGAAAATTAAAAATTTCGAATACATCTGTGTTCACTGATCAGATATTGCTCATTAAATAGAAGTGTTCACTGACAGGGGTTTTACTTTTTCTTCCGTCGGTCCTCTCGCGTAAACAGATCCATTACTAAATGAACAAATTGAGTCTGGGAGGGGCGAAATTGATGACAAGGCACCATATTTTGTAGCCAGGTACCGATTCTGTATTTTTGGAGGTAGAATAGTTTGATTTGGGCTGTCACAGACAACAGGCGAGATCCGACAAAAGATGTGTCCCACAGCTTTGACAGGTCAGTCAATAAATGACGCGTTGTTATAATGCAGTTTGCCTCTCAGCCTCTTGTCCCCCCACGGTCTGACGTAGAACATTTAATTAATGACCCGAGAAACAAAGATATCCAGATCCATTGTGTTACAGCAAGAGTCTAAAAATAGACATCCGACATAGGACCAAACGAGGCCAGCTTACGCAAAGGCGGGGTCGTTGGTCACAGTTACCTTCTGTTATCAATTACAGTCGGTGACCGCGCCACGCTGGCATTTACGGAGCGAATACTTCAGCGTTGGTTCATAGAAGGGGACCAGAAAACCTCTGGCTGTGTATTTTTTTCAGTTGAATGCGAGAAACTTCCTAATGTTATGCCTTTTTTTGTGGCGGATATTGCTCGTAGTGTCTGTCTGTTCGTGTTCTGTTTTTCTTTCATACGTAGAAATGGTTTCTCTGGATACATTTTTAAGGTTTGCATTGGTAGTCTTTGCAGTATAACAGCACAGATAAAACCAGATCCCCATTTTTGACGAATTGGTCATTTTCTGTGTCTCCTATGTCTCGGAAGAATCAGAACCGCAGCTTTCAGTAACTGGATTTCTATATATTAAGTAGTAGATGTAGGATAGCGAAGTTACGTTGTTTACTGCGAAGCTGTGCAATTCTGAAATATTAATTGCGTACAACAAAGCATCACTATGTCGTTGTGTAGTGTGTACAAGTGTAGCACCATACGCCACGGAGTTGCGTTGCATCTGTGCTTGGCATGTAGACCGTCTGGTGAGGAGATTGTCGACGTTCCTCATGGAGCTGCACTCACATGACTGCCATGGTCGAAATACGGCTTTTTTTACGACAGTCATCTTATGCACAGTGGGTTGCAGTTGAAGCGACCGTAAATGATCTAGTGTTTAACTGCAAATTAAATTTAACATCACCGCAATTAAAAAAACTTTAAAAGAAATTAGTAAAATGCACTTGTGTTATCCGGTAATTTCGCTTAACGAGGTCAAGAGTAAATAGTGTAATTGAATTTGTTCATAATACGGGGCGAAGACCTGATAAGTTTCCTCAGTGTGAGGCCGCAATTGTTGTTGACTAGAGTTACACCATGTGCCGTAATGCGTTTCTGATGTTGAAAACACACACTCAAAAGCAAGGATAAAGCTAATTCAACGCCCCCGTGCTTCATTACACAAGTCGTCGGGTTACCGAATACTAATTGCTTTACCTGATCTGGAATACTTCAGTTTTACAACGAGTTCGCAGATGGGTACAGTACTGTATCAAGGAAAGCTAATTCAGCTATGCAATATTTATAACGGGTCGGTTTTTTCTGTGACACCTGTTTGTTAGAATATGTGGAGGTTTTTAACCTAATAACTGTGAAATATTTTGACGACAAAAATCAAGAAAAACACATAAAGCCGAACATAAAATAAAGGGGAAGTAACAAAAGAGATAATTAAGTTTACTTCTGCTTAGCTTAAACTTCCCAAACGGCCATTGAACTGTCTGGTGAAATTAGTCGGTGCTGCAACAAACAAGTTAGAAGAACAAAGGAGGTTTCAACACAAAAGCCGTCGAAGTAAAACCTCTAGAGATATGGTTTTCAGGGAGAAGGCCTTCCAAATAGTAACCAAATCCGTACAGAAATATCCAAAATAAAAAGAACGTTAACTCACAGGTGCACGTGCTAAATGAAAGACCAAGCGGTTTGAGTTTTTTTTTTTACTCATAAAAACTGTTCAAATGATTTCAACGTCGGCTTGCGTGCAGGAGAAGGATAACATACTAACGGCCCGCACGGGTTATTTCCGACACTATGATAACTCTGACAGCAAGCTTAACCATATCCAGCCCGCTGGACGGTCTCGGAGTAAGTCACCGACAAAACGCGTAAAATGTAAAGTAAAGGATAAAAGCTTCGACAAGACTTACAGCAGCCCTGCTTCTGAAAGACACAGTCATAACGAATTTACTGCCGGTATAATCTTGAAAGCGTAAGTTTAAATATTTTTGAAATAAAGTGGTGCTGTATGCCTTTTCAATTAATATAGGTTCATGTGAGAAAAAAGAAAAAAGTACTGGCGGAGGGTGGGATGGGGGGAGGGGGGTGCGGTATGCATCAGGGTGAATTGATTCAAGATATATTCGGGATTGGAGTTGCGTTCACATGATACATTGGATAACATATAAAAAAAATTGTTTACAAATCTCCATGTTGTGTGGCATGTGTCTTCTTATTATGATTCGATATATAACGAGACTATGCGTTTATTACAGAAGTCGCATGGGAAATCTGTTCCAAACACTTGAGAAACTGAACGTCCAGAAGCACAGCACCAGACTGCAGCAGGAAGATCTCCAGTCTCTGCGTTACACCACGTCCAAGATCCAGCTCTATGTGGCCACACAAGGTACAACAACTGACTTCACCTCTTGGCGAATTGCTAAGTGTTCAAAGTATAGTGCAACCCTGGAAATGGGGACCTCGATTGGGATTTCTAAATGGGTCCTAATTTCCTGGGCTGGTCCTGTTTGTGGGGGTTCTTCATAATGGAAGGCACCTAAAATGGAATTATTGAAAAGTTGTCCCATTTGCAAAGTTGACCCATTTGCGGGATGATCCTGTCCCGGTGTTTCCCTGCATTTAGTGTTGCAAGTGGCGCGCGGTATTACTGCGTTGAGGGCATGGCAGAAGCTGGAGACCGGCACATATTTAGTGCCCTTGAGCTTACTTTCACCAACAAACTAGACAGTATGGAAAATAAATAAAAAGGTAAAGAAAAACGACAAGATAGAGCGGGATGCATTGGGGTCAAATTTCGCTTCAGAAAAATGAAGATATAAATGAAAAAAGAAATTTAAAAGAATAAGTGAAAGATTTAATGGATCCGAATTGGCATCCGTCGGTCTATATTTTCATGTGAATAGTGTTTAAGAAGAAAAAGAGTCGTCTGAACTGTGTTACGTGCTGAGAATAAGCCCGAAAGCCGTTGCACCGCAGAGGATTTATCTGTTTTATTATACTGTTCAGCCGTTTCCTGTGTCTTTGCTATGAAATGACTGTGCTGTACCAATCGAATTCGAGTGCCCCCCGTTCCTAAGCGATGTCGCATTGACATGCGAGTTCATTCGATTAACAGGAAGAAAAGACAACGACATGTCAGGTGATCAGATCCCTTAAAAAAACCAAGTTACTGATTTTATGTACACATTATTTCCTGTTCACTAAATGAGGGTAAAACTCCCACGACCCCCTGTGGTTTGAAAGATCTGTAGTGCCTTAAAGCTCAGCTGTTTTTTTATTTTTTTTTTTTGGGGGGGGGGGTGGGGGGGTGAGGGGTTGGAGTTCAAATTGATGTGTCTGAGTTATATATAACCGAACTGTTAATGTACATAAAACGATTATTACTACTGAGTAGGCAATTCTATTAATTTGGCAGGGGCCTTTGTTGTTTGTCTTGTTGATTTTTATCCGTAATTGCCTCGTTGGCTTATAGTAAAGACCCTGAGCGTCGCGTTTCGGTCGCGCCCGATTTGCCATGAGTAATGGCCTGGCAATAATGTATTGTCCTCAGACATTGTTACCATTATTTGATCTTTAAAAAAGTATATCGGCCCTTTGACAGCGTCCTATGCTATATGCGTGAAGAGTTGCATAAAGAAAATTAAGGAATAAGTTTGTGTGGTAGACGTTGGGCAAAGCATTATTTCGGAATGAATATTAGTAGTTTGAGTTGGGCGTAGCCTGAATTACTTACTTGTGTTGGCATTTTAACCGATTAGACGGTAGCGTTTTTTTTTTCAATGTAAGAAATACCTGTCTGTTTCAAAACACGGCAGAATGTCTGGTGCAAGGCCGCGACTGAAGCCAAATGACTCGTGCAAATTATTTTCTTCCTTCGGTTGCTTCTTTAATCTGTTTAGACAGGAAGAATCGCAAGGCTTCAGAGCAACGATACATTGCAGTGCAGTTGCTGTGGTCTCACACTATCACCCATTCTCACTATAACTGTAAATAAGAGAAAATATTTTATTCCTCTCTGTTATGATTGAAGTTGACATATAAGAAAATGTTGTATACACATATAATGACAACCCTCTCTTCCATCATAACTCGAAATGAAAGGAATTCATTTTTCTTGGATTTCAACAAGGCAAACAAGCCGAAAATTGTCAGAGGAGATATTTCGTATTTACAGCTTAACTCTAACCAAACCCCGTTTAAGTCACTTTAAAATTTCGAAATATAGAAAACAGGCGTGGTGGGGGAGGGTAGGGGAAGGTAACTAGGAGCGTAGTGGTGGCACTAGTCGTGCCGACTCACGGTATAATAGCATGTCTGTTTCCCATGTTTTCGTGGCAGGTACCATCTGTATTACTAAGAGTAAGGGGAGGGGGGTGGCTGACAACAGTATCAATGAAATAAAACTGCGAAATGATGGAATAATTCACTAAAGGTCAAGAACATGGGTATGATTT
The DNA here is from genome assembly GCA_949752745.1 of Protula sp. h YS-2021. NCBI lineage: Eukaryota > Metazoa > Annelida > Polychaeta > Sabellida > Serpulidae > Protula > Protula sp. h YS-2021. Next base: position 36,522,408 of record OX457024.1, on the reverse strand, counting down.
ATTGTCGATACTGGCACCATGAATTGACTTCCTTGGAAAAATGTTTGCACAACGTACGGATCAGTTAGTGAATAATGTTTAATGTTCCATAGCCATGGTTGAAAAATTAGCTCAGAGAATGTCTGTGAAAGTGTATTAAGTAACAGCCCATATCAAGGGTTAGAGGGAAGTCTATCGCAGACTTCCCAGCATCCCTGCATATAGCTGTAAAGTGAAACCCAAACCCCGTGATATTGCCAACAATATTTCAAACTGACAGCGGTAAGGAAAGTTATTAAACGAAAACAGCAGCTACAGTATGTAGGTGTCCGTAAAGATATATCTGACCCGAGCGCCCAGTTTGAAAGCCATTGCGTCAGAGCAGAAAGCGGAGTTCAAAACGAACATGAGCGAAGTTGAATGTTGGAAATCTAAGCCGTCTGCCAGGGTTCCCTATCTCCCGAGTCCCTGTTGCCACGTCTAAAGCTACTGTTTACTTCAACTTGAATTGATTTCGATGGGGATAACTCGAAGTTATCTTGTATTTCATTGTGTTTTTGCTATTACTTTAACTATTGTGTTTATGTTAACTTTGATAATAAAGCATGAAGTTTTTTTAACAAGAGTTCTTTTTGTCTATATCTATATTTTTGCCAATGGCGTCAGAAAATGTAACATCTTTTTTTCGAGGTGTTGCTCTTCCGAGCGGAACACTAAGTAAAAGCGGAGTGTTACGTGAATTGCTCCTGAAAGTTAAATGCTGCAGTTTTGGGGTTGTTGAAACACCAGGGAAACCTTTTTAGAGTTTAATTTTGAATAATTTGGGATATTTTCTTAAATTATGGAATAGATTTCAGGCGATTTTATTTGAGTAAATACCAGTTGTTTTTGTCGTGGGGGAAATTTTCTGTAGTGCTTGGAGCAGTAATCTGCTACTCCTCTGAACTATAGTTTTGTAACGTCAACTGTTCAAAGATGTTTCTTTTTTAATCTTGCGTAAAAAGATTTCAGTGATTAGGTACCATTTGCTTATCGGTAAAAACATATGGTCCTTCACCTGTCAGTGAAAAACTCTTATTTGGCATCACTCTGAATTTTATTTTGCGGTACGATTTTAATCCTACAGATTAAATAGTTTTTGACAGCTATAATTGCGTGCATTATACTTTATTTACATTCGGCGTTTCACATTTAAGGCCTACGACCGATCATATATCGGTACATGGATTCAACGCAACACTTTTTTCCGAGCTTGGTAATGCAGTTAAACGACTTCGACACCAACTTTAAAAACTGGTTTATAAACAATCACTGATTTCATCTGTAATATGGTGGTTCTTTTTTTGTTTCGCAGAAAAAGTACACCGAGACCACATACTCAAAAGCAGTGGGTATCTGGACCTCTTGCTGTCTACTTTCGAGGTACTACTCTAACTAAAAGAAGTAAAAAAAAAAGCGAGAGAGAGAGAGAGGAGGGGAGAGAGAGAGAGAGAGAGAGAGAGAGAGAGAGAGAGAGAGAGAGAGAGAAGCAGAGAAGTGAAAATAAACGCGAGGATGTTGTAAGAAAGCCAGTTGATGATTTCTAAAGCCATCAATATGCCGGTAATATGTCGTTACATCTCAGAAGATTAGGTATGTTAGGTATATACATGTTTTAAAAATTGAGAAGTTTACCGCGAAAAGCGCAGTAGTTGGGAAGTGTGCGTGTCAAACTGATGAGAAACACGTACTTTTCTTTGCAGAGTTGTTACGACACAACAACCCAGCAGAATATCATAGGAATCCTAAACGAACTCCTGGGCAAAACGCGTAAGTTGCATTTCTTCATTTGTGCCTTTAAGTGTCTACCGTTAAGTGCTGATTTTGACGCACATGTTGGACATTTGGAAGCACTTTAGAACTTGTGATATAAGAGATAAACAGATAAGCTGTATCATTCCTGTACTTAGAAATAGCAGTTATTCATCAGCTGTGCGATAAAATCTCTTCAGCCCTGCTCTTATGAGATAAGTGCAGATGGACAAGTCGGTTTTGGTTGCTGCGGTGACAGATATTGAGAAAATTGTGCCCCTCAACTTGCGACATGAAACGATAAATTGGTTGCGTGGAAAGTTTTGCTTTTGAGCGTTGGACAGTTGTTGCGTGGGACAGAGCAAAGTTTTACGTCTTGTGTTTGCCAAAGTCATAGTAATCGTTAAGTAAAATTGAAAGTTAACTTTCGACGGAAGCTGTTGAGTATCAGTCGCCTGGCAGAAATGTTAAAAAAAAAGAAAAAAAAAAAAAAAGAAAATGAGCCTCATACCAAGTGCAAACTGCATCCGCAGGCACAGGTGAAGAGCTATGTCCCTATGTCTGTGTGCGTCTTTAAAAATATGTTCAGTCAGTACCACCTCGAAAACAAGTATTTTTTTATGACACGTTCTACGGGTGAGATACTGTATCGTACTTTGCATGTTACGTGGGCACTCATTAGGATAAGCCGATAGAATAAGCCGGTACAGTTTCAAACATAGATACAAATGTGTTATCAACCACTTGTCACCCCTGTTAAGCTAAAGCAAGAGCGGGTGGAAAAAAATGCGCTGATTGTTGGTAGACAGGCAATAATACCGCCTCCAGATAATAATAATAATAATAATAATAATAATAATAATAATAATAATAATAATAATAATAATAGGAGAAAACAAGATGAAATTAATTTTATATGTATAGCCGTTAATTTCGCAGTACATTTCATATTCAGTTCCCATCAAGCTCAGTTTGAATTAAAGAGATAAGTCATTGCATGCGGACATATCCGGTTCTTCCCCCCCCCCCCCCCCGCCCGGAGGCAAAAGGTCGTCGCCGGGAGGAGACTAAAATGATTGCTAAACCTCGGTTGTAACGGTAGTATGTCCCTGTGGTATTGTTACTTAATCAAGCCGTTAAAATTAACGTGACCACCCCAGCGAATCATGGGCGGATTCATGGGTGAGGGGTCGTGAGGGACTTCCACCCTCCATGACTCCCCCTCCCACCCGGCTCCATTGTGAATTCCTAGTTGTGCCATTGTCGGGATGACGGCATGGCTCATGGCGTGCAGACACCTGTTGCAGACACGGGCAAGAAGGCGAGTACATTGGTGTCACATGGCGCCACGCATGCGCTCTTCACCGTCCTCGTCTACGAGTTCAAAGAGGAGAACTGCTCGGAGGACCTGCTCATCTCCATCCACCAGGTGCTCGCTAAGCTTGCTCCCAAAGGTGAGCCCCGCTTCTCCTGGGCCATGTATTCATACGAACAGTGCGGGGGACTGGCTATTGGTATGTTTCGGATGATACGAAACTGGGCTGAGTTGCTAAAACAGGGAAATAATGTAAAGGTGACTTTGTGAACTTTAATACATTTTAGTGAGTTGAGGGACTAACCGTGCTTGATAATGATAAATACACTGGGTTTTAGCTTGTTTAAATGCCCTTGAACTTGCTGTACCTTGCAGACCGGAAGTTCGGCGTGAAGGCTCGTCTGACGAGCGCCCTGGCCGTGACCTTGAGCTTGCTGAAGAGCTACAACACGACGACCAAGGTGCTGCAGCCCATCCTCCCGGTCATCAAGCACTACTCGAACAACGGTAGGCCCCCTATCCCCCCCTCTTAAGTCTCCCCCCCCCCCCCCCCACCGCTACAGCACATCCTCCCAGTCATCAAGCACTACTCCAACAACGGTACGCCCCGTCCCCCCTTCAACCGCTAGAAGTTATCCTGCCCAACTTCAAAGTACCACAGCGGAGCATCAGCTCCCCCCCCCCACCCCCACCTCGCCATCACCTCTTGACTTTCTTCCCGACTACATGATTCATGTGCTGTGGCCCATCCTGATATGGAAATGTAATGCCATATTTCAAACAAAATTGATGGCCGAAGATGTTGGCAACTTTTCGTCTTATTTCATGATTGTCAATGCGGGTACAAAGAAAAAGAAAAGCGGTACGCTCTTCCAGTATCGAAAACGACTATTGTATGGGTGTACTTAACGTTGCCATAACAACGTGTATGAACGAGGGAAAACATGGCAGTGGCTAGCAATTAGCTGCTTAATTATAAGAGATTATAATTGTACTCAAACTCGTGAAATGAAAGTAAAACCGACAGTCGTGTGTGGACTGACCCGGTACCCTCGCGCAGCTTTAGTACTGTTCGCGCTCGCCCGTGCTCCTGTGCTACAGTCTGCGGGAGGGGGGAGGGAGGGGTGGGTTCTTTCGGAACAGTCCACCCACGCGTGCAGTTTTATCATTGCATTTCTTGTAGCCGTGAATGCGTCGTATTTGGGCAAGAACGGCGCTGTGAGCTATCTGTTCAAAGTGCTCACCACCTGCGGCAGGAAACATCTCACCTCACTCAAGTATGCCCTGGACTCTCTGGCTCTGCTCGTCAAATCGAGTGAGTTTTAATGTCTGTTGTTCAATAGCACTTTGGTTTGTTTCTTTATACTTGAAGCTGTCGTGAGCTGTTGGAAAACAATACTTTATTTGTTGTTTGACTTTGCATTATCTATGCATTGTGGATAGAATCAAATCGATCTATATATGTGTATAAAAAAGCAAGTACTTTTATCACAGGCCTCGAGACGTTAAGAATTAGGTGATAAACTTCACACCAATCACATTGTGTCGACATAATACTAACAAATTGCAGGAGGCGTTAATAATAAAAAATAATAATAAATCCATGTGATAAATGAGTTGTCTTATAAAAAGTTTATCGCTTCTAGTGCGAGATTTCTAGCACTAGGGATAAGTGTGTGATATCACTAGTATTATATATCAAAGTCTATGATAATGACCTTGTAGTGATTTCTGTCGGTTCATTTTTCAGAGAGTAACTCGGCTCGTGCGATTGGCCAGGGCGGAGTTCCTGTGCTGTTAAATATGTTTTATGACTGGCACAAAGTGGACAGTAAGAATCGACACATCAACCTGCGCAAGTCCATCCTCAATGTACTGAAAAATCTGACTAATCTCAGTAAGTACATCCTCAGTGTTCTGAAAAATCTGACAAATTTCAGGAAGTCCGTTCTCAGTGTTCTGAAAAATTTGACTACTCTCAGTAAGTTCGTCCTCAGTGTCCTGAAAAGCCTGACTAATCTCAGAAAGTCCATTCTCAATGTTCTGAAAAACCTGACCGGACATGGAATGAAAAACAGTTAAGATGCAGTACCCCATTTTCTTTGGGTAGTGCATCTTAACTATTCTCAAAATCCAATTTATCCCTGTTTGTCTGTTCTCGCTCTGTTAAAAAAAAATCCAGTCAATTCTATACTTAATTAAATAAATCAATAATTTTCTTGTTTTTGCCACTGTAGAATCTGGTAGGGACTCGCTGAAAGAAGCGGATGGTATTCGAATCCTGTATACCACCTGCCAGGAATCCATAGAGAGCCGCGAATTGGAGACCCTCATCTTCATGGCCAGCGTCATCATGCGCAAATGCTTCCCGAAGAACCGCCTACCGCTGTCGTCACTGCGGAGTGCTTTCACGTGCTCCCTGCCTGATAGTGACTTCCACACCATTGACATGGGCGAAGGTCAAGGTCAGTGTTTGAACTAGAGGCGTGGCGTTGAAAATTGTGGTATCCCCCTTTGTTCCTTGTCATCACGGTATGCCCGTGCACGCACATTTGCTCTCGTAACGTGTTGTAATGTCACAGTCACCAGCTTTTGCCAGTACCGCACCTACTGATGGTCACCCTGGGCTATGCATGCTGCGACGAGGGAGGGGTATTAAAAATTATTATCTTTGATTAAGTCTTGGCTTTAAATGTCTTTCTGTTTTCGCTCGTTCAAATACGTTCTTTGGACAACTCGGCCTATTACCAACTCGGCCCATCGCGAAAGACGACTCGGGCCAATTTTTGGACAACTCGGCCTATTCGTGAAAGACGACTCGGCCCAAATGATCACCTCGGCCCAAAACATTTTTAGCGAAAATTTTCACCAAATACATGAGCTTTTGAAGTGCCTTTTGTGAAAGAAGTGTTAGTACTTTGTCCTCTGTTGATGATGCCTGTGTTAGAGAACGAACCACTTCTAATTGTGAATAGCATTTTGAGATTATTATGCAGAAAAACAAACTTTTTTACCAGGGGTTTGGACAAGACGACACCTAACTGAGACGGCTCTCTGGACAACTCGGCACCTGTCAAACTCGACACCTAGAAAGTCGGCACTTTTTGGACAACTCGGCACCTCATTTTCAAACTCGGCACTGTTTGTTTTTATTTTTTTTTAATTTTTATTTATTTATTTTTTTTTTAGTCTTAATACTTCAAAAACAGTTTATTTTTTATTAAAGTGGCTCATTTTTATACTTTTTCTTTTTAGATTTATTCCTTATGGCTTGAACAAAGTGTTTCATCTCACAATTCCAGAGCACTCTGGACACCACAATTCATTGCAATCACCATGAAGAGGAGCCTTTTAAAAAAATTAGGTGCTGAGTTGTCCAAAAAGTGCCGAGTTTGAAAATGGGGTGCCGAGTTGTCCAAAATTTTAGGTGCCGAGTTGTCCAAAAAGTGCCGACTTTGTAGGTGCCCAGTTTGAAAGGTGTCGAGATGTCTAGTAACCTGAGACGGCACCAAACATTGTCGGTATTTCTTGGATAAGTCGGCACCACTTGCTATGGGCAAGTCGGCACCACGCTTTCAATATTTTTACGCTTAAATGTGTTTTCTCACCATTTTAATTGCGAAAAGACTTTCTTAAGGTTCCAGCACCAGTTTAAAAACTTGGCACCAAAAATCACAGGATTTAATGCAATCAAGCAATTTTGGGCATGACAGGAACAGAATTATTTAGACATCTTTTATAAAAAATATTATAATTTACTTATAACACCGTGTTATTTAAAATAAGAATTCTGAATCAAATAAGAAACCAGATATTCTTTGGTAGGCTATTTCGGAATCCACTATCGATAATTCGAATGTCACAAAAATCGATTTTTTTTTTCATTATTTCACCATTTCATGTTGCAGACTATACAAAATAACTTATTTTCTTAGCTTATAAATAGAAAAATACGAAAAATTGAAAATACAAATAAATTTTTAAAAAATTTCAATTTCAATAGGTTATTATCCGCCGGGAACCGGACGGATATAGTTTTCATTCTGTCCGTCTGTCTGTCCGTCCGTCTGTCCGTCCGTCCGTCTGTCCGTCTGTGCAATTTCAGTCTCACGCGCCTACAGCCCGCATTAGTGGGTGGATTGATTTCAGATTTTACCCAGGGGTGCTCCTAAGCATCCCGCAGTGCAGTGACCAGGATTCGACCGGATCCGAGCAAAATTGCCAAAATGGCAAAACTTTAAAAAATTGCAGACACTGAATAAGGACTTTGCATAACACACATCAGTCTCACGCGCCTACAGCCCGCATTAGTGGGTGGATTGATTTCAGATTTTACCCAGGGCTGCTCCTAAGCATCCCGCAGTGCAGTGACCAGGATTCGACCGGATCCGAGCAAAATTGCCAAAATGGCAAAACTTTAAAAAATTGCAGACACTGAATAAGGACTTTGCATAACACACATCAGTCTCACGCGCCTACAGCCCGCATTAGTGGGTGGATTGATTTCAGATTTTACCCAAGGGTGCTCCTAAGCATCCCGCAGTGCAGTGACCAGGATTCGACCGGATCCGAGCAAAATTGCCAAAATGGCAAAACTTTAAAAAATTGCAGACACCGAATAAGGACTTTGCATAACACACATCAGTCTCACGCGCCTACAGCCCGCATTAGTGGGTGGATTGATTTCAGATTTTACCCAGGGCTGCTCCTAAGCATCCCGCAGTGCAGTGACCAGGATTCGACCGGATCCGAGCAAAATTGCCAAAATGGCAAAACTTTAAAAAATTGCAGACACTGAATAAGGACTTTGCATAACACACATCAGTCTCACGCGCCTACAGCCCGCATTAGTGGGTGGATTGATTTCAGATTTTACCCAGGGCTGCTCCTAAGCATCCCGCAGTGCAGTGACCAGGATTCGACCGGATCCGAGCAAAATTGCCAAAATGGCAAAACTTTAAAAAATTGCAGAAACTGAATAAGGACTTTGCATAACACACATCAGTCTCACGCGCCTACAGCCCGCATTAGTGGGTGGATTTATTTAAGATATTACCCAGGGCTGCTCCTAAGCATCCCGCAGTGGAGTGACCAGGATTCGACCGGATCCGACTAAAATTGTCAAAATGACAAAACTTTAAAAAATGGAAGAAATGAATTAGGAATGAGCATAACACATATCGCTCTCACGCGCCTACAGGCCGCAGTAGTGGGTGGATTGATTATTATCTTCACACCAAATCAACCATGTACCACTGGCTCTACAAACCTCTACTTCACTGACCACAAGGCTGTATGGTGTTCTTTGGAACAGTTGTTCACAGGAACATCATAATCAGGTATACAATTTGCGCGAACCCGGCGGATTCATGCTTCTCGAGCATCTAGTTTAACACTGAACTACCGACATTTTAATAAACACACAAATATAAATTCAATTTTTTTCAACATTTTTATTTCCTTTGGCCAAAAGATAGGAATTTACATTGTTTAACTTATTTTCACCCTTTGGTATAAGAAAAACGAAGCATTATTGATTTCTGCGACATTTGAATTATCGGTAGTCTATTCCGGAATAGCCTACCGCAAAATACCTCGTTTCGTATTTGCTTCAGAATTGGTATTTTAAATAATACAGTGTTTTATGCACTCTGTTATTTTAAGATGTGTTTCGTTCATAACGATAATAGAGTTCTTTTGACACCTTTAATGTGTTAATGATTTTCTGGATGTGCCCTGTGATTGCGAGATCACAGGTTTGATTGCACATCAAGGACGTTGAGGTGATACCTTTGTTAATTATAAATAGGAATTATTGTCGTGAACAATTAACTGCATTTAAAATGTAACACCAATGAGTAAAATCAATTGCAATTGGCTCATTAAATTTGGTTGATAGTCACGATAATTAATTTCAGTCTGTACCATTGCACACAACATTATATTAATTGCAGTTATTACAGTTTTTAAGAACCAAGTGTAAAGAGTGGAAAACATGTAAGTGCTATTTTAGGTGTGTAAGATGACCCATTATCACCATAACACATTAAGTGCATGGCGAGTGATATTTATATCCGCATCATAAACCGTAAAATGGTGTGTTAAATGAGTATTGTGCTATTTGATGTTTGTAAGATTCAGACCGCTTTCAGTCATCTCTGTTATCGTGAAAAACAATGCTGATCATAAGAAATACAATCGAAGCCAGCAGAAATTGCAGGGATGGGTAACACCGGAGTCTTCATTAGTTGCAGCCAACTCTGTCATCCTGAAAACAATGCATGGCATAAGAAACATCTCCCGATTTCACAATCTCGTATAACAAATATCTCCCGTCTTTCATCGTTTGACTACAGAGTATTAAAAATCATAACTGTTTCATAAAAGGGCTGCCAGTTCTAATCATAATCAATAATAAAAACTCAAATAGTAAATAGTAAAAAGGCCTAAAAAAACATAAAATATGCCGAGTGGTCTTTCACAGATTTGCCGAGACGGTAAAATTGGGCTGAGTCGTCCAAAACAGTGTGGGCCAAGCCGTGCGAAAAGGGCCGAGTTGGTGGTGGGCCGAGTTGTCCAAGCCCCTCAAATATAAATCAGTCTTCAGTTACAAAACGTATCTTATAAACTGTTAATCCCCCCCTTATTCTGTCTGCTGCATTTTTGTGTAATATTTCAAATATTAAATGATCCAGTGGGACGGATTTAGAAATCACCGCTGGGCATTACTGTTTAAAATATTTTACGCTTCTTATGCCTGGGAAATCAAGTGAGTTTTTTTTTGCTCTGTTGCGAGCAAATTTAAAAGAGAATTAGGAACCCGAAGCAGTGTTTGTTTTTTACACTTTGTAGCTATCCGAAAGAGCTCGGATGTGGCAAGTAAGTAGTTCTTTGGTAGCGTAGGAATCTGTGGAGCATGGTCCTGTACTTTCCTTCACATCTTCTGTAAAGAATTGTATTTTCCTGAAAATATATTAAAAAATAGTGAAATTGTTATACACCCAGGCTATGGGAATTCTGTTTCACACTATAAATGAAGGACTAGCAATACATTCTTGTGCAAACTTATAATGCGCTTAATGACCATTATGTTTGCAGCATTTGAGTGACGATCATTATATCTGTTTGATAAGAATCACATGCATAACACCTGTCTGACGGTCATTATATACATAGCACGTGTCTGACGGTCATTATATGCATAGCACGTGTCTGACGGTCATTATATGCGTAAAAAGTGTGTAACGGTCATAACATGCGTAGCACGTGTCTGACGGTCATTACATGCGTAGCACGTGTCTGACGGCCATTACATTCGTAGCACGTGTCTGACAGTTATTACATGCGTAGCACGTGTCTAACGGTAATTACATGTGTAGCGCATGTCTGGCGGTCATTTCATGTATAGCACGTGTCTGATATCCATTACATGCGTAACACTTGTCTGACTCTCATTTATTCCCCACAGGTAGAACCTGTCATTACCTGTCATTACAGGTAGAACCTGTCATTACCTGTCATTACAGGTAGAACCTGTCATTACCTGTCATTACAGGTAGAACCTGTCATTACCTGTCATTACAGGTAGAACCTGTGGGGAATATATGCGATCGACCGTGTGTCGGTCGGTCTGTTGGTCTGTCATCATTAGCTTGTTAACACGATAACTTAAAAACTGCTGCAAGGATTTTAATGAAACTTGGTATGTAGCTGCTATGGGAACAAACACAGATCGGTATTGTAAATGGGCCAGGTTCGTTAAAGGAAAATGAACCAGCTGGACTTAGAAAATTTCAGCTCTTGATTGACCATTGTTGACACGATATCTCGAGAACATCTGCAAGGATTTTAATGAAACTTGGTGTGTAGCTTTTGTTGGCACTAAATGGGTTACGTTGGCCCAAGGAAAATGAACCAAATGGTTTTTGAAATTTACCAAATCCTGGAAATTATTCAACCTCGGAATGAGATTGTTAACACGATATCTCAAGAACAACTGCAGGGATTTTAATGAAACTTGGTATGTGCTTCTATGGGAACAAAACAGATCGGTATTGTAAACGGCGAGGTTCGTCCAAGGAAAATGCACCAACTGGACTTGGAAAATTTCAGCTCTTGATTGACTGTTGATGTCCGTGTTTCACTGATGGGGGCCTGTGGGGAATATGTGGGCTATGCACTTTGCTCTAGTTACATTTGTAGAACGTGTCTAACGGCCATTACATTTGTAGCACATGCTTGACAGTCAATACATACGTAGCGCATGTCTAACGGTCATTACAAGCGTGGCACTGGCCTTATGAGCATTTATATGCATAGCATATGTCTCGAGAACATAAAACTACATGTGTAGCACATGCCTGATGGTATTTCATGGATGGCATATACCTGATGGCCCTTATATGCCGTGCATGTGCTTTGCAGCGGTTTAATGGAGAGTACTTACCGAGTGTTCCTCTTGGTCATTGGACGGCGCTCAGTAGCTTTTTGTCTGAAGACTGTTTTTTCGTCGCTGACCACATGTTTCTTCTCATGAGCAAAATCTATTTTCTTCAACATTGTAGTATAACATTTGTTAACTGAGCAAGCTATCAGATAATAGTAACAACAACGAGTACAGGGATTTAAAGAAGAAAAAAAAAACTAAAAACAATATTTTATTTATTTTTGCCTACATATTCGAAAATGAATTCAGAATTATGCTAAAATATAATTAAAGTTTAGTTACGATTTTCGCATCTGGTATGTTAGTAGGTGGGATCACGTGAAATGATTTCCAGAGAGACCATAGTGAAAGCTTTATTCTGTGTTGTAAATGCTGTATATTCTTGTTTAAAATATGAACTAATAAATGAGTGGCGCATAAGTCCAAGGATAACTAAAGGTTAGTGAACCAAAAGAATCAGGTAGATTCCACCTTTGCAGTTAGTTTGGTTATCTTGGAGTCTTTCAAATAACTTTTCTACATCAGTGAGCTAACGTCTGGATTTCATGTGCAAATATTCTAACACTGGTTGGCGTTTTTTTTTTTTCAACCACTTCAGTCAGACTGTAATTTTTAAACTTAACAGCTTACATAAGGACCAAGTAGCCAATCAGAAAGCTCGAGAACAGCGTTGTTGCCATAGTGATGCATAACTACTTGTTTCACAATCACTTTGAAGTTGTCAGTGAGATAAAGGAATTACTGTATTTACTGCATGTATAGATCTACTGCTATTTTGTGTTTTCCGAGATTTTACCAAGGTGTCTACCAATAAAGTCTAGGTGTCTATCAATGCGTTACAGTTCTTGTTAAATCGATTGTATGGGAGGATTGATGTCAAGTTATGACGTCACATTCAAGCGGCAACTACGCCCAGTCTTGTGATTGCATCTCTGTTAAAAAAATAATAAAAAGAACTAAATAAAAATTTAACAAAGTATTTAAAAAAAAGGGCGATAATGCGTGTCGTCTGTGTTGGTTTTGCTGTAGCCATGGCAACCATTCTGGAGGCGAGCGAGAGTCCACGGCACAGAGGCTGTGCGTTTTCACTACACGAGTGCTGCCATGCATTTTGCGAATACTTCACTGTAGATAGAGGTCCTCCAGCTTGAAACCGAAACTAATTATATTAAAAGAAGATAATAATAATAATAATAATAGATTAATAAATACCCAGGTGCTTTAGCTTGGAATCTTGGCTTGATTCTAAACATTGCGACATGCCTCTAGATAAAAAATATAACACATAACTGGCTGCAAGAATTTACTGCGCAACCATAATTTGCGGCAGATGAAGTTTTTTTTTCTTTTTTTTTTTTTTTTTTTTTTTGGAATTAATGCTACGACTTTCTGGGTAACAAGCACTTGAAAATGGCAAGCATGTGCACTTTTGTGTGTGAAAATAAGAGTAACCTATGAATTTTGTCATTACATCTAAAAGCAGCTCTCATATCGATTATTTTATTTTTGAATTGACGTGTAATTTTCAAAGCTTGACCATTTTGTTTGTTGATTTTAAAATCAGCGTTGTGATTGCGGTGAAATGCTGACATGGAATTTAAGAAACTAACGCGTAATCAGATGCTTCTCTATAAGGAAATTCATGAATGGGTAAAATAAGTTGTGACGTAACTAAAACTTGCCTTACTGGCAAGGTTTCAAACTGCCTAGTATCTGCTTAAATCCACTCCCCACCACCCCCTGAAAAATTGAAGTGGTTGTGCTGAAAAGAGCTATTCCGATTCTACATATCACGCCTTCGAACAGGAAGATGCACATAAAATGCGTTTTTCTCAGTTTTGCGCTGATTGCATTCCCCGTGAAAGAGCCACCTGCGTTTGCGTCACAGATGTCGTAATGTCAATAGTTTTTTATTGATCTTAGATAAACTGTATATTTGGCCATACTAGATAAAATAACAAAACTCTTTATTTTTTACACCTGTTTCTCCTGTATTTTTCAAAATAGACTTCAAATGTTGTCAAGTTTTTTTTTGTGATGTAAAAATGAATGTCTTAATGTCAAAGACTGTTATATATGCAGCTAACTAGTGCCGTTTTTGCTACAGTACGTAGTGCCCAGTGTGAGACAAACTGTTTTTAAATGTTTTAGCTTAAGGCAACACATAAATGTGAAGTAACCATTTATTTTGAAGTGAATTTAAAAACAAAAATATTACACTCCTGTTGTGAGAATGATAATTAAAATTAGATCATGGTATGACTACTTAAGACCAATAAGACACTGCTGATATAAACTTAGTCGTTACGGCGAGTGTGATTAGCATGTCATAAAAAAGTGTCAGTTTTTGTTTGAGGGTGAACAAGGACTGCTTTACTGACATTGATTCCGGCTTCTTTTTTTTAGACGCCGTAGCTCCTGTTGAGCGACCGTCCGTCTCACGCATTCACGTCACCGTGCCACGTGTCACTCACGTGGCCACGCTAAATCACGCAGGTGACGAGAATGGCTACGAGAGCTCGCTGGACCACGACGATGACCTCAGTTCGGACGACGACGCCGAAGCCCACAGGGCCGATTCGGACGTGAGTGGCCTTCAAAGAAACATGATATGGTTCTCGCAAAAAGATATGATTTCAATGATCTGCTGTGAATTTATTCAAACAAAGCTTCTAATTTAGTATTACTAGTTCCATCGGGAGACGTGATACTAGATCGTCATCTAGATGTCCTCACTCTTAGTACATCTTGTCCAAAGTCGTCTAAGTATAATGGTATTATGTCATACCAATGTGAATTTCTCGGCCAGTACATAGCTGTGAGGCGTTAGGCGGAAGTGACGTCATTGTTCTTTGTTGCAGGACGAGCTGGAGCGGGACTTGCGGCAGCAGGCGGCCCAGCGGCGCACGTGGGAGGACCTCATGCAGTACAAAAAGTTCTTTCCCGAGCTCTATGACAATGACGTAAGCAGTACCCCCCCCCCCCCAAAAAAAAAAAAAAAAAAAAAAAGAATGCGGCAGTATTCACTATCTTTTTTTTTTCGGTTGTGGAAAATGTAAAATTCCTCGTTCAGCCTTGAATGAAAATTATGCTTGACCTTGCAGATCTACGACATTGACGATCCGTATGGCGGGTTTAATCCGTTCGTGCCACAAACCGAGAGCGATGGCGTGCGATCGAGTTATTCAACGGGCTATTTAGAAACGATGCAAAGACAGAAAAGCCATTTGCGGTATAGCACGGACCGAACTCGCCAGCCAGCCCGCGAGTATTCGACTATGAGCTCGGCAGTCAGGAGAAGGGATGCGGATCCGTTCACGGATAGCGGTGTAAGCAGCACCTCAAGAGAGCCCCAGCTGGCCCGGGGCCTGTCTCGTATCGGTTTATATCAGACTCCATCCGATGGCTATTTTAACTCTGGCAGCCCGTCACCCAGCGCTGTCAATTTGAAAACCGGCAGCAGTGTGTTCTCTTTAGATTTCCCGGCAAAATCCACCAATGATAAGTCATTAGCTTCAAAAGTGCCAAAAACAAGACGCAAAAGCACGATAAGGACATCAGTCAATGCCGTCCCGAAGGACGACAAACAGGCCCGCAAAGGCCGCGTGCGAACGTCACTGGGCGGCAGGTCAGATGACGACATCCTTAATGACGTCGGCAACGCCCCGCTCTCCGTGACGTCATCGGTGCTGACGTCACGCACGGAACGACCGTCGTTTTTGCTCGACAGTGATGAGGAGGCTTCTAATGGCACCGACGATGAGTTCATCACCAAGGTAACCATTTCCTGGTCTTTGTGACGTGGAGCGCCACTCAGGCGTTCATTTTATACATTGTGACCTTCTAAGATTGTCCAGTGTGACTTGGAGTTCTCAGATAAACAAAATTTTTTTTATTCATTAATTTATTTATATATTTATTTTTTTGCATTTGAAGAAAAAAAAGCAGGTTGAGAACTGCGGTGACAACTGAAAAGGTGCGTAAAACCTTTACTTGTTGCAATATCTTTGCGGATAACCATTTTAAGTCTCTGTGGAAGAAAGTGAAGTCGTTCTAATCTTGTGAGTGATTGGGCTGTTGACAGGTTCACGACACCGACACGTATGTTCATATTGCCTCGAGAACGCTCAGCGTGGGCAGATTCAACAAGCTAGCATACCCAGACTACAACGGTAGCATCCCCCCTCCCTTCCGAGAACCACTCTACGAAAAGGCGTTTGGAACGCAAAGGTGCGCTGCAGAAACTGCCATGTGAGGCCGTAGTGTTCTGTGTTACAGTAACTACGGACGAGCAAGGGTACTTCTTAAAATGAAATTGCTGTATTTGTAAAGAGTATTGAATTTAATATTTACAAGAAAAGGTTCTGAAGTTTTCGCGGTACTTTCTTGTCTTACAGACAGAAGATATTTGAGGATATCGACCGATTCATCCACACAGAGCAGACTATCGATCGCGTCGTCTATGACCTTGACGCGACCGTCTCGCAGGCGGGACCTACCTACACCACCCACTACTCCAGCCACAGCAACGCGGACGAAATCAAGTCAGTAGCCACAAGCCAAACTGTAAACTTGTTTCCATTATAGAGCGAAAAAGACTAATGGCATAGTACAGCATTTTGGTTGGTCAGTAACGCTTGGTTCGTCTGGAAATAGAAACATTGGCAGTATCTTTCAGCGGTCTCCTCACACACATAATTCCATTTCGAAATACGCGATGGGACAGCTGGAAGATATAGCGGAAATATTATATTTCGAAACGTAAACCATGGGATAAATATTAAATCGTAAAACAAAGGATAGGTACGTAAACGTAAAGCAAAGAACCGAATGAAGAAGAGGAGCATTGTGTCGGTTGCCTGGTGATATTGCTTCTTGCTCTGATTCGCGCAGAATCGCAAAGGAGGAGGCCTGCGGAGAACACTTGCGCTTTAACTCACAGTTTGAGTGTGGAAACTTGAGGAAAGCCATACAGGTAAGGATGCCATTGAGAGGAAGAGGCGGGGGTGGGGGTCGCAGGAGTTCGACTCCTTCTGTTTTCTGTGAAATTTCCTTTGAAATGACATGGTCTTCACAGTTTTTTTTTTTTATCAAAATTGAGATTGACTGCCATCTGCGATCCCTTTGGAAAATCCTAGATCCGCTGTTGAATAAACATTCAACAAAAATGTTGGAGAATTTCCCGTAGAGGGGAAACATTTTGCTTTTATGATTTCTGTATTTGTGTTAGCCGGGGGGGGGGGGCATAAAATTAAAATTTTTTCTTGAAAGTTGCGGATCTTTATGTATATACCAAGCCAGCCATGTTGCGTGTCACCATAAGTCCTAAGGTGGTTAAATCATTGATTGATTCATTTTAGGTACGGTACTATGAGTACGACCTGATACTGAACCCAGACATCAACACCAACCACCACCACCAATGGTTCTACTTCCAGCTGTCCAACATGGAGGCCGGGGTCCCGTACAGGTTCAATATCGTCAACTGTGAAAAACTCAACAGTCAGTTCAACTTTGGTGAGTGCTAAAATTCGATTGATTGACTTACTGAGTTATTATGACATCTGGTAGAAGCCATAAGTTTTGTTTGGCCTGTCCACTGTGCGCAGGACAGAAAGCCTTGACATTTTTGTTTTGTAGGGCGAGTTAATTTGTGATTCCTGCTACAAGTACTTAATGTTTATGTTCATATTTTTTGGTGCTTTTGAATCAAATGCCCCGAATTTGAATCAGTTTGGCGTATGGAGTGGTGTAGTGGGTCTGAACTGATTTTGGACATTGCCTTATCCGCTTAGAATATATGCATGGAATTCAATTCACAAAGTTTTGGGGAGGGGGGGGGGGGGGGGCTGATTTAGGATATCGGCTTACCGGTCTGGCTTCTACACTGTGTGACGCGTTGGCAGGCATGAAACCAGTGATGTTCTCCGTGACCGAGGCGGTGCAAGGCCGTCCGCACTGGCAGCGAGTCGGTGCCGAGGTGTGCTACTACAAGAACCACTACGTGCGCAGCGCTCAGACGACGGGAGGCGTGCGCGGAAAGTCCTACTATACGGCCACCTTCTCCGTCACCTTCAAGCACCGCAACGATGTCTGCTACATGGCCTACCACTATCCCTACACCTACTCCATGCTGCAGGTGAGGGGCTGGAGCGGAGAGGGCGGGGGAAAGAAGGGTCGGGGGTGGGGGTAGGGGCATGGCCCAACGCTATCCCTACACCTACTCCATGCTGCAGGTGAGGTGATGGACGGACTGGAGCAGAGAGGGCGGGGGAAGAGGAAGGGTTTGATGCATGGCCTACCATCATCCCTACGCATATTCCATGCTGCAGGTTGACGGTTGGGGAGGGGGCGGAACGGAAACTGCAACAAACTTGCTTAGAAACTCCACCATAGTGGAGTATTGTGTAAGGTACCACAATGGTTGGAATTAGAAGTTTTGGTTGAGGCTCTGGTTCGGAATATTTTTCTGTCTGGGTTCGCGCTAACCGTTCGCACGTTCGCGTGGCGCGAATTGAAATCCTAAAATGCGAAAGAAAAAAATTGCTTTCTCACGTAAGCGCGAATGCAATTTTGATCGGCATACGAAAAGTAATTTTGACCCCAAATTGAAAAAAAAAATACAATAATAAAATAAATTAATAAAATGCAGCAACAACTGCAATTAAGCCATATAAAAGATTTTTTGGTAAAAAGTTGGTTGCACAAATGGAAAGAATACACACTTAATTAGTATATAAGAATAAAAAAACATCTAAAATATGCCAAAGAAAAAATTAAGGTTCCAAAATACGCGCGAAACGAATTTCCTGTATGTGAAAAAATTCCTTTCGCACCACCATGCGAAAGAAATTTTTGGGTTAGCGCGAACCCAGCCTGTGATTTTTTCAAGTAGACAATGTAAATTTTTAAGAGCTTCCATATTTTTCATATAATCTGTAGTTTTGCAGAAGTGTAAACTCGGTATCATAGTTTATTTTCTCGAAACAGTTCCTCCCAATTGTGTGTGTTTTTTTTTTTTTTGTTTTGGCTTGTTTTCGCAGTATCACATTTACAAGTGGGAGGAGCGACTGGATAATGACGTCATATATTTCCGCAATCAAGTCCTGACGACAACAATAGGTGGCAACAGCGTACCGGTGCTGACTGTGACGTCACAACCGCAGTCACGTGACACCGAAGGGATTGAACAGCTGAGTACGTACTCGTGACCTACTTGTGTGTGGCGGGCAAACGCGTGTTTATGCACAAGCAGTGAACTTTGAATGCAGGGGTCGTGAAATAGTAGTGCTGCCTTGGTGGTTGCTAGTGCGTGCCCTTCGCTCTCAGTCTGCTTTAAATACATCAGTATGTGCTTATGAACTCCGCAACCTGCTTATGAAGTATAATTAAGCGCATGCAAATATAAACTGTACAAATAAACCGCCAGTGTGTCTTTGTGAACCATCTATGCCAGTTTATGAATTTTCAAAACGTATTTATGAACTTTTGAAGCTTGCTTTTTAATTGTTAAAATGTACTTATGGACTGTTGAAGCGTGCGAATGAACTTCCACTGCAGTATTGTGACTGTTCAATGCATGCAAGTGAACTAATAGTATATTTGCAGGCGTGCATTTGTTTTCTGTTTGTTTTAGAACCGGGTTCTTCAAACGGATCGTAATTATGGAACAGTTCAAATTTATCATAGAATTTTTTTTCATTTGAACTCATCGGTAGCTAAAGAGTCAGATAATAAACGTCTCTTCTGAAAACTTAAAAATTAATTGACATAATAACACAGTGTTTTTGTAAAAGTGTTATGTTTGTTTTGCAGGAAACAGGCCGTATATATTCCTGACGGGGCGGGTGCACCCTGGTGAAAGCAATGCGAGCTGGGTGATGAAGGGAACCATAGATTATCTACTGAGCGATAAGCCCACTGCCAAGACTCTCAGAGACCAGTATATATTCAAGATTGTACCCATGCTCAACCCAGATGGGGTCATCAACGGAAAGTTAGTATTGGTTCATAGTAACACAGCCGGATTTTGGCCAAAAAAATAAAACCAAAGTGCAGTCCTTATCAGGTGTTGTATTCAGAACATGATTACGTCATCATAAAGGAATCATAAACGAATAGATAATATATAGTGCTTTCTCGTTATTTCGAACCCGATGAAATGAAGACTGTTATTTACAGATTTTAGGTCCCCCACCATCACGTGACACGGAACGGGGACTGTAGTGTCAGGGTCTGTCTGAGCTCCTCTCCGTGAAGCCGCCTGTGTTTCTGTCTCAGTGACCATTCAAGGGATTCCATTGTTCTCTTGCACTTGGAAAGAACTTATAGTGGAACTGGATCGTTAGGGCTGTTTTTTTTTTTGTTAAAAAAATAAAAAAATAAAACTTTAATTTCTCGGTGTTTGAACTTAAATATTTTTGAGTTTGTGCTGTCTGAATAATCAGGCTGGTGTGCCGTCGGGGCGGTCAGTTTCACTGACAGCTTGTTTTTCTTGTGCAAGTGTCATCAAATTAGGTTCCCACTCTGAATCTGTAACCAGGGTCATCGGGGAAGAAAAACGAAGTTTCATCGACTTTGAGATAACAAAGAGAGCATTGTAATGTACAGAGTGGAATTGGCTTCATATTTTGAAGTGTATGAATTTAGTGTTGTACTGGCAGCTTTGTTTATTTCCCTTTCACTGGTCTGGACGATCTGGTGTACGGGCTTCTTGTTTTGAAGTTGAAAAAAGAAAGGCATTGACTGGTTGTGGTTTCAGCCATAGGTGTTCACTGGTAGCAGAGGACTTGAACCGGCGGTGGATCGCCCCATGCCCAAAGCTTCACCCCACCATCTACCACAGCAAGGGCCTGCTCCAGTTCCTGTACGCAATGCAGAAGACCCCTCTCGTAAGTAGTCTAGTGTCACGTGCTATGCTCAGAATTTCATTTAGAAAATTACCTTAAAATGTCGTTTTCGTACCTAAGCATACCGTCTGAAGAACGAAGTGGCGTATACAAATGCTCTCAAAGAAATTAAATTAAATTATGCAGCCATGTGACAAGATACGATGCAGGTGACATGTATTCTACATTGGCGGGCATGTAATTGACTATATAATGTCAAATGCTTAAAATGCTTGATGTATTGAGAGTGTGGTGTTGATGTGGGTGGACCAGGTGTACTGTGACTACCACGGGCACTCGCGGAGGAAGAACGTCTTCCTGTACGGCTGTAGCCCGAGCCTGTCCTGGATGCAGGAGGACCTCGATAATCCGGCCATCATAGGCAACCGTATGGAGGACACCAGCTATAAGGTACAGCCCGCTGCCTGGCCTGGCTGATTATAGATGGCGCTGGATTAAGTGCGCGGAGCTTAGTCATTGTGCTGTTCCAATCGTTAAATGTTTTTCTGTGAAAACTACGTCCAATTGTTTGCAAAAAAACTCTATGTACCATTAACTCTTGAATTTTTAGCTGGCAGTGAATTGTGCTGTTTATGTCCAACTTGATACCTATTCACCATATGGTTCTTACACTTGCAGACGCTGCCTAAGGTGCTGCAGAACCTGGCGCCGTCGTTCTCGCTGCAGAACTGCAGCTTCATGGTGGAGAAAGCCAAGGAGCCGTCGGCACGGGTGGTTGTCTGGCGCCAAATCCGCGTCGTCAAGTCGTACACCATGGAGAGCACGTACTGCGGCTGTGACCAGGGCCCCTACAGGGTGAGTCTGTCGTCCAGGGCCCCTACAGGGTGAGTCTGTCGTCCAGGGCCCCTACAGGGTGAGTCTGTCGTCCAGGGCCCCTACAGGGTGAGTCTGTCGTCCAGGGCCCCTACAGGGTGAGTCCGTCGTCCGTTGCCCCTACAGGGTGAGTCCGTCGTCAAGGGCCCCTACAGGGTGAGTCTGTCGTTAAGGGCCCCTACACGGTGAGTCTGTCGTCAAGGGTATTCACAGGGGAGTCTGTCGTCCAGGGCCCCAACAGGGTAAGTCTGTCGTCAAGGGCCTCTGCAGGGCGAGTCTGTCGTCAAGGGCTCCCTACAGAGTGAGTCTGTTGTCAGGGGCCTCCCACAGGGTGAGTCTCTCGTCCAGAGCCCCTACAGGGTGAGTGTCGTTAAGGGCCTCTGCAGGGCGAGTCTCGTCTTGGGCCCCCTACAGAGTGAGTCTGTTGTCAGGGACCTCTGCAGTGTGAGTCTGTCGTCCAGAGTCTGGCGTCAAAAGCCCGTACAGGGTAAATCTGTCGTCTAGGGCCGCTACAAGGTTGTCAAGGCGTTTGAGAACCTTAAAAATTGATTATTGTCGATCAGAACAAACTTGAGAGACGGGCTAGTTATTTACTCAAGAGGGTTCCAAATAGTGCTTTGAATGTGGCCAAGCACTCGTCAAAACTCTGTACACACTGTGACTAATGGTCCGTTTGTTTCTCGGCGCAGGGTCAACATATAAGCACGCGGGAACTGGAAGAGATGGGGCGCAAGTTCTGCGAGGGTCTTAGCAAGGTGAAGAGCCGTCACACCAAGCCGGTCAAGATGTCGCCCACTGCCAATGCCCTGGACGTGGGCCTGGACATGCAGACGGACGTCGCAAGCACCACGCACGCCGGGTAGGTCTTCGTAACGTCGTTGAGGGTCGTTTAAAAAATATGTTCACTGGCAATGTGCCCTGTTCGATCATTTTCAGTTTTCAACCGAGGCTTTGATTTTACCTAACATCGGCTGTATAAGTCGATAGTTTACAGGACTCACCCCCATTGTCGTAGCTTGATGCACGCCAATTTTTTGGCGGTTCGTTAAAACTAGGATTTTTGGCGATTTTTTTAAATTTTTTAACTTGATCGTAAAGTGTATAAAGCTTTTCTTGTGGACACGATATCTCAGATTCAGTTGGACCGATTTCAACCAAAGTTTGTTTGCAGAAGGGTCGTGACCTGATTACCTTTGAGTGACCTTGGGTCAAAGGTCAAGGTCACTGTGAGACTTCGAAAAAAAAAAACGCTGTATGTGTCGAATTATTGTGTAAGTCGAAGAAGGCACCCGAAATTACGTTACTTGAATTTTAATATAAATTTCTAAGACCGAGAACTTGCATTTTTTACACTTTACTTTATACTTATAACATAATAGATTTGTAGAATCCACGACATTTTGTCGAAAGACATTTTGTTGAAAGTGAAGTTTCTTAATAACTGATTTTTTATTAAGAGGGGAGGAGGTATTTTTATCTTCATTTTTTAGTTTGAAAAAAAAAAAATAAACTGTCACTCAAAATTTGGAATGCTGTATTGCTGTATGGAATGCTCTGTTCTTGACAGCTTGAGAAGGCAGTCTGAGGTTTGTTTTCATATTACCTGAAAAGTTTTAAAAAAGATCAAATAACTTTATTGGGAATGCAGACGCCTAGAGCTGTAAGTTGCTCGTGCCTGCGCGGCCCGCCTTTGATTGGTGCTTTTGTGTTATCACGTGACGCAGGCTGGATGCGGAGATGGAGACTGGCGTCCTGGATCCTCTGGTGCTGCAGAGCGACAACAGCGACACGGAGAACGACGATGACGACGACGAAGACGACGAGGAGGAGGCTCTGGGCGAGGCGGCCGGCTTCACGTGACCCGTGCTCCACATCACCCGCGAACCAAATGACCCACACGCCACATAACCACACATACATGTGACCCGCGCAGGATGTAATCCAAGAACTTGAGGACAGCCAGCATGACCTAGGTCCAATACCTCTTTACCCAAGCACCACGTGATCTGAGAGCCACGTGACAACATTTATGGAGTCAAGTATGAAGTCTTAACTGGTTAGCTGAGTTTATAGACTCGATAATCTGAGTTAAATTTCCACGTTGCGTGTCTGTGAAACATTTTCTCCAGCAGTGGTTTCCCGTTTGGTGTATAGGGGAAAAATGAATTTTTATTATACTGAGTAATATTTTTGAAATTAAAAACTTGCTTTTCTGTAATGCAAAAAGGAAATTTTAGGATGCAAAAATATCACTTGTTACAATGGCAGTATCGGTTATTGAACTCAGTATTAATCCAAACTCAGGAAAAGAGCATCTGCCTTTTGAAAATTCTCGATAATCCCTGCAGTCAGTTTCCTCTATCCCAAAAGTTTTTTTCAGATAACTCAGAAAATGAGAGTATTGGCAGATATCGTTGAAACTTTTGTAGAACTGGTTATTGTTAATGACACACAGAAATAACATCTGATCACCTAAACCAAACAGTCAGTTGTGTAAAATTCATTAAAAAGTGTTCAGTTTATTAAATATTTTTTCAACTTTTTATGTCACGTAATCAGCTAACTGAATTATAATGTATTTTTGTGAATACGAAGCTTTCGGTTGTGGTGCGATATATTCGAGGCAATAAAGCTCTATGGAAACAGTATTTAATAAGTGAAATTTATATATTGTATACTGTATTGAGGCACATATTAAAATTTGAACAGGTTTTTATTCAATAATATTAAACACAGTAACAATAAGATGCAGTAGAGTAGGAGCCGTAGGTATTAAATTGAAGGCTAATAGGGAAGATAAACTGGTGGAACTAAGTGCATCCGTACTACAGCATTATTTACTGACCATCAGTCGTGTTGTCAAAACCAGAGTGTCACGTGGCTGCCCAGTCACGTGTTTCCTCAGTCACGTGTCTGCCTCAGCATGCCACATTTTTCCACGTGTTCATATGTTGCTATATCAACAGCCCCTGTCTCCTTATGTATGTTTTTAACTTCAATAACTGATGTATAGGCTCGCACCAAATAAAATTCAGTTCGGTGTGTTTCCAAGTTAGCCAAAAGATAGAGAAAAATGACTTCGGGCAGATTGTGGCAGCTGTAGGTTTTTGTGGGAGGTGTTGCTATGCATCATTTCACTGATGAGTGCTTGTGGTTTGAGTGTTGTGTAAATGAATATGTGTACATACCAAGGCCTGTAGTCACTATATTTTTACACGCTGTAACTGAGTTAAAGAAAAAAAAACAAAAAAACAGATTGTCGTCCTGTAATGCCAAAGCTAAGCTAAGTCCACGACGCGTAGTATGTATAACTGAATGTTGATGATATGGTGGTGACTTAAATGTAAGATTTTTTTTTATTTTTGAAAAAAATGTGGGTCATTTTGGGTCTTGTATTTGTCTGTGTCTGTGTTTCATTTTTGTGCCATGCCAAATATTACTTAAACCTTTGAATGAAATTCATGTTGAGACGGTACCCCTAGAAAAAGAAAGAAACTGGATCGATTTTTAATTTGGTTAAACGGCCTTCATGTCTTCTTTATGTGCTAGTATCCTCTATGGTGGAGGTTTCCCATTTATTCGAAATAATTCTTTGTAGTTTTGCAGAGAGTTTTTCTTTTCGAAACGCGATTTGAAAAAGGTCTCAATTGTCATGCTATTTATCAATAGCCTGTGATATTTCAATTTTTTATTGTTTCCTGTTCTAAAATAAACCGCGAATCACGGTTTGAGTTAACGATGGTCAAATAAACTGTGATTTTTTTTCTTAAAATGTGTTTCTTTTTGCTTGCGAACTAAAGCTCAGAATTTATGTTAAATTATTCAGTTATTTTGTGATTATCTTATAATTTGGACACGCAGATTATTTTCCCATGTATTTTGTTGTGAACTGCGAAGAGTACACTAGTCTGATCTGAACAATTTTAGTCGAAGGTTTGCTCGTATGTATACATTAGTACCTTTATGATAACCTGTGATATTTTAATGATTGAAACAGAACAGAAAATCTTTAAAAATGAGCTTGCGTGTTGTTGTTATCAGGAACTTTGGTGTTTATGATGTAACTCGTCGTATAGAGTAAGCTCCTAAGTTGTAAACCTAATTTTTGGATTTGTCTTTTTGTCATGAATTGTTTTCAGCATCAAGCCGTCTCCGCTGTTCATTTTCTCATTTTTAACTTCTTGAAAAAATACAACAAAAATAGAAATTAAAAACGTTAGGACTTTTATTTGATGTTTGTTTTTCTTTGCGCCCTACCCCGTCTACCCCGTCCTGCTGCCTGGCCGTCAATGCTTTTCCCGATTCCCAGGAGAGTGTTTCACTGAATCTAGTAGTACATTCTATTTACATGTGTAGCAATGAGGGTTTTTTTTTCTTTTTTTTAATTTTAAGGAAAGGTAACAGACCTTACTAAGAACCTGGTTGTTACAGTTTTTTGGTGATTGGCCAAAAATTGGCGGAAATTTTTAACGAAAAACAAAACTTTCAGTAAAATCTGAACATAATGCTGGAAAATAGTTTCACCGCCTGTACACTTTAAATAAAGGTAGCAGGCATTATTACCTACCTGGCTATTGCTTTTTTGTGATTGGCCAAAAAGTGGCCGAAAATTTTGACGAAAAACCCAAAAAAAAAAAATTAGTAAAACCTTAATGAATTCCAGGAACGTGGTCTTTTTATCCTGAAATATTTAGTAAAGGTAGCAAGCATTGTTATCTACCAGGGGTTACCTATTTTTGCGAACCCCCCCCCCCCCTCCCAAAAAAAAAAATCAGCAAAATGTTAATGAACCGTATCAAAAGTTTTACTTCTTTAAATTCCAAGAAGAGGTGGTAGGTTTCACTATATACCTGGCTGTCACAATTTTTGGTGATTGGCCAAAATTCGGCGGAAATTTTGTCGAAAAATTGAAAAAAAATCAGTAAAATCTTAACATAATGCTGAAAAATAGTTTAACTCTAGGAAAACAGTCTTACTGTTTTGAAATAAGTAAAGGTAGCAGGCGATGTTACCTACCTGGCTATTACTTTTTTGGTGATTGACCAAAAATTTGGCGAAAATGTTGGCGAAAACCCCAAAAGTAAAGTAAAATCTTAACGAACTCCCGGAAAACAGCGTCATTGCCTTGTAATTTTAAGTGGCAGAAACACACGTTACCATCTAAGTGGTTATTGCTTTTTTTTGACAATTCGATAAATATTGGCCAAAAACCAATTTTCTTTAAACATATTTCCTAGGGTTTTCATGGAACGTTCTACAATTTTATTGGAAGGTAGGGTGCGTAAGTGTCCACCTGGCTATTACTTGTTTTGGCCATTCGCAAAAAGTTTAGTTAAGTCTTAACTAACACCAGAGCAGTAGTCTCACTGCCTCAAAATTTGATGGAAAGGTAGCAGACATTTTTAACTACCTGGCCGTTACTTTTTTGGTGATTGCCCAAAATATGGGCTGAAATTTTGGACAAAAAATTTTCAGTCAAATCTTAACGAACTCAAAGAAGAGTCTCACTGTACTGAAATTTTAAATGAATGTAGCAGGCATTGCTACTTGTGTGACTTTTACCCTTTTTTTTTTTTGGTGATTGACGAAAATTGGCAAAAATTTTGGCGAAAAACCAAAAAAAAAAAAAAATTAGTAAAATCTTAGCTCACGCCAGAGAAATGACCCTATTTTCATGAAATTTTGATTAAAGATACAATATATATATATATATATATATATATATATATATATATATATATATATATATATATATATATATATATATATATATATATATATATATATATATATATATATATATATATATATATATATAGAGAGAGAGAGAGAGAGAGAGAGAGAGAGAGAGAGAGAGAGAGAGAGAGAAACAGAGAAAGAGAGAGAGATAGTTGTGCCTGCCCCGCATAGACATTTATTTTGTCGCTGTTTTTCTTCTGTCCGTGGTAACACTACCATTGTTAACAGTATAGCTTTTGAAATACTTAAATGACACTTGCCGAATATATTCCTCACACAATGGAAATTTGTCCCTATTGGAATACCTAGTGATGCTTTTTTAAAAGTGAATTTAATCTTAAAATCATCTTTACACCAAATTTTTGCTCGCAGTATAACTGCTCAATGGCATTGTAGAAACTATAGCACATACTTGAGAATACAAGTACTCAGTCATGTATTTGCTGGCCACTGCGGAGAAGTTTTTGGTCTGCATCTGCTTTCTAATAGATTCGATCCTCAAATAAACCTGCTGAGTTGTGCTGTTTTAAAGAGAATACTAAGATGCATGTTGGTCAAGTTTTCCACACTTATTCTGTGCTTCAACAACACATATCGTGTTTGTTGTTTTTCCCCGTAAATGATAAAAAGGAGTATTTTTTTGTCTGGAATGCTGTGAACTGAAAGGTGATTTTAAACAAAGTTTTCACAAATATAATGCTCACATATTCCGCCTGGGCTGACAGAAAACTTGGAGTGCGAGAGTTGGAAATTCCAATTCTTCAGAGTGTCAAATTTCTACTCATACACATTAAAAAGTTTGCACAGTTTTTTATGTTTTTGTATCTTCTAAACTATTTAACGTGGAGGAATGCTATTTTTGCTGAAACAAGATTACATAAATCTTCACTTACTGACAGAACAGCAAATTCGAAGAGTGGCAACATTTTGAGAGAACTCAATTTGAAACAAGGGTAGGTCCAATTTTTACCGTTCACAGTTTAAGCGAAAAAAACCAAGCACTTCAATAACGTGTGTCACCACCTCCAGCGTGAAGCAGAGCTCCAATCCTTCTTGGCATCGAGCAGATGAGAGGTTAATCCTCCAGTGAGGGTAGCGGTGCTACTCCTAGATCAAGACTTGGCGCAGTTCGGCCTGATTTCTCGGAGGCGGATCCCGTTATCTAACATTCCGATTCACGTAATCCAAGTCATGATCTGTCGGGTTCATGTCTGGGGAGTAAGGTGGTCGCGCTTAGATGTTACAGGTACAGTAAACTGTCTCCGGCAACATGCGGTCTCGCGTTATCCTGCATAAAGATGGCGTTGTTTTGCTGGGTGTAGGGGACCACTTGGCCTGCCAGTACCGTGTTAATGTACCGTGCAGCGGTTACGTTTCCGTCGATAACGAGTAGCTGAGACTTCCACCCAAATTTAATCGCTCCCCAGACCATAACCGATCCACCTCCAAATCGGTCAACTTGAGCAACACAAGGTCTGGCGTAGCGCTCACTATTTCGCCGATAAACACGTCCTCTACCATTGTCTGTGCAATAAAACTTGGACTCATCGGAAAAGATCATTCGTCACCAGTTGCGGTTTGGCAACGCCACTGAGCGTCACTGTGGTTAAGCGCCCACTGCCGTCATAAACGACGTTTTCATGCGTCCAGTACCACGCATCGATCAGGTCTGCGCGCACGTATCCCGTGTTCAGCTAAACGTTTAAACATTGTCATCCTGGTCTAGGCATTGTCTGCCTGGTGTTACTGCCGCCGTTTGCTTAGCACTCTGGAACTTGTTGCGTAAGTGCAATAACCGGATGCTGCGATCCTGTTGAGGCGTCGTTACACGGGTTGTCTGGGTCGAGGTAGATCATGAATATTCCCCGTTGCTCTGAGGCTCTCCCGCAGCCGATGCACCCAAATCTGTTGGCGATGTCCCGTACAGAAAGTTTACTTTCCAGCATGCCTAAAACTCGGTACCTCTCGCTTTCAGAAGCCGTTGCAATGCGTATTTAAGTTCCACACATAAATGTTCAACGTGAAACCTTAAGGCATTCGTCTTAACATTTTCGTGCCACAACAAATTTTGTGATCTACTGTCTGTATATTGTGCACTGAAATAGTATTGCTCATACCCCGCTATTGATCAGTATTAAAGTTTTAATGGCCATAGCAAGATGTGAACTGGAATAAAGGTGTAAAACAAACATCTAAGCTATCATGTGGAATTTCAAATATGAAATGAAACAGGGAAGGAGAGGACTAGACACCACCGAGAGGAAAAAGTGAGCGGAAAATCCGATCACAGGCAGAAAAAACCTTAACCAGATGTACGCTTTAAGATAAAGTGAAAAGGTAAAGAAAGAAATCGACCACTGCCATTGCAGAGGCTTTTATGAACACTTGTCGTAATTAGAAATGGTCATCGGGGTTATGATGGCTGAGTGGTTAGCGCATCCAACTGTTGGTAAGAAGTTACTGAACTCGACTCCTTGTAAAGGCACTCGTGGGTTGCATGTTGGTACTTTGGCGTGTAAATTTGGCGTTTCTTCAGATTGTTAGTTCATTGCATGAAGCACCGACGGGCATTATTGTTATCATGTATGTTTGTCTCATAAATAAACCGCTTTACTCAGTTCATTTTAGCTCTTACCAATTAAAATTTCGACAATCGCGGGGATGAATTATGAATTTCCGTAAAATATCACGAAACTGGCCTTGGTTCTTGTTGAAACTGTAAAAATGTAATCGGTTATCCTTGCCATAAAATGATTTAATGTAGAATTTGCCCCTACTTCGGGCATATAAGCGAATTTCCAGAGTGCTTATTTGATCAGTTCCATGACAGAAAGAATGCGAAATGCAAAAAGTTTATAAAAGCATGATCTGGAATAACAGTTAGCATTAGAACTTAATCTGGCAATATTGATCCCAGTTGATGGGGAGGTAAGTGGTATAATTCGAATGATGGCTTCTACGTCTACAAGATATTTTACTCATAAAAATGAGTGCTAAGAAATTAAATACTGCAGTTTTAATGTCGAAAATATCGGCTTGTAGACTAAAAAGCCACCACTATGGGAGAACAGAACTGGTGACTGGAATTGAACACCAAATGTATACGAAGTGGTTGACACGCTGTCTACAGGGCATTGTGCGGGGAAGGCTGACATAAAAGAAATTGAGCTCATTACAATCTTTTAATTTTGCGGGGTCTCACCGCGAACTGCCTATTCCATAACAATAATAACGTTGAGTGGGATTCACCACGAACCGACCCGTAACAGTGTCATGTTATACCATATGCAAAACCGCACTGTAAAAAACAGACTA
Source organism: Protula sp. h YS-2021 (assembly GCA_949752745.1). NCBI lineage: Eukaryota > Metazoa > Annelida > Polychaeta > Sabellida > Serpulidae > Protula > Protula sp. h YS-2021. Next base: position 36,492,101 of record OX457024.1, on the reverse strand, counting down.
TGGTACAAGACGCGATGAGTCGACACGGCGTTGCGCACGTGACGGACACAGTGACATTGAAGTCGGTGCAGGGCTGAATCGTACATCCGCACGTACAGAGTCTATTAAGTCGCCTTCTTCTTGAAGATCTTTCTGCCCCATTGCTGAGAGGTCCTGCAAGAAGAATTATTATAAATCACTAATTCAGCGGGAGGACGGACCAAGACCCTGCAAATCAGACATTGAAACACCTTTAGCACTGCGCAAAGAATGCCCCACATGTCTAACCTGCTGAGCTTTAATTGACAATTTCTTTCACATTACATCTTCAGGTTCTTTAAGTATATCACCACATGCTAGTAGTATGGTTATCTTGATGTAATTAGATATAGATGCTTTAGAAAGATTACTTTTATGCATGAATGATATAAAAAGAGACGTGCTACGGTAATTACTTGATCGTTTAGTATATGCGCATAGTGGGGAGACGCAGCATAACGACGCGGTGTTGACAATGCCACGTGACCTCACACTCGGCAAGACTGGTATCACAATTTGCTTAAGCGTACCTAAGCCCTTGGTCGCAATGTGTGTCTTGTCCCGAAAATATGGTAATAGTTTTAGGACCACCGCTTCCCATGAACCATTAACTTGACTGATGGAGTTTTGCAATATGTGCATTTCCCCGCGGTGCTTGTACGACACCAGGGCGATGAGAAAAACACACTTCAGTGTGAGTAGTTTGTTTGAAATAATACAGTAATGGAAAAGTGCAGAAATGAGATATTTCAAACCCAAGGACAAATCCCAAGACATTACTGTTCAGTCGGAGACAGGACACTCCAGTTGAAAGGGCCTGCGCAAAATCCGATCACAGGCAGGAAAAACCTTAACCAGATGTACCCTTTAAAATAAAGTGAAAAGGTAAAGAAAGAAATCGACCACTGCCATTGCAGAGGCTGCCACATGCCTCGAAAAGTCGCCAATGCGACAAATAAAGGAAACAAAACAATAAAACTTATGCACTTAGATTCAGTTGGAAAAACTGTGGATTTATGTGATAACAATCCCAATGAGGTTGACAGAGACTGCCATACTCCAGGGGAATTTGCAGACTATTGAAGTACGGTAACCGCATCAACAAAGGAAACCAAGACAGTTCTGAAAGATCCAGTGCTACAAACAACAGACGGTTTGGTTTCTCAATCTTCATGAGAGCTTTCAGCATTAGAAAGGACGGTTGGCGAAGACATCTGCCTGGGGCGGCCCCAGGGAGACTGAGCTGCAGTCCATTGAAACTTGTAGTCCGTTAAAGCGCACTCTGACTGAACGATCTGGCCCATTCTGGAAGCTAGATCGACCAGAACGTTCAGACTGCCTGTAATATGTGACGCTTGAATGATAAAATCACTGAGCATGCCAGATGATCTGCTGGTGAGACGAGACAACGTCGGTGAACGCGTGCCACCCTGCTTAGATAAATGAGACCACTCTCTGATTGTCCACCAGAAACTGAATCACGTGATCGCTGAGAAATGTAGAGAGGAGTTGAATACTGCCTTCATTTCCAATGCATTGCTATGCAGTGTGCGGTCGCGATCCGACCATTGCCACTTCCAAATGTGCCCTTGGAAAAAGAAACCCCAACCCCTGCAAGACACATTGCTCTGGACCTGCCATGATGGGGGTCGAAGAGAGAAAGGCATACTTTTCAGGAGACCTAGCACGGCCACCAATCGAGATACCTAGGGCTAATAAGGAAAGTCGTAGAAGATGCTGTGGCGACCTGCCACGACGCAACGACTTCAGAACCACACGCTGAAACTCGCGAAAATGACATTTGTCCAATTCGACCGCCTTCTACGTTGCTACCAACAACCCGAGAAACAACTCTGATAGGGACAATTGAGGTTTGGGAGAGGATACGACTCGCACAATCAAAGTCGACAGTTTTTGAATACGATTTTGAGTGGGAAACGCTCTGAATCTAAGAGTTTGCCCAAACACTCCACCCGTTGAACCGGTACCAACTTCGACTTCTTGTAATTGACCAACACACCAAAGACATCGCACTGTTTGAAAAGCGTAGCCACCTGAGATAGAAGGACGCTACCCTGAAATGATACCGTGTGCAGACTCTTACGGGTAAACTCTTCCAGGCATCTACAATCACGCTGTGCCAATGGAACGCTGGAATGTGGATTAATATTAGGCAGCTATGGGCCCATGTTGTGGTGAGCTGCCACAAGGCGACCAGGTTAGTGGTTGCCTCATCAACACGCTGTCGTTTGATTGATACGATTGACATGTGCAGTGGATAGCCCCACAAAATCTTCTCTTGGTGGTGTTGCAACTTTGCTGCGAAACAAAGCGAAGGCCTCCTGACTTGCGGTTTTGATGTAGTGAGACAGGCCGATGAATTGTCCCATATTAACTTAATAACATTCCTAAAGGGAAAGTCAGTCGAAGTCAGGTCCACAGTAGAAGCTTCTTCCCACTGGTCTTGCACGTTTTCGACGCCGGGCGGAGTGGGAGTACGCACAGGTCGTAACGGCTGAGTGTGGTAAGGTAGTCATTAATCCTCGTGGAACAGCATGCAGTTGAGGTTCTGACACAGAAGTCATGACAGCCGGTGAGAGTGTCTTGTGTATGGTCATTCCAATATTCAAGTGAAATGTTTCATGCTCGCTTATCCGCACTTATTATTATTATATTATTATTATTATTATTATTATTATTATTAGTCCCCCTCCGCCGCGACATCTGTCCGTCTGTCCGTCCTTCGACACTTTTCTTGTCGGTGCTACATCTCCGTAACCACTGAAGCGATTCAATTGGTCTCTTGCACATGCAAAGACTATATAGCAGGTATGGAGCTGTGCAACGAGGAGTTATTTTGAGATTTTTGCAAAAAATGGAAAAATTGGAAAACTTAGAAAATACAGCACAATTGACCTATTCAATGGGTGTTTGTCGGCGCTGTATCTCCGTAACAATTGAAGCGAATCAATTGTTCTCTTGCACATACAAAAACTATATAGTAGACCTGAGCAAAGAGGGGTTCTTTTGAGATTTTCGCAAAAATTGGAAAAATGGGAAAACTTTGAAAAATACAGCACAATTGACCTATTCAATAGGTGTTTGTCGTATTGAAATCCTGTGAGGGACTGCGGAGGACTCAGTTTTGCTGACATACTTATTGTTATTATTATTATTATTATTATTATTATTATTATTATTATTATTATTATTATTATTATTATTATTATTATTATTATTATTATTATTATTATTATTATTATTATTATTATTGTCAGGCATTACGCTACTATAGCATGCGCTACATCGTAGCGGTACAATAAAGACTTTAATCAAAATTATTTAGCTATCTAAAAATTATAGAAAAGACAACGACAATGGACTAAAAAGTTATGTGTAAACCTTATACACCGTATGCCTGTTCAAACAGAAACGTGTTAAGGCAAGATTTAAAAGCTTGGGTAGTTTTAGCCTTTCGAAGCTCTTGTGGTGTTCTGTTCCACAATCTGGGATAGTAAATAGAGAAAGCCCGATAACCATATGTTTTTGAGATTAAACTTCGGCTCTTAAAGTCTCATTGGATTTTGAGATCTAAGTGTTCTTGTTGGCACGTATGGCTAAAGCAAATTCTCTTAGATATTTTGGGGCCTCTCCATTTAAACATTTGTAAGCTATTAAGAGAATTTGTAATCGATACAGTATGATATCGGGAGCCAAAATAGATGCTGGAGCACAGGTGAGATATGGGATCGATGGGGTGTCAGTGTGATAATCCTTGCTGCCAGATTCATCACCAGCTTGCAGCTTGTACGTAACGCAATCCAGTAAAGCACAGAATAAGCTGTTGCAATAGCCGAGTTTGACAAAGGGTTTTTGCTGTAGCTTGATCTATGTTTTGCAAACATTACGTATGGCACTAAGTTGTATATAGCACGATTTGTATAAATTGTCAATGTGCGTTTGACAATGTCCTCTGCATTTAGAAAGTCCATGGAGATTTTTTTAGTTTTGCTGAAGTTTGTTAGCGTACATCCAATGTTTTAATTTGGAAAATGACATGTTCCATATCACAGAGTGTACTATCTTGTTCTTCAGGGGAATAGAGACCAGCTGTATTGTAGCTGTGTCTCATCGCCATAGAAATGTCTTCGCATAATATCAAGAATTACAGAAGCCAGAGGTTTTGTTTATCGCTTATAAGATTGCGGTCCCAGTTTTGAGTCACATACCAACGAAACTCTGTCGGAGAATTCTCCAGATACAGTGACGCGCTGCAACCGATTAGTCAAGTACGAACATATCTAATCGAGAGTACTATCAGAGATACCATGACTAATTTCAAGTCCACCAAAAGCGCATCAATGTTACACCTGTCAAATGCCATCGACAAGTCGAGGAGCACAAGAAAAATTGATGATTATCAATATCCATGAGCATGTTGTTGGCTGTTTTTGTCAAGGCAGTTCCTGTGCTGTGTAATTTTCTGTAGGCGGATTGTAATGGTTCGTCTAAGGTATTGTTCTCAAAATAGGGATTCAATTGTGATAATAATAGTAATAATAATAATAATAATAATACATAAGATGTACCGTGCCAGTATCTATAAAACATATTCAATGACACTTCAACAATTAAAATTAACGCCTATTTAGAAAATTAAATCAAATTAGTAAATACTGTGATAATTCTGAAACTAAAAATAGTTTATGACAAGAAAAACTGCAACACGACTAAACTTTACATGACGAAAACCCGGTTTAACTCTATGTAATTGTGAACTTGTCCGTCCTCTCCAGATGAGGAATGCTTCGCGGAAGACGGTGAGAACGAACCGTATATCGATTCCTCTTTTGACTGTTGTTTATTACCCGCCAGCGGCTGTGTAGGGGCTATCAGCGGAAAAAAACAGGTGGCTGTGTCTTCTTAGGCGAACAGGGTTCGTAGCTGTAGGAACGATTTTGAGCCGTGACGTCGCCGAAGCCACAGATCCTAATTTTGCATTTTTCTCAACAGAGATAATTCTTGCACTCGATGAGAAAATTCTTTGAGAAAGCCCGCGCCGTTACCCATCGCCACTGCATATACAACCCCGCACAGTGACGACCTATTACATTCACTGGGCGTGACTGGTAAGACGCATCACGTGGACGAGTCGTGGTAGCACCGACCCATCACATCGACGTGTGGTCATATTCACGACTCGTCATAAACACGGCACGTAACAGTCGCGATCCATGGTATGATCGACCTGCCACATGACGGTCAACGTTACAGGTCATGAGAGTGACAACCCGTTGCAAGCACAATCGTGATAGCAATAACTTTACATGATCAACAGGTCACATTTACGTACACGACCCGTGATAGCAGCGACCGGTCACGGCTCTAAGTCGTCACAGTGATGACTCGTCACGTACACGACCCGTGACAGCAGCGACGTATCACATAATCCACCCGTCCCTTCCATGGATTGTGACAGTGACGACTTGCTGCGTACGCGATCCGTGATTGCAGAGACCCATCAAATTATGGACCCGTAACTAGTACGGGTCGCGACAGTGACGATCCGTAGCATACACAACCTTGACCAGCAGCCACTCGCAACGCCCTGTTATGGTCACGTGTCATGGCAAACCAGACCTTGATATGAGTGAGATGCTATTGTAGTCACTGATCGAGTCATGCTCAAGTCGTGAAAGCTACGTATAAACAACAACACTGCCGTGTGCCAGGTGGCTGCTGTCACGTCATCGACACGTAGAAGTATGTGCATTCATGCAGCAATAATACAAAAACAATTACTAAGCTCTACATGTGAAGTGAAGCTGGAGGGAATCTTCGTATGTGATCGATGTTTACACCATGTTGGTGATGCACGATCCAACAGTGTCGAGGAGGCGTACCCGTCACAGGTACGTCGCATCTATGACGAAAAACGTGCACGACTCAGCAGCTGTGCCAGAGATGGAAATGAGCGGCTCCACTACTCGACACATCATCGTTTGCATAACTGATACAGATGGAGATAGTGGTTGCAACTTTACAAGGAAAGTTACCTCAGTATGGACCAAGTGGAGGACGCGAGCTCATCAACATTTGTTCAACTGCGCATCCAACGACCCTACAATTCTCTGTTGCTGGCAGAAGGGAAGAAGGACGCTGGAAAGCTGAAACTGTCGACTAGATGCAAACCGTTTGCTGACAATGAAAGAAACCCTCGAGATAGGATTTCTGAGCAAATCGCTCATAAATCACCTTACTGTAAATTATTTGTAACCCACACTGACATTCTTGATGGCTGGCAAGCATTCACTGCACGAAAGCCGGTTTGACAAAACCCAGAACTACCACGTTTAGGAATCAGAAAAGTCAGCAAACCGAAATCCGTAAATGAACCAAGATGAAACTTGCATTGCACAAAAATATACTATCCAAGACAATTAATAACCAAAATTTATGCATTTCACCTTGAGCCTGATCCCTTATAATTTCATAAATGTAGACGGAGAAAACATAGCACATTGTAAACATAGTAACAGGGGGTAACCATCCATATTTACTTGCGGTATATTCCTCAAGCTTTTTATTATGGATCGTGATAACCAATATTTAACACATTGGAAAAAAATAGTGATGGCTTCGTAGTCAACAAGCCGATATTTTCGAAATTAAAACTGTTATTTAATCTTTAAACTGTCAAGCAAGTGTGAGATTAAGAGAGTGTTGTTTTAAATGTGCGAATAAATTGATGATTGCGAATGAGATGATTTAATAACGATGCAATTGACGTAATTAATGTAAATCAATTTATATTACATAATATGATATATTTTCTATTGAAGCACAGTGGAACTCTGCTGGCATGATATCAATATGGCTATAGTATAGGCGCGTTTGTTTGTAGCTAGTGTGTAGCATTTAGTTTAACACCAAGTTTGTTTGCTAAACTACCTGCTTGTGTGTGCTTCTAGATGAGAACTAACTAGTTTACCTGGGATAGGTCCCTGCACAAGGCGACAAGTTGAACCCAAGTAACCTTCCCAGACATACAGGCAACTCCAGTCTCACCTCCGGAGATACTCTACCCTCTAGGTACACCCTGGGTAACGCTAACAAGGCTCTGGCGTGGGCGGGCTAACAACTGTCCAACCGTCGCTTTTGCACGAGGAGGTTCACTCTGCAGGACCACCGGCGGGTGAACACACCCTGGGGTGAACCAACTGTGGCCCAGCTACGGAATAAACAGCCCCGCTGTCGAAAGAGTTCATAGCTTTCGAGAATGACTAAGGGAGCTAACCCCTACAGAAAACAACTGCCGCCATGTAGTAAACTTCGGGAGGAGTAATGGATAAGGGAGAATACCCTAACAGAAAACTGCAATCGATCCAGTTCCGAACGTATTGGCCCATGCTTCTCCTTTGGATTCAAGCTGGCGAGATCGAGAGGGAGATCCAGACACTGGGCAAATCTTCTTCTCCAAGTATACCCAGGCTATCTGCACAAGGACTGCCTGGAGAGCACACTCCAGCCTTACTGCTAACCCCAGCTCGGACTCAACATGGAAGGTAGCAGTTACGGATTATAAGTTACGGATTATAAGTCCAGAGGAGCTCGACAACCTAAATGTGGATATCGTTGCACTTCAGGAAACGAGATTTGCAGAAACAGGCTCATTACGTGAAGCAAACTACACTTTCTACTGGTGCGGCAAATTCCAAGATGAACCGCGACAACACGGCTTTGCAATAAAAACGACCTGCTGGACAAGATTTAGGCGCCTGTCGCTATATCTTGCCAGCTCATTTAAGTTCGTCTCTCCCTTCAATCAGGCTCTGTCAACATTCGTTCAGCTTATGCACCAACGCTTATTGCAAGTCCGGACGTCAAAGACGAATTCTACGATGCCCTCTCTGTTGCTATTAATCAAATACCCCAAAGTAAGAAACTCGTTCTCTTGGAAGACTTCAATGCTTGTGTCAGATCAGACAATCACGCATGGCCGTCAGGTCTTGGAAAGCATGGTATTGGCAAAGTGAACGAAAACGGCCATCGTTTATTGAAACTCTGTGCTCACTTCCACCTTTGTCTCACCTGGACGTATTTGTCGGAAAACACTGCCACAAAGTGCCATGGCGACACCCACGCTCTGGCCACTGGCACCAGCTGACCATATCATCACGAGGAGAGAGAGCCTACCTGACGTTAACCACACCCACACTTTTCACAGTGCGAACTGCGACACTGGTCATTCACTTGTTTGTAGCACATTCGGGCTAGTTCCCAAGAAACTATTCAGTACTAAACATAACTGCAAACCAAAAATTAACGTCACATATTCCAATGATACTGAGAAATGTATTCAACTTAACTCTTTCATCAAGAAAAAGCTTAACTCCTGCGAATTAAAAGGAAATTTTGATGACTGCTGGGCAAAGGTTAAAACTCCAATAGTAAACTCTGCACTAGATGTATTCGACAAAAAGACAAATAAAAACAAAGACTGGTTCGAAGCTCATGCTAGTGTAATGTGCCCATCCATAGAGGCGCAAAACTCTGCACATCAGAGATATATCCATCACCAAACAACTAAAACGCTGAAAGATCTGCAAGCTGCCAGAAGTGAAGTCCAAAAGAAGGCAAGGCACTTTGCAAACCAATACCGGACTTCGCTCTGCGAAGGTATTCAAAAAGCGTCAGACACCGGGAACCTATGGGATATGTACAACGGCATAAAACAAGCATCCGGGCCGTCTGTGAAAAATATAGCACCCCTCAAGTCCAAAGAGGGTAACATCATGGAACCGTGGGTCAAACATTATCTCGAACTCTACTCAAACGAGACTGAAGTTGCGCAGGCAGCAATCAACAAGATATCACAACTCCCAGTCATGACTGAGCTCGATACTTAGCCAATCGTTGATGAACAACTCAGCTAACCTTGATCTTCTGTGCATTGGCAAGGCACTTGGGAACGACGGTATACCGACTGAGATACTCGAGTGCAGCAAAACTAGTCTACTACCGATACTCCATAATCTCCTCCTCATGTGCTGGAGAGAAGGCTCACTGCCGCAGGATATGCATGACGCCAATATCCACATATTGTATAAAAACAAAGAAGACAAAGGTGACTGCAACAACTATAGAGGCATTTCGTTACTCAGCATTACAGGCAAATTGTTCACAAGAGTTGTCTTGTGGAGGATACAGAAGCTGGCCGACAGAGTATATCCCAAAGCGCAATTAGGTTTCGGGAAGGTCAACGATCGATATAATATTCTCATTGAGACAGCTACAGAAGAAATGCAAAGAGCAGCAGAAACAGCTGTACATAGGATTCGTCGACTTGACAAAAGCGTTTGACACCTTGGGTAGGTCTGGCTTATATGCCATCCTCGAGAAAATTGGCTGTTCCCCACGCCTACTCAGTCTAGTTAAGTCCTTCCATGTAGACATGAGATGTACTGTCAATTTTGACATCTCAACGTCTACCAGCTTTGAGATAAAAAGAGGTGTGAAGCAAGGGTGTGTTTTAGTGGCCACGTATTCTGCTTCTTTTTCTCTTTGTTACTTAGCTATGCTTTCCAAGGAGTTGAGGATGGCATTCACTTATACGCTCGGTCCGGCGGGAAGTTGTTCACCCTGCGTCGTCTACAAGCCAAACAAAACTGCGCAAAATGTCTACCAAAGGACTGCTGTTTGCTGACGATGCCCACAGTGAGGCAAAGCTGCAGGCCGTAATAGACAAGCTACAAGATGCTTGCGAGAAATTTTCTCTCACAATCAGTGTGAAGAAAACTGTCGTCATGGCACAAGAGGTCGAGAATCCAACAGTGATAACCCTAAACAACACTCCTCTGGAGATTATGAGCAGATTCTGCTATCTGGGCTCAAGCACAACGGAGAGAGAAGTCCTAGACGAAGAAATAAACGTCAGAATCGGCAGCTACAACCTTCGGCAGACTCACTAAACGTGCATGGAAGAACCCGAAACTCACAACCAAGACAAACGTGACCATTTACCAGGCATGCGTTCTTGGTACGCTTCTGTATGGCAGCGAAACATGAAACAGTTATACCTACCAGGAACAGAAACTTAATAGTTTCCATTTCCGCTGCCTGCAATGACTGTTTGGCATCAGTTGGGAAGACAAAATCTCAAACAAAGAAGTTCTTAAGCGAGCTATCCTTCCAATCGTATCTGGGCTTATAAAGCAGCGCCGTCTACGCTGGCTCGGCCATGTTCGCAGCATGCAAGATAGCAGGATTCAAAAAGACGTGCTGTACAGGGAGTTACCGCCGCGTCTAGTAGAGTATTCCAGGTGTCCTAGCCCTAGGCGGGTAACCCCCGTTGCCGAAATAGGTGGTCATAGTAAGGCCGGGGCCGGCAGACCTGGAAGAAAATTTTCAAAAAAACACTTAATGGATAAGACAAAAGAAAAACAGAATACATCACCGACACCCAAAAGACCAAGGATTGAGGTGGGGTCTCCCCCTGCTTCATTTAAACGTCAGAATCGGCAGCTACAGCCTTCGGCAGACTCACTAAACGTGCATGGAAGAACCCGAAACTCACAACCAAGACAAACGTGACCATCTACCAGGCATGCGTTCTTGGTACGCTTCTGTATGGCAGCCAAACATGAAACAGTTATACCTACCAGGAACAGAAACTTAATAGTTTCCATTTCCGCTGCCTGCAATGACTGTTTGGCATCAGTTGGGAAGACAAAATCTCAAACAAAGAAGTTCTTAAGCGAGCTATCCTTCCAATCGTATCTGGGCTTATAAAGCAGCGCCGTCTACGCTGGCTCGGCCATGTTCGCAGCATGCAAGATAGCAGGATTCAAAAAGACGTGCTGTACAGGGAGTTACCGCCGCGTCTAGTAGAGTATTCCAGGTGTCCTAGCCCTAGGCGGGTAACCCCCGTTGCCGAAATAGGTGGTCATAGTAAGGCCGGGGCCGGCAGACCTGGAAGAAAATTTTCAAAAAAACACTTAATGGATAAGACAAAAGAAAAACAGAATACATCACCGACACCCAAAAGACCAAGGATTGAGGTGGGGTCTCCCCCTGCTTCATTTCCACAATACCTGATTATCACACCTATAGAGGGCACGTTCAAACTATCCCCCTTCGCTATCCAGCAGGGGGTGGCATCGATAGTGGGAAATCAATTTAACATCAAAAGGCTCCGCTCGGGGGACATTCTAGTCCAAATAGCCACTTTACAACAATGTAAAAACCTCCTGAAAATGACATCTTTCGAACCTTAAATTTTTGCAGGGGAGTGATTACCCACCCTGAACTAAGATTTTGCTCAGATAAAGAATTAGTCGACGAACTACAGGACCAGGGTGTGACAGCAGCGCGACCTTTGGGCCAACGAGGAACATTTGTCCTTACCTTCTGCAAGCCTACTTTGCCAGGCAATATAAAAGTTGGATATTTAAGCCTACCAGTGAAAATATATATTCCGAACCCTATTCGTTGTTTCCACTGCCAGAAATACGGGCATAACAAAGACAAATGCAGAAATCAAAAACCCACCTGCGCAAAATGCGGGGAGGAAGGGTATGAATATAGTTCATGTACCTCTCACAACCCCAAATGCATAAACTGCATGGGCAGCCACCCGGCTTCATCCAAGGATTGTCCGCGGTGGCATGCTGAAAAGAAAGTGCAACAGATAAAATTTGAAAAATCGGTGTCTTATCCCGAAGCCCGAAAACTGGCTGCTACCCTCCTCCAATCAAATGCGAAAACATATGCTGGCTCAGTAAGACCCAAGTTTCAGGATTCTGCCTGTCAAACTGACATCACATGGATTACGGAACAAAAGATTTTTTCGCCACCAAAGCAACAACGGCCTTCTAGAAAAACAAAAGAAACTAAAACTGAAACAGACTCCAGTCTTTGTGAGTCTTTACCAAGCACATCTCCTGAGCTGTCAGGGAAGAGAGACGGGTCTTGTACTCCAAGCCCCCAATCCTCTCAGCTGGGCCACGAAACAAAGGCAAGACTCAAACAAAGAGCTCAACTTGCCAAACGGCGGTTGCGCACAAACCTTACGGAGGAAATGAGTGGGAATAGATACTCCCCTCTTATGGATGCTGGCGATGGGAGACCTGCAGGCAGAACCTCCCCTAAGCCACCCCGCTCAAATGAAAAGCCTCCAAAAGTAACGATTAACAGAAATCGAGCTCTTAGCAAGTAACGATGACAATAATTCATTGGAATATCAGAGGTTTTTGGACCAACTACCATGAATTGTTAACACTTATGCACTTAAATGATCCGGCAGTATTTTGTCTTCAGGAAACATTCAGCAAAAACGACAATCCACCAAAACTTAGAGGATATACGTCATACAACAAACCCTCATCGGATGACAGAGCGACGGGTGGAATCGCTATGTTTGTTCGAAGTGATCTTTTACAAAGCGAAATTAAACTAAATACGCCTTTCCAGACCCAGGCGATTCGTATCACGCTTGGCAAAACTTTCACAATTTGTAATATTTATTTGCCACCACATTTGAGACCTCAACTAGAAGAGTTGAATGACCTAATAAATCAGTTACCTAAGCCAGTCCTATTCGTGGGCGACTTTAATGCTCACAGTACATTGTGGGGCAATAGTTACGTAGATTTGAAGGGAAAATTGGTAGAAAATCTCCTTAACCATCATAATATAACCATTTTCAACGACAAGTCATACACATATCTTCACCCTGGTACTGGTTCAAAAACCTCTATTGACCTTTCTATAGCATCTGCTAATTTATATCTTGATTTTAATTGGAAAGTGTTGGGTGATCTCCACGGCAGTGACCACTTTCCTATTTTATTGTCTGAGTCTAAAGCATACCACGAAAAAAGATTCCCAAAATGGAAGTTTCAGAAAGCAGACTGGTCAGAATTCCAAGAATTATGTCATCAGAGTATCAAAAGGAAACATTTTACTGATGATGAAGACGAACATATCTCATTATTTACCTTTCTTCTCCATGGAGTGTGTGAAAAATCTATCCCAAGGACATCAGGATCCCGCAAGAAACCACACAAACCGTGGTTTAATGACGCTTGTAAAGAATCCATAGCGCTTCGTAAACAAGCTCTCAAAAACTTTTCAGACTACTCAGACATTACAAGAAAAATAGAATATCAAAGGGCCAAGGCAGTTGCGCGTAAAACAGTCAAAAAAAGCAAACAAGAGTCCTGGCATGAATATGTTTCTCAACTCAACACAAATAATTCCCTAAAAAAGACCTGGGACATGGTTAGAAAAATATCTGGCAAGAATACTTTTAGCACAGTAAGCCATCTAGAAGCTAACAATAATATGATCACCGACCCAAAGGACATTTTAGATACCCTAGGCGAAACATTTGAACATAACTCATCTTCCGAAAATTATAGCCACGAGTTTAGACGCTATAAAGAAACAGAAGAAACTAATCCTCTTAACTTCTATTCTGACAACAGCGAAGCGTATAATGAGCACTTTTCTCTTAATGAATTGAGAAAGGCCATAGATAGTTCCCATGATTCAGCAGACGGACCAGATGACATACATTATCAGATGCTTAGACATTTGCCAGACCATACCCTAAAGATCCTTTTAGAATTGTTAAATCATACCTGGAATTCCAACACTTTTCCAGAAATATGGAAGGAAGCCACAATAATACCAATACCAAAGCCAAACAAAGATCCACGAAATGCTCAGAATTACATACCAATTTCCTTGACAAGTGCCCTGTGCAAAACATTTGAGCGTATGGTAGCTGAAAGATTAAAATGGTACCTGGAAAGAAACAACTTGCTTGCCGACATACAGAGTGGCTTTAGGAAACAAAGGAGCACTCTGGACCATCTTGTAAGACTAGAATCTTTTGTGAAAGAAGCTTTCAATAACAAGGAACATGTTGTTACCGTTTTCTTCGACTTGGAAAAAGCTTATGACACAGCATGGAAACACGGAGTACTAAAGGATCTTTTTGATTTCGGCCTCCGAGGCCGTCTGCCCCAGTTCATAAAAGGATTCCTGGACGACCGTCGATTCAGGGTTCGCCTTGGTACAATATTCTCAGAATACTTTGAACAAGAGGAAGGCTTCCCCCAAGGATGCATCCTTTCAATTCTACTTTTCCTGATAAAAATCAACAATATAAAAGATACACTGAGACAGGGGATAGATAGCTCACTCTTCGTGGATGATTTTACCATGTCGTGTAGAGGCAAAAGTATGAATTTAATACAGCGTCGTCTTCAGCAGAGTATTTATTCTCTCCAAGTTTGGGCGAATAAGAATGGTTTTAAATTCTCACAAACCAAAACGGTTTGTATACACTTTTGTAAAAAACGAAAACAGCACGACGATCCAGTTTTACACATCTCTAACGTGCAAATCCCTGTTGTCAAGGAAAACAAATTTTTAGGTTTAATTTTTGATAGCCAACTTAGTTTTATCCCACATATCAAACACCTCCGAAGAAAGTGTCAGAAGGCCTTAAATTTACTGAGAGTCATCTCCTCCCACGATTGGGGAGCAGATCGTGATACTAAACTCATGTTGTATAGAGCTCTAATTAGATCGCGACTGGACGATGGCAGTAAAGTTTATGGCTCAACTAGACCATCATATCTCAAGATGCTAGAACCGATACAGAATCAAGGCTTACGAATATGTTTAAATGCCTTTAGAACATCCCCAGCCGACAGTTTACACGCTGAGGCAAATGAACAACCTCTCAATATACGGCGGTTAAAACTTGCCATGCAGTATTGTGTAAAACTTTACGCCAATAGAAATAACCCTACTCATCAGATTGTTTTCGGATCACATTATGCGGATAGAGGTACAAATGCTATCCCCCCTTTGGAACTAGGATTATACCACACCTGCAAGAAGCAGGTATAATCGTTGAATCTGTTGCAAATTACAAAATACCTAACCAACCCCCTTAGAAGTTAACGAAACCTGTGGTCTTGAAGACTCTTTCTGAGTCCACAAAAGAACGAACTAACCCGTGTGTATTTCAGTCAAAATTTGCAGAATTAAAGGATAATTATAATGACTACCATTTCATATATACCGATGGTTCCAAACTTGAGGACAAGGCTGCAGCAGCTATTGTCACAGAAAATAATACATTCAGAACCAGGCTCCCTGATGGTTCTTCTATTTTCTCTGCAGAAATTAGAGCCCTGCAGCTAGCTATGCAAATTGTCAAGATTAGCCGTTACAAAAAATTCATATTGTGCGTGGACTTCATGTCAGTGCTTGAGTCACTAGAAAACTTACAGGTATCCAACCCAATAATTTTGGACTTGATAGAAAAACACGACGAAGTGGTAAAAGCTGGCAAAGAGATAATATTTTGTTGGGTACCGAGCCACGTTGGAATCCCGGGCAACGAGGCAGCCGACAAAGGCGCCAAAGAAGCGTTAAACCAACACTGCTGAGATTTCCTTATACCGTCATCAGATTTTAAGTGCCATATTTCTAGATGTGTCAAAAATCTATGGCAACAATATTGGGATGAACAAACAGACAATAAGCTATACCAAATTAACCCTGTGGTAGGGCGCAAATTGCCCTCCCTAAATGGCCTTCGCGACGATATGGTAATTCACAGATTAAGAATAGGACATTCTTACACTACTCACAAACACCTCTTAAGAGGTGAACCACAACCCGAATGTATAAGTTGTCAGGAACGGTATACAGTAAAACACATCTTGATAGATTGTATAGACTTCAATCACATTCGCCCCCGTTATTATAGAGTTGATTCCATGAGAGAGCTCTTTGAAAAGGTAAATTCCAACAAGGTCCTAGAATTTTTAAAAGAGATTAATATGTATTCCTATGTGTAGACTACCATTAAGTCTATTTTTAGTATATTTTTTAGTATATTTAAGATTTTATTTTATAATCATTTTTAATCAATAAAGTATAAATCCGACAAAGTTACCAGGAATGACACAATATGACCTGCAACAGGTTGGCGGTGTCGTTAAACCAATCAAATAACTAACTAACTAACAGGGAGTTACCGATGCCAAACGTCCCATTGGCCGCCCAGAGCTCCGCTGCAAGGACGTATGTAAACGTGACCTCCAAGCCATGGACGTGCCAGCTGACAAGTGGGAGACCATCGCCGAGGATCGAGTTACCTGGCGCTCTACCGTTCGCGTGGGTGTCAAGCACCACGACAGAAGATGGTTCGACCAACTGGCCAGGAAAAGAGAGAAGAGGAGTTGCAAAAGCCTCCCGTTGAATCCGACGACGACGACGATAGGAATTTCTGAGTAGCTTGGTTACGTGGTGTATCGTGTGTGCTTGACATCGTCCTTGAATTAGGCCATCATTCCAAAAGGTTGTCATGGATATTGCTGAACATCGTGCTAAATGGTTGCTTAAACTTGCCACTTGTAGATATTAATGTCAGCTGACTTTCGGTGTAATATAAAATCAAATTATGCCCATTCAAATATATCCTTAATTAAAAAATGCTGTTTATACAGTAGTGTCTTTCTTTACGACTACTCATATTTATCATTCCATTATTAGAGAGGTGGTCGTGTCGGTAATTGTAAATTTAATGTCTTGATGTTTTTTATTGGAAAATCTCTGCGTATTCGCCTACTTATTGATCTGCGTATTCATCTTTATCAGTTTCTGCACATTCTTCTACGTATTCGTCGCCGTCGTTTCGTCGACAGAGATTAAGTGCAATAATTATGGGGCAATAGAGACGCGTGTCTGAGCATTTTTTCTGATTTGTATCCGTTAATATTTTGTTTAAGTCAATAATATATATCGCAAGATGGAGTTTGAGCGCCAGTTAATAAATAGACAATCGAACTTGAACAGTTGCAGGTGTGATAGTGAACTGCCAAGAATAATGATTATGTAGCGGTATAAATCTTAAGTGGAAAAACGCGATACAACTGATCTCGTTATTATTATCCATATTCATTCCTTTTATACATGCCAGCCAGTTAAATTTGATAATTGTTTAACTGTTGAACTGTTGTCCAATGAATCGTCAAATGCTTAATCTTACAAATGCATACATTCAGAGTAAATTCAGAGAGATGCATCAGTGATAACCGAACTAAGATAACGATTTAGGACTAAAATATTAACACAAATATAGTTAAGTTTAGAGAAAATACATGGAAAAATGGCAGATGCTTAAAAGTAAAAAGTGATTTCAAGAATATAGTATGACTTAATTACCCAAAATTAAGTGCATGGTAAGCACACGATAAAGGCACATCTTTAAAATAAACTTTATGCAGTGACAGATAAAATAAACCTGTTATTTACGGTAAGTTTAAGGTCCAAAGTGGACTCTCACTCCTAAGCCAAACTACAACGGATTCCCTGTTATGGTTATGAAACAGCACCATTTCGAAATGGCATGGCCATTCAACAACCCACCGGCACTGTTTTATGAAAGGGCACCAAACTCGAGTTTACTAGTGATCCGGTTACTGTCCGATAATCAACCTCGGCAGCGCTTTCCAGAGGTCAGCTGTTTTATAACAACACTCAAAAACAGGAAGTGTCAAAAGAAAAAAAAAACTTTTTTGTTAGATGAAAAAATGAGCCATTCGAAATATTAAACACATACGATGGGATAAAAAGTTAAAATTTCAAGCTGGAAAGATGGAATTCAAACAAGACCCTTTGGAGGATCATTATGAGATCGGGGACGAAATCGGCAGGTATGCTTGAGGTTTTTTAGCTCCAAAAAGCGGCTTCCTCTTTTTGATTATTTGGAAATACCGTGCCAGCGAAATACATAAAATGCCCGCATACGCTCGTTCGGGGCCTGGTAATAAAAATATCTGTTACGAAAGTGCATTATAACTCCGATTCAGCTTTCCTTACACTTACTCGTAAACGCTACGAGGCCATCAGGGTAAAATCGGTCGAAAGGTAAAATTGAACTTGAGGGCGGTAACACAATATAGATAGAACAGGCACTATGTTGTGAAACAAGTGTGTGTGTTTATTAGGACAATCTTAATATTCATTGTTAAAAACAAGTTTTTTTCTTATGTTTCATTGTCATAAATAGTGCATAAAGATATACGATTGGTTGTTCCAATCTGGTTGCGGATACTCGTGTAACGGGTGTCAACATCTATGCCCCTTCAATCACCATATAAGTAATGGAAACACATGAAAAGGGTACGTTTATATGCCTAAAATAAATGTAGTCAAGGAAAAGTAAGCCAATTTCATTGATTTGTTGTGGGATGTTGTTATCAAAGAAATTAAAGGTAGTGCTTCAAACCAGGAAGTCTGCCTTTTGGCACACTTGCAAGTAGACTGTACATTGCCAAATTAACCTTTCTGTTTACCGTAGTTACTATGCTTTTCTGACTATTACACAAGTTGATACCGCTTATGGGAACGTAGGATGTATGTATTATAAGCGTTGTTACGCGTTTTTTTTTTACATGTTACTCAGTGGAGTTGTACTGCGGTACACGAGAAAACATAGGTAGTAAACATAAATTGTCCAATCTACCTGTCTCACCTCCTGTATCTCTCTGTCAGAGCTCCATTGTTTCACTAATAGGAGTTAACTTGTTCTGAGGCACGAATCCTGCTTGCCAGTCTAATCATTCTGCAGCCTGCTGAGCCATGTGCAAAACTTAAATAGATAAAATGAATCTTCTAATCGGTACGAAAGGTTTCCAAATGAATGTGTTGGACCTTCGTTTAGCCGGAATTTAGATTGAATAGATAAGCCCATTTTAGCAGTTTATAAATTAGTTCTCAAAAGGAATTTAGCATGGATTTCTCATGTGATATAGCGTCAAAAATATAGCGAGGGAACATGCGCATTCACAGAAATTGACTTTGAACCTCAAAATCTAACATTGATTTGTCCAGTTGTTGGGGCATCCGTGTTCTGGTGGACATATTTCTGTATTTTTTGTAAAGATTAGCGTCTGGTCGGTATAGTACCATGTATTTCTTTTATGAGTAGCTTTTGAAGTGTAGCTGGCTGATTGGATCTAAATCGTAGAATGTGGTGTAAAAAAAGGGAAAAACATGCATGCAAAAAAATTCCTGTTCCTCGAGTACAAACTCAGAACAATGCGGTAGTCTTTTTTTAAGTTTAAATGGCCGGCCGAGAAATAGGCCATTTTTTGTAGTATAGGCAGAGGTATTATGTCCATGATGCAGTTTCATGTGTTTGGTAAACTATGTGTAAAATAACCTAACACGGTAATAACAACATACAGTTAAAAGTATAAGTTGTTTATTTTGTCGTGGACTGTCTAGAAAAATATTAGGGAGGGAGCGGGGGGGGGGGTGGCATGTGTGTTTTGCTACCGTTTTCGAAATGTTAAGAGTAGTTTATGCTTTAGCGTGTAACATTGAGTCGGTGGTACTGACAGAGAATGGCGGAACGACTGCTTAGTACGGAATTAGTTTAAGTATATGGTCATTTGAGTATTATATGATACCGCAAAAATTCACCACGAGGTTATGGGTTATACGCGTAGGTAATCATTTTTGATCCACCGAACCGCCGTTTATAGTTTTACAACACTGATATATGTTGTCCTTTTAAATTCACCAACTGCCACTGGACATTACACCACCTGGTACTTTGCCACCGGCTTTATTTTAAAAAAGGCCACGGTAGCCCTGATATGAGACTAGGACAATTTCCCCGGGACAGCCTAAGACTACCCCTCCACCCCCCCACCCAGAGAAAAAAAGAAAAACATAAAACAAATGCAATGTTCGATTTCGATTTTTTTTATTAGTAACTTTGATTATTGTTAGCTAACAGGTTATTTGTACAAACCTCCACCCCATAGGGCCCGGTTAGAGGGAAATGAGGGAAATTGATAGCTGGGAACTCAGTTTCAAGCAGTAGAACTTAATATGCAAACAGTCAATGAGTGTTTATTACTTTCGTCGCAAGGACAAATTATAAAAAAAAGTAAAGTCTTCTGGTTGTGAACATAACTGCTTTAAATTAAACACTGAATATTTCATTAGTGACACTGAATACTAGTCGAGTGATCCTTCTTGTACAGATTACAACACCCTATTATGTGAAATAAGAATGTATTAGGATAATAATAATTTAGACATTTTTGTTCTTTGCGAAATAAGACAGTTGCAACTCAGTGAGACTTTTCTAGAATGGAGTCACGATGCTCAGTCTCATTGATATAGTATAGTATAATAGAACATTTTTCTCTTCCGGAACAGACTTACTGTTTCGAAAGTGCTTTATTTCGGCCAGGACAAAATATCGACTTATTTATTTGCTTGACATATTCTTATTTTAAATAATAAAGTGTTTTACGTTCTTATGAATCACACAGTGGTCAGTTTGCGGTTGTGAGGAAGGCAAAGCATCGTTCTACTGGCGATGAGTATGCGGCCAAGTTCATCCGCAAGCGACGTGCGAAGGCAAGCCGGCGGGGGGTGACTGTGGAGGTGATACACCGCGAAGTGGCCATCCTCACGGATATCCATCATGACAACATTGTCAAACTGCACGAAGTGTATGAAGACAAACAGGATGTCATCCTTATCATGGAACTGTAAGTACAACAAAAACTGATAATCTGTGGGAAGCCAACATGAACTGTGAGTGATTACCTTGTTGAGAACTTTAAAGCCCGCTTTATACGATCCGTTTTTGGTGCACGGGCTTGCTCAAGGCAACAAGCTGTATTGTGCAGACACAAAATTTTCATGATTTTGATGACCCACCCGTCGCCACGCAGCAAGCACGCGGAAATAGAGCGCGTTCTATTTTTTTTATGAGCACAGATATGCTATTTGAAAGAGATTAACCGGTAACTGTCTCAACTGGATGCCAGGCCAGATGCACCAAAAATGCATCGTGTAAACCCCGCTTAAGGTGTGCCTGTCTTGTCCAGTTTTGTCTTTACCATATAACGAATGACATTCAAACTGGTTTTGATTAACATGCTGAATCAGACAAAGTCAAATTGCTGGTTCCAGTTGTTCGAAACTGTAACTTTTTCCAGGGTTGAGATTTCGCGGTCGCCCGGTCGCCCGTGGCGACCAACTTTTTTTCTGAGTATGTTCAGGTAACTTTTGCAAAAATTGCGCCGGGCGACTAACTTTTGTGCCGGGCGATTAACTTTTTAAAGCTGGTCGCCCAGAGGGCGACCAGAAAATTTTACGAAGTCTCAACCCTGTTTTTCAGTAATTTTGTAGACTATAAATGTCTGTGACTTGTTAATTCACTTGAAAAACTTTGTGAAATTAACGATTTTCAATCGCAGCTTGTGTAATAAACAGATCAGTGTGTTTCACAAACACACTAGTGAGTATTACCGAGGTTTTATAAATATTATTAATGAAAAAAGGACTAATACACGTTTTGCAAATGCCTGTAAAGTCGCAGAACTACTTTCTGGAGATACGGTTCACGTAATTTTGAAGATGCGAGCTTAAATTGTTTCTATCCAAAGCAATCAAAAAGTCATGGTGGATGTGATGGGGAGGATGGGGTGTTGTGAGGGAAGCATCCTTCGGGGTCGACATATGATCCTTATGATATTCTGTCCTGTATACTTTGTGGGAAGAAGGTATAATTTTTGTTGAGTGTGGTATGCGGGGCAGGGGCGAGGGGGCTATTTATGAATGTTCTTCCAAATAGTTTAATGTTTAAGCGTCCGAAAATGTTGTTCTTTCTTTATCACAATCTGTGAGCGATGGTATCCCATATTATACTGTTCTGGCGTTAATTTTCGGTGAGAGAAAGTGTGCCAAAACATCAGAACATATTCACTAGCCTAGTTTCGCCAGATCAAAGAAGTAGATTACTTTAAATAGTACACTCATTCCTCAGTGTTGTGCGTGCCATATTTTCGTGGTTGCTAGAAGAATTTTACTGTGTTTTTTTCGCACACACTTCGGGATTTTATAGCGTTTCCTCGCCTTAAATTCACTTCCTTTTTTCATAATTTAAATGAAGACTTCTGAAACGGTCTTTCAATTCCATTATGTATTGGCACTTTAATGTCTAATGTGTAATGAAAGGCCATTAATGTGAACGTTTTAAGTTGGTATCTGGGATCTGTGCGAACTGAAGCTGAAATATTAAGTGGACCCCATTGTATAATGCTTGTATAAAATGATGAAAGAGGCGCTTTAGTGCTGTATGTGTTTTGGTATCTGTGAAATGAATGCTTATTCGGCTAGTCGAATTTAGCCGAGCTCTTTTACCACATAGACGCCTATTATATGTTTGTCGATCGGTGTTGGAAGGTGCGGTGTGCGTTAAGTATTTTCAATTTTTATCAACTGTAACCTTTCTGGGTTTTCAGCTTGGCTGTTTTAATTAACAGTGTGCATAGATCTTCCCGAGTTGCTCTCGTGAGCGAACACCCCCCGCCCTCCACTTACAAGGGTATTATTTGGCGACGACCCGTCCATTTAGTCTAACTTCCTTGGGTGTGTGTGTGTTTTCAAAATGAAAATTTATCTACAATAGACTGATAGACTTGTGATCCAGTTACTGTTAATTTTCTGTTCTTCTCAAGTTTCTGACCCTGCTTCATTCCTTCCTTTCATTTATTCGAGGCTTCCTGCTGGAGTCTGCGATGGTTTGCCCTTCAGTGTATTGTGAAAGAAAAAGTAGAAAATCCAAACAACAGTATGCAGTGGTTGTTCAGCTGTCGATTTTTTTTTTTACACAAAAGGGTGTTTTCAAACGATCTTTTGGGCGTATCAAGTCTCTTAGTCCTGACAAATATATACGCAATAACGAGGCCCTGTTGAGGTCTAGGTACGAAAAGATGTTTCTCTTTTTTTTTTTACAATTGTTGATCTGAATGATTTAATAAACATGTAAATGAAGAACTTGATGCAGTAAATACAAGTCTTATCGGTATGTATTGTTTATGGGTAGCCTGAAAATAAGGGGTTGTCAGATTACGACGCACGGTTAAAAACCCTCATGCATATTTCATTTTAATGGGCGCATGCCTGGCAATATTCAAACATTTAGGTGAATAGTGTTTACCAGGGTTGGTATGAAATATTTCGAATGAAATATTTCTTGAAATATTTCACTGTAAAAATTTCAAAAATTTCACATTTTTGAAATTTTTAAATAAGAAATAAGTTGGACATCAAGAATACCAAATACTGACGGATACCTTACCACGGACATTCATCTTCAGTTGTCAGAGAGGCAGGAAGGCTTATAGTAATTGCTGAAAGGGTGCTCACTGTTAACGGCACGGGGGAAAGAGGTCGGATATGTACACAATAGGTCAAAAATATAGCAGACAATATGTTAGCTAAAAAAAACAGGGAGCAACTCACTCCCGAGTTTGCTTCAAGTTTATGTTTGAATAGTCACCCTTGATTCTGCAATTAAGTGGTGTTTCCCATTTAAACGAGAAAAAGCTTTGCCTTTATCCGGTTTTACGATAAAGCGGTATGCAATTATCCGGTTAAAAATACATAATTTTATTCAATCAACCGATTTATGGGTTTAACGGGTATGCGATTCTGTCATTTTATCTGTGCATTTTTGACGGTGGTATTTGTTAAATTAAACAAACAGATATTGCGCATAGCCTGGAAATGTGTGCTTTTTTTTAATGTGCTTTGAAAGATTTCAAAAATTTCAATATTTCTGAAATATTTCAAAAATTTCAAATTTCATGAAATTTTTAAAAATTTCGAAATTTTTACCAGCCCTGGTGTTTACCGGTAAAATTATAGCAGTATTGTTTAGGAAATTTTGAACGTAAGTGTAAAGAACGCTGGACATTTTGGGTAGGTCCACTGCCACGCCTTCGTAACGCCTTGCATTGTTGAGGAGAAATACGGAATCTGATACCAGTAGTGTCAGTATGGCCAAGGATTGCATAAATCGCAAGCCTGTGTTCAATCGACGCCGTAGTGTACTGTGATTTATTCTCCTGTTCTTTCTTTTTTTCTTGCGTAATTGCAGTGTGTCAGGTGGAGAACTGTTCGAATATTTGGCGGAAAAAGAGAAAGTATCGGAAGATGAGGCCGTCGCCTTTCTCAAGCAGATCCTCCAGGGTGTCAAGTATATGCATAGCAAAAACATGGTGCATCTGGATCTCAAGGTAATTACCAAACAGGATAGCCGGAGGGGGAGGAGGGGGGGGGGGGGGGTTGTGTGACGGTTCGTTGTTGTTTTGTTATTTTTTTAATAACGTTAAAGAGGTACCTAAAAATTCTGCCGAGTTATTGTATTCTTTAAGGGATGTTACTCTCATTTTCTTGGTGCTGAGTTTTTACAGACATGTGACGATACTGCTTCCCTTTCCTTGAGGCGAACCACAGTAGTACTGTGTACAAATCTGGACTTCCTCAGCTGGTGATTGGTCAGCGATATAAACCCGATGTTGAAGCATAAAAAACAACAGTTGCAACAGATTTCAATTTGATCAACTTTAAAGAAGGAAAGCTTATTAAAAACATCAGTTATGTAGAATGATTAATAAACAACATATATAGGACAATTAGAATTTGAAAAGCGCTTGATCAGAAATGTAGTGATTCTTTTGAAGCATTTAACAAAGAAAGAAAGAAAAAAGAACAACAACAAACAAACAAACCAAAAAAAAAAAAAAAAAATGTAGGCAACAACAGTCCATTATTGAATCAAGATTGTCATGATGGTATTTGAATAGCACATTCAGCTGCCAAAAACTGGGCTTAAATGTTTTGATATATTTTTTTTTTTGCCTGGTGATTTTAGTCTTCAATCTCATGCTGATGCTAAGTTAATTAAATTGAATAAAGACGTATTAATAAAAACAGACAGAAAGAAACAATAATAACAAAAAGTGCACTTTTTCAAACACTGTGTAAGTGTCAAAGAATTTTTGCCATAAAACTTCCTTTAAATATTTTATATTGACGCGGTGTAAAACACGAAATGTGAACGGCGAAAACGTTTATGGACAGTTGTATTGTTTGTGAAATGATATTCTTTTGAGTGGTAAAATTATTATTTTTGTGTGTGTGTGTATTTTTAGCCTGAAAACCTGATGCTTCTAAACCACAACAGCAACCGGCTGAAGATCATTGACTTCGGGCTCAGTCGCTATTTGAAGGGCGACGAAGAGTGCAGAGAACTCCTTGGAACTCCCGAGTTTGTCGGTAAGCTAGCACCTAAGCATCCCAGTCAGATGTGGCGGTCCCTGATTTCAAAAAAAATGACGCACGGATGTGTATGTCGTATGTTGTAACCCCTCCCCCATAACCACCCCAGTCACCCTAAAATCTAGATTCGCGCATGGTCGCTGGCATGCTTGTCATCCGTTGGGCATTATGCGTACCAAATTGGTTTCAGGCATGTCGACTCCATCGGGCTGGTCTAGTGCGATTGTTTTGATCGAATTATTGGTAGTTTAATGGGAGTGTTCCCCAGGCGGCTTTCTATGGTTACACCGGTACTGTTTTGGCGGCTGAGCTAAAAGTTGCGAAATAGTGAAACAGTTTCACTATTTGCATGTGTCACTGAACTATCTCCACTTTCTCCTGGGTCAGCTGAATCTTTTGTGCTGTCACTTATTGCGAGGAAAAGTTCAAGAGTAACACTTCATTGGAAAAACTGAAAACGGACTACTTGGCTGTCCTCTTTGGATGGCGTATGTTCCCATGCAGTTTATCACCAAAGTCCGTTTTGTACAGCCAGGTCTTCATTTCACCTCATCCAAGGCAGTTTAACCGGTGATTAATGTGAGAAACTGCTTTCCACTTTAAGTAAAAATTCCTGCATTGCGGTAAAGGTTCCGGGCTTTTGCATACGTAAGAAGATAGGAAATTTATCAGGAATTTCCCTGGCATCTTTGTAAAAATAAAGTTTTGATAGTATAAAACCACTTAACAGCAAAAAATAAAAACAATACTTAAAAGAAGAAAAAACGCTACAGTGTGCCCAGTAGTGTTAGTCAAATAGAACGGAGAATGAAAAACTGCACCACATATTTGCCTCCTTCGTCATTGCATTCAAACCTTGGCGTGTCGCCGAAAGCTCTCGATACTGTCTCCAATGTTCCGCGCTGTGTTTTTGGATGTACTTGTATAAAAGCAATTTCTGTTAAGTGAAAAACAAGACAATAAATAATGGCGAAGCTGAAAAAAGCTGTGTCTATCAAGTGATTGGCTTTTGAACTGGCGATAACACGCGTCCAATTTACACCCATATATCATCTCTGTCCTGTTGCCCTAAGCTTAATCAGTGTTATACAACTTTTTTTCGTATTGTGTGACGCAATTATTTTCCGGTGTGCTGCTGTAAGAACTCTTTCATCAAGTAAAGTTTGTGGCACGGTGTTCATTTAGTTCCTGTGGCAGTCTGCTGTCGAATTAAGCGGGAAAAGGCTCTAATCTGTCCCCTCGCGTTGAATATATTGTGTTGTTGTAACTGTATTGAACTGCCCGCCCGTCTGTCCATTCATTCAATGGTCTGGTTTATTCACGATACCCGGATGCGTATGCATCTGGAAAAGGGAAGGGTCCGCGGATCGCGCAAACAAAACAAAATACAGTTCGATGTGTGGAAAGCGTTAGGGTCGCAGATTTGCAAATCTAAAAGCGAGAAGATTGCAGATCTTTCAAATCAAAATGCGAAGCGCGAATTTTGCAAACTTAAAATTGAGACGATGGCAGATTGTTCAAGCCTAAAAGCGTGTTGAAAAATTCACAACTGAAAAAGCCACAATTTTTCGCAATTTACAAGCGAACAAATCGAAAGTTTGAAATCTTAAAAGACACAGAGGTCGGACATAGTGCGCAAAACGCCAAGTAATATCACGGCAGTTGTAAGAGCAGCTGTCATCAAAAGAGCGAAAAGTCCACATATTTAAACCCCAACCCACCCATACCCCGCGTAGAGCGGAAAAAATGTTGTTTTTTCTACTTTCTTTGTGTGTGTGGGTGTATGAGTTAGTGTAAGTAGTGGATGTGCGTCTGTTGTAGATACTTGATTTTGTTAACACGATAACTCGAATCAAA
The DNA here is from genome assembly GCA_949752745.1 of Protula sp. h YS-2021. Taxonomy (NCBI): domain Eukaryota; kingdom Metazoa; phylum Annelida; class Polychaeta; order Sabellida; family Serpulidae; genus Protula; species Protula sp. h YS-2021. The sequence continues at coordinate 36,465,038 of OX457024.1, read as the reverse complement.
CGTCAGGTCAACTTCAAACTTAGTGGGATTATGGCTTAATTGGGATTGTATTCGACATATATTGGACGTCATAGGACGTCAAAAGGAGCGGCGGGGGGGGGGGGGGGAGGGAGGGAGGGGGTAGGCGGTACCTTTGTTAACCAGTCCACAAGTGATCGCATTTGGTTGGACAGAACATGGCACAGCATTTTCCGAGAGGTGGCCTTTTTCTGTTATGGTCGTCTTTACGCGCCTCTGCAGGACTAACTACTGCCCAGCTGGCAACAACGTTGTTTTCACTGCCATGCTGTTCCAAGCGGATATGTCACCCGGAGCATTTGCCTGGTATACCTGGAATTATTGATCACTTTTGAGTGGGCCATCTGCTAACCTCTGTTTTGACAAGCAGCTCACCATTTTGCACAATTATGGCCCCCCGTACTCCCCACCGAGGGGAGTTATTTACATTATAATTAAGAAGGATGCCTTTCTTTTGCTTTTTGACTTATGAGAATGTACGAAGACAAGGTATATATGATAGGTGTAAGTACACTTTGGGTACAGACCCCGTATCGTGAAAGCGGTAAAAGGGTTGGGACATATTCGGGTGCACTGATGTTGGTGTGCCCTGGCCACTCTAGTTTTTTTTATTTAAAGCGTATGAAGCAAAATGATCAAGTTTCAGATTTTAAGTGCAAAAAGAGTGGTCTTTATCGCCGCACAACATGAGCCAAGCCTTGTACAGGGACTGGGGATCCAGCCGCCCCGTTGAACTCGCGGCATCGTTTGCTGGTGGCGAGTAGTCCGCTTGTATTATACATCTCAGCGGCCTGATAAAAGGCAGCACTTTTTTGTATCCCAGTTCATCAAGTAAAAAAAATATAAATAAATAAACAGGGATGTTGCAGCAATAGCAAGGTGCCTAAGGAGATCGCTGATTCCCCATGGGTGGGCGTATACCTCGGGTCTTGCCAGACCTGTCTGAGCGCTAAGAACATAAAAACGTCATCATTCGTTTGAACGAGCAAACAATTCCAATGCTTGTAGCAGTGTAGCAAAGCTGGCGCACCGGAAAACGTTTCGATTTCCATGGCACAAGATATTTATGCGAATGATTTATTCAGAGAGCTTTGGTGAAGATGAATGGAAGGTCTGTGGTAAGAATCGTAAGGCGAGTTCATGCGAAAATATTGTGAAACTAAACCGATTTCGGTACTGTTTAGCGAAATTTACACTTGGGTGCCCCAAGTCACCGTCCTGAAATCTTAAAAAATATAGGAGTCTTCATGACCAGTTGCGTGAAAATTTACCAGAAATATTAAGACCTTGATTATCCTTATACAAAATTTCAAATGAATTAAAAAGATTGATGGATAAGGTGACTTCGAAGCAAAACAGATTTTCCATTTGCCAAAATGGCGAATGGCGAAGATGACTTAGTAACACGCCCTCCCACTCTGCCACTGAGCCAAATTTCAACGGCGTTTTATTGCGGTGCGATGGAATTCTTACAGAGGAATCGACAATCGGTCGACAGAACCAAGATTTAGCTAATGTGGCCGTGTGCCACTTGGGCTAATACTAATGCGTAGCAAACACGATTAACTTAATTTTCACTCATGTTGATCAAACGTAGAACTTCATTATTTATCCCCCGTGAAACGGAGGGATATAGTTTTGAACTTTTCGGTCTGTCCGTCTGTCTGTCCGTCTGTCACGCTTCAGTCTCACGCGCCTACAGGCCACATTAATACATGGATTCGGTTCAAATTTTGTACACGGCTTCTCTGGAACCTTCCGCAGTGCAGTGACCAAGAATTTTCCGAATCGGCTAAAAATTGTCAAACTGGCGGACATTTGAAAATTGGCACTGGACTTAGCGTATATACGGCAGTCTCACGCGTCTACAGGCCACATTAATAGACGGATTCGTTTCAGATTTTGTACACGGCTTCTCTGGAACGTTCCGCAGTGCAGTGACCAAGAATTTTCCGAATCGGCTAAAAATTGTCAAACTGGCGGACATTTGAAAATTGGCACTGGACTTTATATATACGGCAGTCTCACGCGTCTACAAGCCACATTAATAGACAAATTCGTTTCAAATTTTGTACATGGCTTCTCTAGAACCTTCCGCAGTGCAGTGACCAAGAATTTTTCGGATCGGCCAAAAATTGACAAAATGGCGGACTTTTGAAAATCGGCACTGGACGTAGCGTATATACGGCAGTCTCACGCGTCTTCAGGCCACATTAATAGACGGATTCGTTTCAAATTTTGTACACGGCTTCTCTGGAACCTTCCGCAGTGCAGTGACCAAGAATTTTCCGGATCGACCAAAAATTGACGAAATGGCGGACATTTGAAAATTGGCACTGGACTTTATATATACGGCAGTCTCACGCGTCTACAGGCCACATTAATGAATAGATTCGTTTCAAATTCTGCACACGGGCTCCCTGGCACCTTCCGCAGTGCAGTGATCAAGCATTTTCCGGATGGGACTTGAAGAAATGGCGAATTTTTCAAAATCGGCGCTGTACTTAGCGTACCTGCGACAGTCTCACGCGAATACTGGTTAATGGATTGATTCGTCTAAATGTTAGACGCTACGTCGACTTACATCCTTCCACTTGTAATTTTTTTTTTGCGTAGTCATTACGCAACAGCCTTACACAAACCATATCCCCCACGGGGGATAGACGTACTCCTCGAGACGTAGTCAAGTTTTGATTAAATTATGAAACAAACTTTTTTTTAACTCACGCCCAAGACCTTTTCAGTGGAGAAACAGACAATTTAAACGGACTTGCGTTGTGATTTTAGCCTAACGAATGTACCTGAGGGAAGGTGGAGAGGGGGGGGGGGGGGGGGGCTCTTAGTCTTCATAGTGATAGGGATGTTCGGCTGAAGACAGCAAAGAACATGCCACACAAAACAAAACTGTCTGCTTATGTAAAAACACAATGTTTACTGTTCCGCAAGTTAAGGCTATACATGCTTTGTTGTCATTTATGTGCGGTGTAAAATTATTATTGATGAAACACAATATCTAAGGCATGTTTCGCCTCAGAGTTTAACGCGGCGGCAGAATCGATACCCCCTCCCCCAGCAGTCATGTAAAATTTCGAATTTCTAACAATTCGCGTTTTTTGACGAGTTGCGCGGAAGCGATTTGCAAAGAAAAAAAAAGAGAAATTTCGCTTTCCAATACGAACTTATCCAGACCGAATTCCGCTATTTATAGCAGAGTAACCCATTTGCAGAAACCACTAAAGAAAATACTTCTGCTAAATTATTACCGAGAATGTCAGACACACAGTAACCCTTCTTCATTTTCGCCCAGTGGGTTAAGAATAACCCAAAATCGCTCTATCTCTAACCTTTTTCTAGATAATAGTTAATTTCTGGTTTTTGACCTTCACCGTGACCGAGAAGGTCAATGGCCCCGACGTTCGTCTTATGTAACGTTGTTTAGAAACAAAGGGTAAAAAATGAGCTTAAAATCGCCCTATCTCTAACCGTTTTCGAAATAAGAGGGCCCATGAGTGAAACTTTCCAAGTGTAAAAAGGAAAATAAAGAGAAACTTGCAGAAGTCTTCGTAAGGAAGAACTCCTTGTAGCTTAGGTCCCAAGCGTTAAATAAGACAGAAGACTTGGTGGTGGTTTAAGATAGGTGGGGTATTGAGGGCAGGGTTGGTGGTGTGTGGTGGTGGGGAGGGGGGAGGGCGTAGGGCGATACGATCATGATTGATAGAGGGGAGAGAGCGTGGATGCAGGCTTCAACAAGGCAAAGCTGTTTGCTCCAGTTGACTTTTAATTGAGGAGATGTGGAGTTGATATGCTTCGAGTCAGTGATCTGATGTCTTGTCGGTTGTGATACGTTACAAATTCTCGACACAGCTCAAACGATTTGACAAGTTTAGAGATGTCTTCAGATGAAGACCTCAGAAAGGACAATGTTTCGTTTTGTTCTGTTTACTGTAAAACATTTTAGCGGGGGAAAGCTAGTGCATTCAGGGAGGGAATGGCGGGCTAACGGAGGGGGTGGGGGGGGGGGGGAGGTCGAGCGAGCGAGAGAGAGAGAGAGAGAGAGGGTTAGGGAGTGTGAGAGAGTGGGAGAGAGAGATAGAGACCGACAGACAGACAAACAGAAACAGAGAGAGAGAGAGACTAATTGTGTTAAAATACTCAAAACAGTAACTGATATTCTGTTCAACTTATTTGAACCTTGTGTCGTGGGTATTGAACTTGTAATGTGTATACTAGCTAACGGCCCCATCCCCCACCCTTATCATATTTACTTCCATATTTTCCCTCCATCATCGATCACCTGTGGTTTTTTTGTACAAATAAGCATGTTTGTTTTATGAGACTTATTACTAGTGTCTTGTGGGAGCAGGGCGGGATATTTGCTGCAAGATCTCCCAGCCTACCCGAGATATCGCACACGGACTGAAACGCTTCTACTTGTCTGGATTATGCGCTACTCCCGTTCAACAGGCATACAATAGATCCCCGGGGTTTCGGCCAAACAAACGTTCGTTAACTGCTATCCCTGCTGCATGTCAGATGTTATTGAATGCAGTTTATTGCTACTTTAACCTATCATATATTTCCTGAAGGGCTATCATCCGTACACAGATAATATATAGAACTCTGTAGTGCTATGTACAATGGCAACAAGAAACGGGTTTGTAACAGTGAAGACCTGAAGTTCAAATGAATACTTCACAGGAGCTTGCTGTTACGTTGAAAAAAAAAATGACTTCCCCAATCTTTTAAAATCGTGTTTTATAGAACGACTCGATTACACACGCAAACTTGTATAATAAACAAAATTTGTATATCTCGTTGTTACTGCATTTGAGAAAGTGTTGAGATTATTTGTTAGCCCAGCTTACGTTACACGTAAGCTGGGGTATGAATTCCGGTAACTGGTCAACTGGGCGCCAGGTCAACTGGGCGACAGTCAACTGGGCGACAAAAAAGTCAACTGGGTGACAACTCTGGGGTCAACTGGGCGACAAAAAATGTCCAAATGGGCGACAAAAAAAAGTCAACTGGGCGACAGTAGAAGTCAACTGGGCGACAAAAAAAATAAATTAATTGAAACATTTAGTACTTAACGATTTACCATCATGCATAGAAATATTGATTGCAACAGCAAACTAATGAATTAGACATCAGTGGAAACGTTTGAAAACATCACAGACGGCACTCCGACACCCCGATTACTCTCGGTAATTGCAATTTATGTGAAGTCCTTTTTAACCCAGCCGACTTTCTCGGACTGGGTCTGTTCTCGGCAACGGCAGCTTGCATTTTGCGGTGCCACCCAACAATAGTGTTGTTGGTCCTCGGTAGTTCCTCTTCAGTCCGATTGCTCATGTTCCACAAGCAATGGTCAAACTTTGGAGAAATTCTCTGGTTACGTCGCACCCGACCGATGTAGGTATCCTCAAAATATTTACTGCAATCGGGGTTATTTCATCGGACAGTTCCTCTTGGAGCTCCTCTAAAGCGGGGGGGTTTGGTCCTCTCCATATGGGGGGGGGGGGGGGGTTGGCATGGGGGGGTTATGCGCGCGGGGGGTTCGGTCCCGGGGGGTTTGGTCGGGGGGGTTCGGTCCCGGGGGGTTCGGTCCCGGGGGGTTCTGTCCGGAACCCAGTTATAACCATAGGGGGCTTGCATGTATGTGCGAATGTTAAACTTTTTCTTTTGCTCTCACAGTTTTGCTCCCATGGTTTTGATATTACGCAGGAATGTTCCCTGGGTGGTCCTCCACCAGGCTATTACTTTTTTTTACGATTGACGAAAAACTGACAAAATAGCGGCACTTTTTGTGCCCGTTTTGACCCATTTAACCCAGGTTATTATTTTCTTTGCTGTGCGCCAAAAACAGCCGAAATGGTGGAACTTTGAAGTTTGGCAAAACTAGAATAAATGCCAGTAAATAACTGCATCGTCAAACCATTCATTTCTCTCAGTCTTTTTCAAATAGTTATAAAATTTTAATCGAAAGTTTCTTAGGTGCTTCTCCGCCTGGGCTTTGCTTTTTTTTCGCAAATGACCGAAAAAAATGCCGAAATGGTGGAATTTTCAAAATTTTGTAAAATTGTGTAAATGTCGGTAAATATGTGAATCGTCAAAACTCAACCTCTCCAAGATACCTTTTCGGGTGGCTTCCACCCGGGAAAACTGTTTTTGTGTATTAAAATTATGAAAAAGTTACGTTCAGAAACAACGTTTTTCATTTTTTGGCCTAACAGTATTCGTTTCAGAGTTTTTGTCACTTTCCTTGTTTGGTAACTCGGCTGGTCATGTCCCTAGACATGCTTGTAATTGCAATGTATGTGAACTCCTTTTAATTGCAATGGCTGTTTAAATTCAGGAATTGTGAGAATTCATTGCAATTGCAATTACTTGTAAAAGCTTCATTTGTGGGTATTGTGATTTGAATTGCAATCATGTTTCGAGTCCTGTATTTCAGAGAATTGCAATTATCGAACTGCTGTAGATGTCGGATTTGTTATGAGTAATTGCAATTTTTATGTAAACGCTTCGTCTGTAGGAATTATGATAAGTGATTTTAAGTCTGTAATTGAATTTCAGTTGATTTTAAGTTCTGTGATTAAAATTGAAAATGTTTCAGAATGCCAATTAAACATGCATTAAGTTCAATGTTTGAGACGGATTAGAACTCACTTTCATCCCTGTTTGTACACGCTTGAGTCTAGTGAAATACAGTTTGTTCGTAACAGAGACAAATTTTTTTGTAATTCAAATTTCATACCGGGAGTTTCCGAAAAGAAGCTCCCCCCATATAAAAGCCCCGGGGCTCTTATTAGGAAACTGTTTCCCAATAGAAGCCCCGGGGCTTCTATTTGGTTTCTAAATGAGCGCCTGAAATTTGCAAGTTTCCGAATAGAAGCCCTGATCTCTACAAATGACCATTTTGCATGAAGTCCAAAATGTAAAACATAAGATTTTTTCTTGTCGCCCAGTTGACTTCTACTGTCGCCCAGTTGACTTTTTTTGTCGCCCAGTTGACTTTTTTTGCCGCCCAGTTGACTCCAGAGTTGTCGCCCAGTTGACTTCGCTGTCGCCCAGTTGACTTGGCGCCCAGTTGACCTGGCGCCCAGTTGACTAGGAACCTGTATTCCTATCGGTTTGCGGGTGGCGTCCGTTAGTAAGTTAGTTAGTTAGTTCGCTGTAAACTTTGTTTCAAAATGCATCTACTACTACAATTTGGATCCGATGTCATTTATTTTTGGTGTGAGACATCCCTAAGGGGTCGTGCATACGGCTTGTGCTTTTCTTGTCGATCGGGTGATTTTTGAATTTTTGGCGAATTTTTAAAGAAAAAAATTAAAAATGTATCTCCTACATTTTTGACCCGATGTCATTTATTTTTGGTATGAAGCACCCCTAAAGGGTCGTGCATACGGCTTGTGTTTTTTTAGTCGATCGGACAATTTTTGTATTTTTTGGGATTTTTTTAAGCAAAAATTTTGAAAAAAATGCATCTACTCTTACAATTTCGATTCGATGTCATTTATTTTTGGTGTGAGGATTTCCTAAGCGGTCGTGCATACGGCTTGTGCTTTTTTAGTCGATCGGGTGATTTTTGAATTTTTGGGGATTTTTTAAAGAAATTTTAAAATGTATCTCCTCTTACATTTTTGACCCGATGTCATTTATTTTTGGTATGACGCACCCCTTAAGGGTCGTGCATACGGCTTGTGCTTTTTTAGTTTGTATTTTTGGGGAATTTTTTAAGCAAAAATTTCGAAAATAATTCAAAATGCATCTGCCCCTACAATTTTGATTCGATGTCATTTATTCTTGGTGTGAGTGGATACGGCTTGTGCTTTTTAGTCGATCGGGCAATTTTTGTATTTTTAGGGAGTTTTTGAAGAAAAAAACTTCAAAATGCATTTCCCCCTACATTTTTTTTTTTTTTAGGTTTGAAGCATCCCTAAGGGGTTGAGAATACGACTTGCGCTTTTTAGTCGATCCGACAATTTCTGTACTTTTTGGGTATTTTTGAAGAAAAACTTAAAAATGCATTTCCTCCTACAGTTTTTATCCGATTTCATTTATTTTTGCTATGAGGCATCCTTAGGTAGGTCTCGCACACGGCTTGTGCTATTTGACTCGACTTGGGAATTTTTGATTTCGGGGGGAATTTTTGATGAAAATACCTCAAAATGCATTTTCTCCTGCAGTTTTGATCAAACGTCATTTATTTTGTGGCTGAGGCATGCTTAGGGTTACGTGAATATGGCCTGTCTTTTTCAGTCGATGAGAGAATTTTCGAAGAAAAAAATTCAAAATGCATTTCCTCCTACAGTTTTTATCAGATTTCATTTATTTACGATATGAGCCGTCTCTAGGGGGTCATGCATACGGCTTGTGCTTTTTGAGTGAATTGGAAAACTTTTGAATTTTTTCGGAATTTTTGAAAAAAATATGAATCTCCTCCTACAGCGCATAAACGCAAGTTAAATGAACTTGCGCAGTAGTCAGATTTAACAACCGCACATCGACTCAAGTTAAATAAACATTCGCAGTAGTCCAAATTAAGTACTCCGCATCGATGCAAGTTAAATAAACATGCGCATTGGTCCGAAATGTGAACTGCGCATCGGCGGAAGATAAGTAAAGATGCGAACTGGTCCAAAATAAGCACCGCGCATCAACGCAGGTTAAATAAACATGCGCACTGGTCCGAAAAAAAAGAACTACGCTTCGACGGAAGTTGAATAGACATGCGCAGTGGTCTGAAATGCGAACCGCGCATCAACGCAGCCCAAAGAAACATGCGCACTGGTCCGAAATGCGAACCGCACATCGAGGCAAATTAAATAAACATGCGCAGTGGTCCGAAATGCGAACCGCGCATCAACGCAAGTTAAATAAATATGCGCACTGGTCTGAAATGAGAACCACGCATCAACACAAGTTAAATAAACATGGGCAATGGCCTGAAATGCGATCCGCGCATCGACGGAAGTTAAATAAACATGCGATCCGGTCCAAAATAAGCACCGCACATCAACGCAAATTAAACAAACATGCGCACTTGTCCGAAAAAAAAGAACCACGCATCGACGCAAGTTGAATAGACATGCGCAGTCGTCTGAAATGAGAACCGCGCATCAACGCAAGCTAAATAAACATGCGCAGTGGTCCGAAGAAAGAACCATGAATCGACGCAAATTGAATAGACATAAGAGTCGGGCATCGACGGGACTTAAATAAACATGCGTTCTGGTCCGAAACGCAAATCGCGAGTCAACGCAAGTTAAATGAACCTGCTCACTTGTCCCAAAATGCGAACTGCGCATCAATGCAACCTAAAGAAACACGTATACTGGTCCGAACTGCGAACCGGATATCAACGCAAATTAAATAAATATGCACACTGGTCTGAATTGCGAACCGCACATAAGCGTAAGTTAAATAAACATTTGCACCGGTCCAAAATAAGTACCGATCATCAACACAAGTTAGACAAATATGCGCAATGGTCCAAAATGCGAACCACGCATCAACACAAGTTAAAAAAAACATGCGCGCTGGTCCGAAATGCGAACTGCCCATTAACGCAACTTAAATAGCATGCGCACTATTCAAAATAAGAACTGCGCATCAACGCAACTTCAATAAACATGCGCACTGGTCCAGAATAAGAACCGCGCATCAACTCAAGTTAAAGAAATATGCGCATTGGCCTGAAATAAGAACCACGCATCGACGCACGTTAAATAAACATACGCAGTGGTTCGAAATGCGAACCACGCGCCAACGTAAGTTAAATAAACATTTGCACTGGTCTAAAATAAGCACCGCGCATCAACGCAAGTTAAATAAACATGCGCACTGGTCCGAAATTCGAAGCGCGCATCAACGCAAGTTAAATAAACATTGGGAATGGTCCAAAATTCGAACTGCTCATCAACGTAAGTTGAACAGACATGCGCACTGGTCCGACATGCAAACCGCGCACCAACGCAAGTTAAATAAACATATGTACAGGCCCAAAATAAGCACCGTGCATCGACGCAAGTTAAATAAACATGCAAACTGGTCCGAAATGCGAACCGCGCATTAAGGCAACCTAAGAAAACTTGTGCACTTGTCCAGAATAAGTACCCTCATCAACGCAAGTAAAATAAACATGTGCATTCGTCTGGAATAAGAACCGCGCATCGACGCAAGTTAAAAAAACTTGCGCACTGGTCTGAAATAAGAACCGCATATCAACACAAGGTGAACAAACATGCCCACTGATCCGAAATAAGAACCGCACATAAACACAAGGTAAATAAACATGGGCACTGATCCGAAATAAGAACCGCTCATCAACAAAAGGTAAATAAACATGCGTGCTGGTCCGAAATGCGAACCGCGCATCAACGCAAGTTAAATAAACATGCGCACTGTTCCAAAATTAGAGCCGCGCATCAACGCAAATTAATTAAACTGCGCACTTGTCTGAATAAGAACGGCGCATTGAGGCAAGTTTCATAAATATACGCACTGGTCCGAATTGCGAGCGTTGTTCGAAGGTATCTATGGCAGACTATCCAGTCTACCAGAGATACAAAAATCTGTTTCCCATTTTTCTGGAAAACATTTCTTTGTATGTATTTATCGGTCTATGTTCTGGTCCGGTGCTAAATTAATTATTGAGCCAGCCTTTTGCCGTCTCATCTTTTGAAGCCCAAATTTTCAGGGAAATTCCCTTGCTCATGCACGCTGGAATTGGTCTTATTGCTTTTCGTAAGCTGGGACTTTGTCCTTGGACAAACTTGTTTATGTTATTCAATCCGTAATTTTGCATAATGCATCATTGGCACAGTTGAAAAAGAATCGAATGTCCCAACCTTTTACATTTTTATAAATACTTTTTAGCCCAGCTTACGTTACACGTGAGCTGGGGTATTCCTATCGGTTTGCGGTGGCGTCCGTTAGTTAGTTAGTTGTTTATTTAGTAAACTTTGTTTCAAAATGCATCTCCTGCTGCAATTTTGATCCCATGTCATTTATTTTTGGTCTGAGGCATCCCTAAGGGGTCGTGCATACGGCTTGTGCTTTTCTAGTCGATCGGGTGATTTTTAAATTTTTGGCGAATTTTTAAAGAAAAAATTTTAAAATGTATCTCCTCCTGCATTTTTGACCCGATGTCATTTATTTTTGGTATGAGGCACCCCTAAAGGGTCGTGCATAAGGCTTGTGCTTTTTTAGTCGATCGGACAATTTTTGTATTTTTGGAGAATTTTTTAACCAAAAATTTCGAAAATAGTTCAAAACGCATCTACTCCTACAATTTTGATTCGATGTCATTTATTTTTGGTGTGAGGCATTCCTAAGCGGTTGCGCGTACGGCTTGTGCTTTTCTAGTCGATCGGGTGATTTTTGAATTTTTGGCGAATTTTTAAAGAAAAAAAAATTAAAATGTATCTCCTCCTACATTTTTGACCCGATGTCATTTATTTCTGGTATGAGTCACCGCTAAAGGGTCGTGCATAGGGCTTGTGCTTTTTTGGTCGATCGGACAATTTTTGTATTTTTGGGGAATTTTTTAAGCCAAAATTTCGAAAATAGTTCAAAACGCATCTACTCCTACAATTTTGATTCGATGTCATTTATTTTTGATATGAGGCATCCCCAAGGGCTTGTGCATACGGCCTGTGCTTTTTTAGTCGATCGGGTGATTTTTGAATTTTTGGCGAATTTTTGAAGAAAAAATTTTAAAATGTATCTCCTACATTTTTGATCCGATGTTATTTTGTTTTTTTTTGTTTTTTTTTTTGGGTTTTTTGGTATGAGGCACCCTAAACGGTCGGGCATACGGCTTGTGCTATTTGACTCGACTTGGGAATTTTTGATTTCGGGGGGGGGGGGGGAGTTTTTGATGAAAATACCTCAAAATGCATCTTCTCGTAGAGTTTTGATCAGACATCAGTTATTTGCGGCTGAGGCATGCTTTGGGTGTCGTGAATACGGTGTGTGCTTTTTGAGTCGATCAGGGAATTTTGGGGGAATTTTTGAAGAAAAAAATTCAAAATGCATTACTCGTACAGTTTGTATCAGATTTCATTTTTTTTTATATAAGTCGTCTCCAGGGGGTCATGCGTACGGCTTGTGTTTTTTTGAGTGAATTGGAAAACTTATGAATTTTTTTTCGAAGTTTTTGAGAAAAACAAATTAAATGAATCTCCTACAGCGCAAAACGCAAGTTAAATGAACATTCGGAGTAGTCCAAATTAAGCACTGCGCATCGATGCAAGTTAAATAAACATGCGCATTGGTCCGAAAGGTGAACCGCGCATCGACGGAAGATACATAAACATGCGAACTGATCCAAAATAAGCACCGCGCATCAACGCAAGTTAAATGAACATGCGCACTGGTCCGAAAAAAGAACTACGCATCGACGCAAGTTGAATAGACATGCGCAGTGGTCCGAAATGCGAACCACATATCGAGGCAAGTTAAGTAAAAATGCGCACTGGTCCGAAATGCGAACCGCGCATCAACGCAAGTTAAGTAAATATGCGCACTGGTCCGAAAAAAGAACAGCGCATTAACGTAACCCAAAGAAACATGCGCACTGGTCTGAAATGAGAACCACGCATGAACACAAGTTAAATAAACATGGGTAATGGCCCGAAATACGAACCGCGCATCGACGGAAGTTAAATAAACATGCTATCTGGTCCAAAATAAGCACCACACATCAACGCAAGTTGAACAAACATGCGCACTTGTCGCAAGTTGAATAGACATGTGCAGTAGTCTGAAATGAGAACTGCGCATCAACGCAAGTTAAATAAACATTTGCATTGGTCCATAATAAGTACTGAGCACCAACACAAGTTAAATAAATATGCGCACTGGTCCAAAATGCAACCACTCATCAACACAAGTTAGATAAACATGCGCACTGGTGGAAAATGCGAACCGCTCATCAACGCAAGCTAAATAAACAAACACACTGGTCAGAAATGGGAACCGAGATTTAACGCAAATTAAAAAAAAACATGCGCACTGGTTCGAAATGCGAACTGCGCATTAACGCAACTTGAATAACATGCGCACTATTCAAAATAAGAACTGCGCATCAACGCAACTTGAATAAACATGCGCACTGGTCCAGAATAAGAACCGCGCATCAACTCAAGTTAAAGAAATATGTGCATTGGCCTGAAATAAGAACCGCACATCGACTCACGTTAAGTAAACATGCGCAGTGTCTCGAAATGCGAACCACGCGCCAACGCAAGTTAAAGAAACATTTGCACTGGTCCAAAATAAGCACCGCGCATCAATGCAAGTTAAATGAACATGCGCACTGGTCCGAAATTCGAACCGTGCATCAACGCAAGTTAAATAAACATGCGCAGTGGTTCGAAATGCGAGCCACGCGCCATCGCAAGTTAAATAAACATTTGGACTGGTCCAAAATAAGCACCGCGCATCAACGCAAGTTAAATAAACGTGCGCACTGATCCGAAATTCGAATCGCGCATCAACGCAAGTTAAATAAACATGCGCAATGGTCCGAAATTCGAACTGCTCATCAACGCAAGTTGAATAAACATGCGCACTGGTCCAAAATACAAACCGCGCACCAACGCAAGTTAAAAACATATGCACTCGTCCAAAATAAGCACCGTGCATCAACATAAGTTAAATAAACATGCAAACTGGTCCAAAATGCGAACCGCGCATCAAGGTCACCTAAGGAAACTTGTGCACTTGTCCAAAATAAGTACCGCTCATCATCGCAAGTAAAATAAACATGCGCATTGGTCTGGAATAAAAACCGCACATCGACGCAAGTTAAATAAACATGCGCACTGATCCGAAATAAGAACCGCACATCAATACAAGGTAAATAAACATGCGCATTGATCCGAAATAAGAACCGCACATCAACACAAGGCAAATAAACATGCGCACTAATCCGAAATAAGAACCGCACATCAACACAAGGTAAAAAAAACATGGGCGCTGGTCCGAAGTAAGAACCGCACATCAACACAAGGTAAAAAAACATGGGCGCTGGTCCGAAATGCGAACCGCACATCAACGCAAGTTAAATGAACATGTTCACTGTTCCAGAATGAACCCGCGCATCGAGGCAAGTTACATAAATATGCGCACTGGTCCGAAATGGGAGCGTTGTTTGAAGGTATCTCTATCAGACTATCCAGTCTACCAGAGATACAAAAAATCTGTTTCCCATTTTTCTGGGAAAGAAATCTTTGTATTCATTTATCGGTCTATGTTCTGGTCCGGTGCTAAATTAATTATTGAGCTAGCTCTTTGCCGTCTATCTTTTGAAGCCCAATTTTTCAGGGAAATTCTTTTGCTCATGCACGCTGGAATTGGTCTTTTTGCTTTTCGTAAGCTGGGACTTTGTCCTTGGACAAACTTGTATAAATATTTATATTGTAACTGGTTGAATTTAAGTGTCCAGACAGTTATTGTTCTTGGAGATGTTTTTGAAAAATTGGTGTAGAAGGTCACTTCTCCTTTAATGTGTACTCCAGTCTGTACGGGGTGGGTGGGGCATGCATTTTGATATTGACGGTTCTTGTATCATAAATGGGACTTGATTTATTCATATATTAAAAAGTGAACTTTTAAAAGTTTCTTTTTTAAAAATTGTCCTGATAACTTGTTTGTTTGATTGACAGCGCCGGAAGTGATCAACTACGATCCGCTGTGCATGGCGACCGACATGTGGAGTATCGGAGTTATCACCTATATTTTGTGAGTTATTTTCCCTCACCACAGAGCTGCCCGCCGGTTGGGGAGGGGCAGGGGGTGTGAGGCTGTCCAATTCCCATCTCAGGCGCTGATGACGTTAATGTGTCGTTTGGTAGAAAAAAAAGAAAGCAATGTTTCACTGGGATTAAGCAGCATGTGTTGGGATGTGGTTATGTGAAGCACAATTTCTGACTAATCTCAGCCGGTTTTTTAACATACAGTGAAAGTCTTGGTAACATACAATGGTATCTTGGTATTTCATGCGAGAGAAAAAAAAGAACATAAAAAAGTTGGATAAAAAAGGAAAATATAGAAAATGTGTTTCATGTTCATTCTTTAGTGGCATGATAGTTTTCATGTTGATCGCTGTTGTTTTTGACAGGCTCAGTGGTTGTTCGCCTTTCCTGGGAGACAATAAACAAGAAACTTTGTCTAACGTTTCGGCGATGAAGTACAATTTCGACAGTGAACATTTCACCTGTACAAGTGACTTAGCGAAGCAGTTTATTCGTAGCCTTCTAGTCAAAGACCCCAAGTAAGTGCAGCAGTGCTACATATTTTTCTTTTCTTTTTTTGTGATACAGTTAAAAAAAAATTGGTAAAAGATTACTTAAATAGTTGGCAATGCAAGAGCTCATGTGTACTGAAAATCAGCCAGGAAAGGGCTGCCCTGAAAGAGCCTTAAAACCGATTCGTCTTGGTCGATTACTCGGTTTTTTGATAATTCGAAATAAACAAATGAAACAATTGGTTTCAGGCTACGGGCTACGGTACACGACTGCCTGTCTCATCCTTGGATTAACGTAAGTCACGTGACCTGCTACAGCCGGGTTTTCTCTTTACTTATGTGACAGGCTTCGATTCTCCTTAAGCTTTTCATGAATATTGTTGTGTATATTTGAAATCATAAATTACGTTATGTTTGTCTTAGCTTGTAAATAATCGCATAAAAACACGCACTTTTGCCCACGGTTTTGTCAGTCATAAAATGACAAAACTACACAAAAGTAATAAAATTTATTGGCTTGAAATGGCAGTCACAAAACTCATGCACAGCTGTGTGTTTTGATTGTTGTAATGGCCGTTTATTCGTTGTTTTGCAGCCAGTTGATCCTAGGCAAGTGCGATATCGGCGATCCTCCAGTATTAACCTCGATAATCTCAAAAACTTTGTAGCGAGAAATAAGTGGAAGGTTTGTATTCATTTCTGTCTTCAACAATCTTAAAACTGGTTCTATATTCGAATAATATTAAATATATCCATATATATAAATAGTTTGATCGTGGTATAAATTTTTATGCCCCGCCTGACAAATGTCAGCGGGGCATATGGTGTTTGACTTGTTCGTCTGTCCGTCTGTCCGTCCGTCTGTCTGTATGTACGTTACGCTTTAGGTACCAAGTTTTGTGGATCGCACTGTAGCCTAGCTATTTGGCCGGGAACTTTTTTATTTTTGGGATATTGTTCCTAATATATTGAAGTTGTGCAGGACCTCGTCCTTTTGTCCGACGAGGGGTTTATTCGGTCGAAATTGGCCTTTGAACTTAGGCAATTTTACTGCAGTAAGTGCTCGTTACTAGGTCCGTGCTTATTCATTCTTTCTTCAAGAAGAATCAAATCCCTGAAACTAAGATTATGTCACTGACTATCCGCCAGGCGGGGCATTCGTGCTCCAATCGGACACACCTCTAGTTTTAAGCTTGCCTCACCCTTTTTAAATCGAGGATTTTTCGCAGGCTTTAAGTATATGGCATATTAGTCATTTTTCGTTATTTATGTGGCCATATTCATATGCAGAAATCTAACAAAAATTTGTTTAGTTTGAATTTGACAAGTTATTGGGCTTTTTGCGTACATTTTACGCCTCACCCATCAAAATGACCCCTGTTATGTGCAGTTTTAAATGCTCATATATAAGAATAAGAAGCAGTAATTTTTTTGTTGCAATTTTTTTTAAAAGAGGATAATGGTCTAAATGTGGACTTAGAGTTCAAGTGAAGAAAGCCTGTTGTTCATATACATGCATGTGTCCAACTTCTCTGCTTTTGGTACTAAAATTCTACTAGACACAGGCTGCGAACATTGTTTGGCAGTGAGGTGACAGCGCCGTTCTCAGTAGCCCAGTTATGGTCTGAAGCGTCTGCGCATTCGCATTGAAATAAAAAAATGTGAAAGAAGATTATTGTTCCACTGTATTAAGGGATCGTTCTTTCCGTACTGTTTGTTGCAACCTTTAGCCATACGAAGGGCTTCAAATGGAACTATCGCTGCTCATGTATCGTACTGCCAATGAATGTTGTTAAACTGTATTCGAAGTGATTAATGATTCAAGTATGCGTTTGTAAACATTGTATCGAAATATATAAAGTTGTGATTCTGTAATTTTCATAGCTTACTAAATACCAGCCTACAGCCATTTATTCGCTTGAAAATAAATTTTTTCCAACCAAACAATTATAACTTGTTGTTAACAAAAATGTAACTTTTAATTAAAATGTGAAGCCTGTTGCATGTTGATATTATCTTTGAATCAAGAAAAAAAAACAATAATTGGAATGTGTCATAATTTTTTCTGTAACAATAAATTGTTCTGTAAAGATAGGTTTTAAAATATGTCATCGGAAAAAAAGTGCAGGCGTACTTTTCATTGCTCTGAATCGCCACCTTTCTTTGGCTTGTGAGGAGCTAGAAAAAAAGACATTTCATTGAAACATGCAACAAGATAGAAAATTAAATGGCAGCATTTCAGAAAACAACTTTGACAGCTCCCTCTCAATTTCACCTAATGATTTTGCAGCAATGTTTTGCCGTTATCGCTCTTTGTAATCATCTGATAAAGAAATCTAGTCATCGGCGTGCTTTAGCGTCACAGCGTACACGCCACCTGAAGGTAGGAATTGGTACTACACCTGCATGGCAGTTCCCTCATTGTTTCAACCTGTCCACCTCCCCCCACCTCCTTGTTTTCTCTTACCATATATGTGCTTGCTTAGTTTGTATCGTTGCTGTTTGTGCGTATGTGTTGTTTGCAAATTGTTTGCAGCATTTGTCAGTATCGCGGTCTAGTCAACTCAAGAGTACCGGGTACTGATTTCAGTATGGGAAACAATCCAAAATCTCGAATGGGTGTTGGCTCATGCTATTGCTTCTTTTAAATTTAATTTAAAGCAAATGCAATTAACAACATGTAAGCAATCTTTTCTGCCCCGTTTCCGTTAGAATGCCATCTAAAGCAATATTACAGAACGTGGCTAAGTGTCACATCTCTCGTACAGGATGACCATGGTTACATCTGTTCAGCTTACTCCGGTTTATTGCTTTCTTCGCCACAAACACACGAAGTGGATTCCTGTCACTGAGGACGCAATTTTTCGAACTGAATGACTGCGCAATAAAACATCCGCAATAAAAAAAAAAAACGCAGCAAAAATATACAAAAGACACTGTCCATTTTCTCCGATTTTATTGTTAATATGTAGTACAGCTGTGTTTAATATTTGCTTTCCTTTCTTCTGCATTACCTTAAAATAATATTAATTAAGGGATGGATAGTTATACGGTGAAGAAATCGCTTTGGAAAAGGTTGAAGGAAATAGTTGCAGGGAGAAGGGGTTTGTATACAACGTGGTCTAGCGTAAAACATGCTTCTCCACATACAGATGTGATCGATCATTGTATGAATAACTCTGGTGCGGATGTGATCAAGATTTTTAAGATATCTGTGTCATAGAAAACAGTCTTTGTGATACAGACAAGAACTAGAACGCCGTGAGACTGCTCGGGGGCTTCTGTAGGTAGGCCTAACCACGCACTAAAATACTAAACCAAAAACATTTGATGAGGACTCCGTCAACAAGACGTCAAATCGCGTTGACGTTCTGTCGTCAAATGGTGGGGCTGTCGCTTGAAATGTATGTATCTCTTTGTATAGAACCCGTCAGTCATGTGGAGTTTTTTTTTTGTCGGAGAACGAGGTTTTTTTAAGGATGGGGTATTATTGCGTACGCCGTGTGGGAGCAGGAGATGCTGAAGTCATATTTGGTATAGGCGCCGCGGATGCCGTTGTAGGGACTATATAAATAGCCTGCGCATCTGCCTGATATCTGTGTGTCGCGTGCGCATGACTGTTTATTGTGTTTCTGAGCCCCTCCTCCCCCGTAGCGTCATTATCTTGTGCCTTGGCTCGGGCAGATGTAAATGGTTACAGGCGAGATCAGTTTCTTCCACACAGCGTTCGAGTCAGTCTAAAGGTGCCAACTGGGACTTAAGGTTTATCTTAATGCTTTTCAACAGTCAGTAGGTAATTGAGAATATGTGGAACCTTGGATTTGTGGTTTGGACAGCTTTATTTCAACGGAAACATGCTCCAAGTGTTTGAGGCGAAGCGGCCGGGGAGGGGGGGGGGGGGTGCTATTTCTGGATCTCTTTCGGTGTTTTGATGTTAGCGGTTGTCAAGCACGCACACTTCGTGTCACTAGCTGTAGTGTGTTTTGTGAATTTATTTTCTTACAGAGAGAAAGCTCAAAAGATGACGATGCCAGCCCACGTGATTCACAATCACGTGATTCGGTATGGTGACCTGGTATAAGCACGTTTATACAAAAAACTGTAACATTTTTATTCCCGACAGGACTCGAAATAGCTTTTGTCAGGATATGAAAAAAAATTAATCGAGAATCATGATAAAAGTACAGAAATAGGAAAAAAGTCACATTTACCCTCACATCCCCAAAAAGTGTGTTTTTTTTTCTATCCCATTGTGTGGTCATAAAATTTTGGCAACGTATATTAGAAGCGGAGTGTGTTTCGAGTCCTGATCACTTAGAGTTAGCCTACACTGCATCTTGCGTTTGAGTGTTTAATTTAATAGAACTCTACACAATGTTTGTTTTCTTTTAAATTTCCTATGTTTGATTTTTGTTTGGGACTGTTTTGGCTAAATCACAGTTAGAACTACTAATCTGGATGTTTTCAAACTAGATGAATAGCACAGACAAAACGTTTGGTCTGCAGGGGCAAATACCGGAGCACCAAAGTAGCTTCAGTATTAAATGTATTCATTATGAAGATGAAAACTAAACAAGTGTGAAAATATAACTGTCTAAGTACGTTTCGCAGTGCCACCTAAAACAGTCAGCGCGATCATCTTTGAAAAAAGCATTGTACCCTGTACGGTGCACACAGTACAAACTCTGTCTCTTGTTAGCTTGCCTTTTCGATTTCTTGAATGTCTCCACAGCTGAGATGATTGGGGACAATTTTACAGAGATTCCTTTTTTGAGCTCTTCAACTACGATGTTTTGAAAGAGTTCGTTGTCGTGCGTGGTTTTCCGACACTTGTCTCTCATTGCATGTGTGAATGAACAGCCAAATGAACTGATGTCTTAATCTATCATTTTCTTCTTGAGTGAAAGGGGGGTATAATAGAGTTCAATTTTTCTTCTTATTTTTTTTCTTTGAGGGGGGGGGGGGGGGGGGGCGGGCTGGGCCTGTTTGTGTGACTGCAGCGTGTCGTAAGTGTGTGCGTCTGTTCGTTTGTAAATGTACCGCACAGCGTTGGTACTTAAGCCGGCCATTACGATGTACTACTGTATGTACTGTACTGCAGATCTATTCATGGATCAAAAAGGTGCATTTTCTGAGTCTGACCACTCTGTTAACGAACTTGAAATCTATTTAAAACTATGTTCTGAGCAAAATTGGTCCTTGAATAGATCGGGAAAATGTTCCAATCTCACATGCCTAATGGCAGTTAGCTCGATCATGAACACGTCCAGTCCAGCAATAATTTTTAAAAAGTTACAGGGAAGACACCTGTATTGCTAATTTTCTGAAAAACGTCATTTTAAAGAGATTTTAAATGGGCGGAAAGAGTGGTCCAACTGAAATATGCACTGTTTTGATCCATAAATAGATCTAGAGTTCGGCTTCCGAACATATCCTATGAAAGCATATCCGACGCCTGTATAATCCATTGATAAAAGCTAACAATTCAGCAATTAACACCGTTACACATATAATTTTTAACAAAGAAATAAATAAATAAATAAACAATGAAGAACGTATGACGACTGGCTCAGTTTGTCTGAGGTTTAAATCGCGTGTTGAGTTGCTTTGCCCGGGACGGACTGGTGCTTTGCCCGGGACGGACTGGTGCTTTGCCCGGGACGGACTGGTGCTTTGCCCGGGAAGGACTGGTGCTTTGCTCGGTGCTGGCATTTTTCCGTTCCGTGGTATCGCGGGCAATCTAAAAAAAAATTAACTCATGCTGAGCTAGTCGACATCACTAACAAAACACGTGACAAAGAGAAGAAAAAAAAAACAGGAAAGAAATATACAGTGTGTAAACTGATAAACGGTATAATTACGGAAAACAGTATACAGGTACAATCAGCAGCGTGTGTGTGTTTTTTTCGCTTCGCATGGATTCGTATTTGACGTGGGTAGTAGTTAAACGACGAGAGAAGGGGAGAGGATATAATGACGTGTTTGATACAAATAAGAA
The DNA here is from genome assembly GCA_949752745.1 of Protula sp. h YS-2021. NCBI lineage: Eukaryota > Metazoa > Annelida > Polychaeta > Sabellida > Serpulidae > Protula > Protula sp. h YS-2021. The sequence goes on along the minus strand of OX457024.1, from coordinate 36,443,763 downwards.
ATTAGTTTGGTTGATTTCAGATTTAATATATATGTGGTAAGAATATTATCATTCTTATAGACGTATAATTTTAATATAAAACGCAACATCTAAAATTAAATTGTGCCTAATTTGGCGGGTTGCTGTATAAAAGAAGGGAAATGTATACATTGGTGATAATCGTTGTTTGAAAGTATAATGTTTCTCGATCTCATGGAATTCAAAGAGTGCTGATTGTCAGATATCGTCGTGATACTGTCGATCAGTCATGTTACAGCAGTATAATTTGAGGTGAGGTGGGGGAGGGGGTGGGGGGGGGTGGCGGTGGAGCTTAGTGACAGGTCTTATGTTTGAATAGGCTTTTATATCATGATATTTTGTGTTCACTAAAAGGGAACTGTTATTCTAGGGTTCGGCGAGGTTTCGTGAATCTGGATCGAAGAGCGAATGCCGGCTCAAGTTCGAAAATCAAGTCTGTATTTTTGCGCTGCAAATATCCCTGTATATACATATATATATGTATATCCTTCCCTGGCAGAATTCGAAAAGTTCCGAGCGAAATTTAGTAATTCTGTATAACCCGCATCCACCAAAAAATCATAACCAATTCAATATGCTACGTGAAGGCTCATAGGAAATACTAATTAAATCTGTTACTCTTGGGGCTGTATCTGGTATCTGTAAGGTGTAAGTACCATACATGTCGTAAACTGCCGATGTTTCTCCGAAGTGAGGGGCTATTGGAAGAATCGGGCTCGCAGTTATGCGAGTTCTTTGTATAAACAAAATCACTAATGCGATTTAAGTCGTGCGAATGTGAACCCCGGCTTTTTTCTTGATACATCTGAAAATGGCGGGAAATCTGCATGTCGGTCGTAATCAGATAAGTGGTATTTTGTGTCTTACGCTAGTTCTGACTGGTTAAGGAGTTTCAAAACACCACTGGGGGGCAAAAAAAAAAAAAAAATCTTTTGCGAATTCTGCTGCAACATTTGTGAATAGGTCTTTTGTAATATAATTCGTATCTCTGTTCACTTCTGTCGCACTGCACTGCTCCTGGAAACGATTTTTGTGTACACACTATCTAATTTGGCAAAACTGTTGCTGACAAATTGAAATGTACAATACAGGGGTGAAAATAAGAAAAAAAAAAAAAACATTATTTCGTCATTAAAAAAGCAGATGAAATACTGAAACTGAGTTTATATTTTCACCTCTGTAAAAAAATTCGATGTATAGGTATATTTTATAGCTTGAATGTGTAATTATAGTATTCGTGTGAATATTTGATAAGATTTTCGGTTTAAAGCAGCAACTAGTGACTTTGGGAGGTTTAACTTAAGTTTTAATTGTATCAAATTAGATAGTAAACTTCAAATCTTGGTAAGGGATATTTCGCGTTTTAATATTTTGGGGGATGCTTTTGCATATATCGCGTTGTAAAGCAAAGAGCGGTAAAGGAATTAAATTTTTTTTCTCAAATCTTTCTTGGAACATTTTGCTCGAATTGGTGCTTTTGAGTATTCTGGTTTTATAACTCATTTTAGTCACTGCTTTGAATTGGCTGTTGCTTAACTAACAACACTTTAGTCGGTAAAATTATCTGTTAATGAATTATATGTAAAATTTAAAACATGCATGCCACATATTCGATGTGAATGATTATATTAAACACAGGTTACTGGATCTTTCATACATAAATTAACAGTTTTGTGAATGTGAAGTAGTGCCGAAAATGCGTAAGCTCTGGGGTTCATGTTCTTCTGTTAAATGAATGGTAGTAAAATCTTGGAACAAAATGTAAGGGGATATGATAATAGGGGCGTCTGTCAGCTAGTCTTTTCGGCTACATCTCTTGACATAGCCGGGAACGCGCGGAGAAACGGGGAGGTAACTTCACGTTATAGCTGATAAGAATAAAAGCTTCCAGCTGATAAGAATAAAAGCTTATTGCAGATAAGAGTAAAACAATTCTTTGGCTTGCTTTTCTTGAGCATGTGCCGCTTCATACAAGCGTGACCCCTGGCTCTAGGAAGAGGGGGACACCTAATCAAGAAATTCATGTGGCTTGTGGAAACGAACGCCAGGCTGTTAAAAGAAATCGCTTTGATGTAAAAAGTTCGCTAAATTTTGAGGTGCAATTTCGGAAATAAATCAGAACTTCATTGGGATATTTCCTAGACTATTTTTGTGACAGTTCACACTGGTCAGGTCGTAGAATAGTCGAATGTGGCGGTCATTTGACCATGACGTCAGCAGGCAAAATGCCTCGGTGTAAATTCCTTTATATATTTGAAGCTCTTCAAATGTGAAGCCGACGCCTCAGGCACATTGATTATCATGAGCCAATACGAGAAACTTGTCTTGTTTTTTTCTTTTGCATTTAAATGACTAAATAAATTGATCAAAGAAATTTCAAAATTGCCACAAGGTTTTAATTTGTTTGGCCAGATAAAAAGTACGAAGATAAAAAAAGTGGACTTCAGAGCTGTTACGCTTAATGCATTCAAATTATAGTTTTTGGTGTTTATTGTATTTAAATTAGCGTATGCACTTGAAAATAAAGCTGTTATATTTATTTTTTATGTCGAGAGAGCTTGAGTGTATTACATGAGCACACTGTGTATCCGCTAGAGCTTATTTAGCTTGCACAAGCGCACTGTACATTAAGCACTGGAAAGTCAGTAAGATTTTGTTGTTAGAAATTGCACACTGCAAGGTTTAAGGCGGTGGCCATAAATGACAGTTTCGGGGTGTCATGAAGGGTGAATTGTCATGGTTGAAAGTTCTCACCCATGCTGTTTAAATTTCCCGTATTTTCTACATAGAATGGCTTTAATTGGGAAGCACTGAGAACCCCAAGCTGTTAATTATCGCATCCCCTTTACCGCAGTTGTACTTGTAGCCATATATAAAGAGTTGAAAAGGAAAGATAAGTCTTTATATAAACTGTATTTATGATTTAGCTGTAGTGTTTCTGCATAATTAAGTTTTGTAAAGCGTGAATTGCACGCTGCCAAAATGCGTCGCCGCGAATACCAAACATCATGCAGATGCAGCCATAACGTTCCTGGAACTGACTGGTGAAAATTTAGCCTATCTGCTAAAAATATGCATCACATTGCCGATGTGTGGATGTTCGGAAGTCAGCATTTTGGTACACGTGTATTTCCTGAATAGTTGTGCTTTATTTGTTGGCTTTGAACAAGTTAATATTTCTACCGGCATTTAGAAAAATTTTAAACTACGCACGTATTAGCATGTAGAAAAAATATTTTGAGTTGACAAGAGTAAAGGTTGAATTTACAATTAAAAGAGGGCAAATTAAATTATACAGAACCGTGCAATGTTTTAGGAAAGTTTTGAGGACTCCCTGGAAGATGGACAGAGCATGGATGAAGTTTTTACTGCGTCTCCGACCCCAGTGTCGCCAGGGCCACCGGCTCTAAGCGGTACCAGTCCAAATGCAGCTGAATCAGGATCAGCCAGTCAAAGTCTGGCCTTCAGCAGTTCCAACAGCAAGCTTTCCACGGAAGACGAGGCATGCGATCAAATTTCCATGACTGATAAATCAACTGAACAAATATCAACCAATGAAATTCCATTCTTCAGGCGTGCTCTCCGTGAGAAAAGAAGGCAGGAACATGCTGTCCTTCACAGAGGCTACAGTCCAACGAATGACAGCACAAGTAGCGATGACCAATCAGCTCACCCGAGGTCATATGTCGCGGCGAGTGTAGTAGAAGCTGAGGAAGTGGTGTCGAATGCGCATGATGAACTTGCTGTGGTGTCAGATACGCATGATGAACTTGCTGTAGTGTCAGATGCGTATGATGATCCTGCTGTAGTCTCAGATGCGTATGATGAACCTGCTGAGATTGACCACCAATCATTTAACATCAAACAGACTGGTGAACATACTGTGAACATACTTTCCCAATCGAATGATCCATCTCATTCAGTAGAGTTTAAGTCCAGAGACATCGATAATGGTGGAGAAATTGCCGTGAAGCCCAAACCTAGAACAAAGGCATTTGGTGTATCAGGACATGGCCGTAGCTCGACGAAACCCCGTGGCCGCGTGGCTGAAATCCAGTCACGATTCCGAGAGGACGAGCCGCCGCCCTTACAGGATCGTAAGCTATCAGTGGAGTCAAGCCTCTCCCGGCGGGATGGGGACAGGAGGCCTCGGTCTGCACCCGTGAAGAGGGCCGAGAATATGAGCCCTGAGCTGAAAGCGGCGGAGAGCCGATTGCCAGGCCTGGACAAGAAGAAATTAGATAAAATGCCGTCGCTATCAATGAGGAAGATGTCTTTGGAGTCCGCTGTTCTGCAGAAAGAAACAAGCAAGCGACAGCCGGTGGTCATTCCAAAAAAATTCCCAGAAGAGTCACATAAAACCACAGAGAGAGTGGATAACTCACGGGCAGATTTGACCGTGGAATCTAACCAAGCCAACAGACAGGAATCAGAAACTGGGTGGCAGCGCCAGTTCTCTAGTGTCGCCCCCAAGTCAAGGTCGGTGTTAAGCAAGGGAGAAGAGGAGGACTCAAGATCAGCCATCGCTCGCCTGAGAGAGGCCCGTGAGACTCTACGGCAAAAGAAATTAGAGTCAGCGAGTGCTAAACCGCTCCCCGAACACGGATCTCCAAGCGAGAGCAGTAGTGCTAGAAGGGGCAGCCAACAGAAGCAGGCTTTCGAGAACGGGTCCAACAATGAGGGGAGGAAGAAATTTGATGAGGGCAATAAGCCAGTTGGTGAGTTTAAGGTGAGACCACGTATAGCAGAGAAGCCCGCAAGCGTGAGAAAACACAGGGCGGCCTATGAGTCCAGGTCACGTGAGGAAACGAAACGGGAGGACGGGATAAGAGGGGATGTTGAATTGACCCCCAAATTAGCTGTTCAAAACCAGAATCATGGAGACTTTAAACCCAAGACAGTGTGGGAAAATAGATCAGGAATTGAAAGGAAAACGAAATCATTGAAGGAAAGTTCAACCAAACCGATCGTTTCGGAAAAGCCGAAGGTAGAACTCCGGCAGAACCCAGTAGCTCGTGAAGCGAGTGACAGTGAAAGTGAAAAGCGGCGACATGTATCAACAAGTGAAATCCATTTGGCCACAGATCAGCCTAATCGATCCGAAAATGAGGCGAGGGTTATAGGAGCAAAGAGTGGCCAAATGAAGGCTGAATCCCACGTCTCTCAAATCACTCTACAGGTCGATGCCGTGAAGCCCCAAGTGGTGGAACTGAAAGTGAACTTGAGCCAGCCGTCACTTGCGTATCCTGACGTCATCCGCATGAATCATGACGTCACCCGGACGCATCCGGATGTGGGGGATGATTCAGATCCATCCGTGATTAGTTTTGCATCGTCGCATTCCAGAGAGGCCTCGTATAGTTCAAGCGAGTCGGAACAGAAGGAAAATTCAAGATTTACTTTAAAAGATATTAGTGCTGCTGGGAATAAGCCAAAGGCAATATTTGAGTCTGAAGTTGCTGAGTACCAGCCTAAGGCAGTGAGGTACAAGTCAAACTTGACCACAGTTGAGGTATCAGCTAAAAGAGAGGCCCTGAAGGAAGCCAACATGAGTAACGATACGGGCGCGGCATCTGGCGGCAGTGGTGAGCAACAGACGGAGGAGGAGCCAGTGGTACAGGTGTGTCGGACATCCAAGGTCATGCCCTCAAGGCGCGCCCAGACCAGCCGCATTGTGAAGAAGGAGCCAGCAAGGGGCGAGGCCGTCATCGTGAAGGAGGCCGACTGCCGCAAGAGAGAGGCAGTCGACTTGCTCACAGGCGCCCTGAGCCGGCTGGTGCCCAAGGACAATGACGTCGGTGCTGTGCCGAAAGCAAAGGCCAACGCTGGGCTAGTGTCGTGTGCAGACTCAAACGCAGAGCAACAGCCTTGTAATAATAATAATAATATAGACGATATCAAGGACGAAAAGGTTAAATTCCGATTCAATGATCTGTGAAACAGATCAGCTCTTTTTGGAGACCAATTGTTTTCTCGAAATTTATTTATTGGTTATCCTCATCAACGTTTAGGCTTTGTGGCATCAATGCTATTGATGAAATGTGCTATGTTGCTTAAAGCAATATATTTCAAATGCCAATTTTTCTGTGATATCAAGTTTGACTTTGTAAAGAAGTAACAGGGTACATTGTGGTATTTTTCCATCGGTCATGTTCAGCCTTGTTAACCTGGAATTATTTTACAAGTTTTTAACAATTCTCAGTAACTGTATGGGATTGTCATATTGGTGGTCACATGTAGGGTAAATGTGCTCTCTCTTGTGCTTTGTGTCTGATTACCTTTGGTAACACTTGTCTCAAGGGTGATATAGAATCTATTAAATGGTTAGCGTCAAAGCTATTCTCTTGTGGTAGTAGTGTCACCGCAATTAGTGTTTCAGGTTGGAGGTGTTTGAACGAAAACCGCAGTGCCTTCAGAAGTGAACTTTTGTTGTTATGGTATTATGTCACAGGCTATGACTATAATCAGCTTGTCTATTGTTAGCCTGAAAAGACCAGGCTATTTATAGATGGTCTAAGTCAATCGGTCCACAGCAGGTGGCCTAAAAAACTGACAAGTTATCCGTAGCTAGTCTGGTTTTTGGACTTGAAAATTATACAGTTAGTGGTAATTGCAGACAGTAATCGATTTCTAGCTATTATTATAATACTGTATTATTGTTGACCTTGATTAGTCTGTAGCTGTGGTTAAAAAAGCTAAACAGAGGGGATGATGCCGGTTGTTTGCTGTAAGTTAAAGATATGTTTTAGTTCAATATTTTGATTGACAGGGATTGTTCCAATTCGATTTGAATATTTTGTAGATTGGGCGGGATCAGAATGAAAATGAAGAAATTAAAGGAAAAGTAGATATGAATTACAGACATGTTAACGGTAGAGTACAGTCTGTTATAACGAATACACTTTGTCGATTTCCTGCGACCTCCGTAGTGACCACATTGACATGGTCCTAAGCACTGACGATAGCACTATTGGCACACCGCATCAACGCAGCAATCGGCAAATGACATATAATTCTGATATCCCAAAATCGATCTCTTTTAACACTTTGAAAAATCCAATCGGATCGTTGGAAATCAGTTTATTTCCACAAGTTAAGTATGGGTTCTCTAAAATATTGCTTCTAACTGAGAAAATATTGGGTAATATCAGGTATGGGCTAAGTATATAACAGACCCTGGCAAGTCGTGTGTCGTGTGTCCGGTTGTGTCTTTGTGAAGAAAGACAGGGATCATATGATCATGGTTCTGTTCGTAACAAAGACACTGTTTGCGTGATCATGGTCGGGTGTGTTAATAAAAACAGTAGTGATGTGATCACAGTCCCGTAAATAAAACAGTTGTTGTGGTCACAGTCCCGTGCGTAAACAAAGCAGTGGTCTTGTGACGGCAACAGACATTTCGTAAGGCTTAATGGTTAATCGTTCTTATCAGTAGCGTTTTGTTCATTAAGCAAATGTACATAAACATAGCTTAAAGTACTCTTTTTGTTTTGTATTTTTTTTTTCGTTGGTAAACCGTATTTTATTAATGTAAGATAGAAACGATTCAAAATTGATGTAGTCGTCTCTGTTAGGACTGGCAAAATAATTTTTTAAACGAAATTTTCGCGGAAAAGCAACCTCACCTGTGCTTAAAGTGTGCACCTTATTGACATTATTGTTTTAGTATACATGTATTGGAATCTTTTCGTACCGCTGACTGGGCAATATAAACTTTGTGTAGGCACCGGAAGAACATGGTCACCGGATGTTTTTGAGAACCAGTAGCAACTTGCACTTGAAAATATGTCAGTTTACTGCTTAGTGAACATGTGTCAAGTATAACAACGTATATAAATTAGCACATAAAATGTGAGCCATGTATCTTACACTATCTACTTTGTGTTTAAGTCTTAAGTTACTTCGGTTATTGTGATTTACAAATCATTTACATACCCTTTCCAGCTTTATATGTGTTGTATCTGTTGCTTTTATCGTGTAGTTTTGTATCAAAATGGCGACCGTATTTCACCATATTACTTGCGTTACACTTTTCATTCTCTTTTTTTTTATATACACTAAGTAACGTTGGTGATAAAATCCATTGTTTGTGCTAGGAAAACTCACAAAGAGTCGGCTGAATTGCCTGTAACATGAACATTAGCATTTACTGCGATAAACTGGCGCAAGTGACATGTGGAAGGATGGTTTCTTTTACATTACTGAAGTTCCATGGCCGTAATCGATTTACGTCAGGTCAATCTACGCATATATGCACATTGTCTCACTGGCGAAAAAAGAATGCGCTTGTGATTGAAATTTTTTTTTTCAAAAATCGTAACTTAGAATTTAGCCTAAGTGCAAGAGAGAAAAAAACGCTCCTGTAGCAAAAATTATTGCGAACATGTCCTTTGAATGGGGATCTGGGAGGAGCAGAGAAGTGCCAAGGTCCGTTACTATTCAGCATTAACCCCCCCCCCCCCCAGTCCTCCCGCCTCCCCCACCGTCCCCATCCTTAAGCTTTCAATACAAAGCGCCATCTTGGGACGATAAGGGTAGAAATCTTCGCGCCGAGATATTTGGGAACTCTTGTTTTTTTTTTTAAGTTTGATGATTTTTTCGGAAATGTCCTGAATCCCGTATTTCGAGGTCAAGAGGGTCATCCTTGAGTTCGATGCAAATCCGATGAGATATAAAAGCATCATTTTTAGGGGGATCGAGAGATACTACTCCAGACCAGTCCCTCCCGTCTCCAGTTATTACATAATTTTTCCCTCAAATTTTCCATCGACCCCAAAATCATGTCTGTATGGTTGAAGTTCGTATTTGTTCCGGTCCAACAATTTGTTAAAAATATGTAACCAAGAAGGGTTTGCATAAGAAGGGCGGTTTTTTAAAGTTGATATACTTTCTTCCGGTCCATATCTCGCTTTCGAATGCAGTTGCAAATCGAGCAGGGTTTTATGGCTGGGGATACATGTTCTCAGTGGCAAAGTTCCAGTTCACGCTGCTATTTTTGTTGCAAACTTTCTCATGTTTGCTTTGTTTCGAAGCTGTGATAACGAACTTCTGATTCATTTTGATCTTGCATTTTAAATGCTTATTATTTCTTTGTTTTTTTTTTTTTTGTCTGACTGTTTGGATGTTGATCTGTGTAATCTTCCATGTACATTACAAAACACCAACTCAGTATACTGTATAATGAAACGCCTTACATAGGTACTTGGTTGACAGCATTTCGAAAGGTATGTCGCCTATTTCGTTAGTGTCTTCTCAAAACGAAGACGTTTTGTTGCTGGCCTTTTCCTGTTTTATTTACTCTGGTTTGTTCGTTTTGTGTTGGCTTACACTTAACTGTTGCCAGTAGCTCGGCGTCGTATAATTTATGTACGGGAGAAATATAGGCTCGTGAGTCGGTTACTCTCGGGGTTTTGTGTTGTCGGCATAAAGCACGTACGCGCAGAGGCGAGGTTAGGGGGTGGGGCTATGCAGAGAATATGTAGGTGACGTCACAAATTTTGTGAAAGCGCAGGGGGGGGGGGGGGGTTAAGAAATCCGAAAATATCCATACGTTCTTCACGAAGGTGTGGTAACGAAAAACAGGATGCGAGTTTAAAATCGACACATTCTCTAACTGGGTCATGGGCTTTTGGATCATCAGTCTCCTGCTCTTTTTCATCATTGAAAGTGAAATCTTGTGAAGACGTCCTAAGTTCGTAATGTTTGCTTATTTGACGAGTCTCAGGCGATTATTTTAACATAGATATTCAATGGACAACGCCGTGTGACGTCACTCAATGTCAAAATTTCAACGGTCTTTCAATTCTGAGACTAACGGTAAAAAAAAAAACAGAATCCTGGGCTTCGTTCTGTTTTGAGGATTTGTATTCTGACGACGCGCCGTGTATTTGATTACGAGTTTTGAATTTGAAGACGTGTTGTATGTATTCAATGGTGTGTGGGGCATATGATAACGTGTTGTATATTTGATGACGTGTTTGGCATTTGATGACGTATTGGCCATTTGATGACGCATTGCAATGACGTGTTGTATATTTGACGATGTGATTCGATGACGTGTTGTATATTTCATGATGTTTTATATATTTGATGAAGTGTTTATTAACTTGTGCATTTAATGACGTGTTGTGTATTAAATGACGTGTTGCACATTTGTTGACGCATTGGTCATGTGATGACGTGCTGTGAGTTTATTGACGTATATGGTGAGTTGATGACGTTGAAGATTTGCTGACGTATATCGGATAACGTGTTGCGCATTTAATGACGTATTGTCTATTTGATGACGGGTTGCGCATTTGATGACGTATTGTGTGTTTGATGACGTGCTACACATTTGATGATGTCACGTGGCAGCAAAATCCAAACTAATCTGCCTCCCAGAAAGAAATGGCCGCGTAGTTCGCACATTGGATAGTCAGCGTTCATGTATAACATGCAGCTCTCAGTATTCAGTATTCGCAAAAAAGTGAGTAGGAGTTGGGGGAAGGAGGGACCTTCTGCGGAATCAAGGTTGATTTTTTTTTTTGCGAATAACCCGTGAACAGTGATACTATTTGTGTCTACCCGGCTTTGTCTGCTTTGTTGCATTTCCTTTTTATTGTGTAGCGCCGTGATTTTGTGATCATTTGGTAAAAGTAGAGTCATGAAGACCAGTTTCTTGTCGACATGTATGGAAAAATATGAGTGGCTTTGAATACACCACAGCCTTACATCATGAACTCGCTGTGGAATTTTCATATTGATATCAAAATGTATGATATAGGAAAAATACCGTAATTTGAGATGAGCCATCCACTTCAGATTTTAACATTTTCTCTCTGGTATTTACAACAACAAGAGTAGTAGGGGATAGTTATCAGTCCATTTGTGCAGAGGTGCTGTTTGATTCGTAATTGTTTGTAAATAGAAAATTCGATTTATTTGTGGCGAAGTGACTTTTTTCCAGGAACAGAATATATGTAATAACTGCTTTCTGAGTAGTTTAGCATTTCGTGAAGAAAAAGTATGTGTTTTTAACAAATGAAACGTGCTGCTTTTGTTACGGTTCAGTCAATTTTTTATAGCATATCCATTTTATCTATATACAAATCAATAAAAAATGAGAAAAATGAAAGTCTTGGACTATTTGTCATGTTAACCTAATTTAAAATAACTGAATTTTAGACAGAAAAATTAAATAATTCTGAAATTCCGCATTTATACTGGATGTTAAGGAGGCAGAGCATTTTCCGTTCACCCTTCAAAGCTTATAATGTACTTATAAAATGACTGCTGATTTAATTTGCCACAAAATAACCAAATACATAATTAATAAAGGAAGAAGTTCAATATTTTTTCATAACAATTTTGTGTTGTTTTTGATTTTTATTTTGCGCAGTAAAAATGAGCACTATGTTGATGAAAATGGGTAAAATTGTGATACAGTTTTATATGGAAATAATATGAGTGCATTATGCTATCAGCCTGTGAGATTTCAGTCATTTTGCTATTTCAAGGTGCAATCTTGTTATTTGAATTTAAAGTTGGTCAAACGTAACTCATTTATGTGTGGGACTATGTTTAAGTTTTCGTTAAGGCACACCTCCCTCCACGCACTCCCCAACCAGCCACTCCTCTTCACAAAAATGATATCATTGTAGTCACGGAAAAATATAATTTGGCGATTTTTTTGTCCCCGAATTATTCCAATATGCACCCGTACAAAATAGTGGGCATGAAAACCATATTCTCTCAGAGCGTATACTCCCATCCTCTTTTTTGTGACGAAAAAAATGTAAATAAATACATAAAATCGCATTTTGAAGATGTTCGGTATTTAGGCACCTTAAAACTTCTCTGAAAACAGACTCCGTGCTTAAAGAATGTTACATTTTGTCTTTCGTTGTCTTCACTGGGTCATTATTCCATATCATTGCTGGCCATCGGAAGAAAAGCTAATTGTTCTTAACGGAATGCCATTGGCAATAACATTTTCAGGTTTTATATTTTGCCTTTTAATTTATAATGGTTACAATTTTACATACATTCAGGGTTGAGACTTCGTAAAAGTTTCTGGTCGCCCGGCATAAAAACTAGTCGCCCGGAGCAATTTTTGCAAAATTTGTCTAGCCCGCCTCACATGAAAAAACAACAACGAAATGGTGTTTCAAATAATCAACAGTATTTACCTGAAACTCAAAAAAGTTGGTCGCCACGGGCGACCGCGAAATCTCAACCCTGACAATTTCATCATACCTTAAATTATTTGAATGGAAATCTGTCACCTGTGTGTAAGTTCACATTCCTGACTGGCGTGTCCCGTGCCTGTTTGATTTTTAGTTTTGACCTTGAGCGGATCGCTTGAAATTGGCATAACTCACGTGATCAAAATAACTTCTGACTAAATAATAAATTGAACAATTAAACAGAGACTGGTAAATGCTGCTTCGGTTAATATATCATTTAGCATATAACAGAATGCATTATTCAGGGTTAAAAAGTGATTCACTAGAAGTATATATTAAGTTTAATTGCACGTCATGCAATAAGAATAAGACACATTCCATTAGGAAAGAAGAATATAGTCTTTCAAGTTGTTCTAAAAGAACAGGTTTCCCTGTAAAAGAAGGCGCTGGGGAGGACTTGAAAATTTCTGCGTGGCAGAGGCCGATAAAAAGCCTGAGGGACAAGATGAGAGAGGGAGAGAGAGAGGGGGGAGAGGGAGAGAGAGAGAGAGAGAGAGAGAGAGAGAGAGAGAGAGAGAGAGGAGGGGGTGAAGAGAGAGAGAGAGAGAGAGTTGGGGGGAGAGACGGGGAGAGAAAGGGAGGGGAGATAGAGTGAGAGAGAGAGACTGGCAGGGAAAGGGAGGGAAGAGGGAGAGAGAGAGAGAGAGAGAGAGAGTGTGTGTGTGTGTGTGTGTGTCGTGTAATGATGCGACTACTTTTAATTGTTGAACGCTATAATATATAAAAGACTCTTTGTGGTAAAAAATTTATAAAACACTGACCTGAAATTCAATTCTGCATTCGAGAATAGAGCTTGTTGATATTCCAGAAGCAGTCCATGTATGCGGTGGATTTTGCTACAGTAAAACCACTTTGTAATGAACACCTTTCCGTCTTGCTAAAATTGTTATTAAGCAGAGGGGAATTACACAGTGACAGTTAGAAAATCGAAGGCACTAGTGTTCACTAACCAAAGTTGTTCACTAAGTAGAGGTGTTCACTGAGGGAGGCTTTACTGTACTACACTTCCGGCAAAACTATGCATGCATTCATGTAGGGGTAGCCGTTCAAAATGTAATATCTGATATACAACACTTTCTCACTGAAAATGCGGCATTTCTTGAATAGCCAATGTGCACAATACAGCGTGGAAGATTTAGGTCTTTCGACAAAATTGGCTGCTTTTCAGGAAAAAAATGCGAGAAGGCTAGAGCTTTCAGGGCATACAAAATGCACAACAGACTTGGTTTCTTTGATTCTTAAAAAAAAAATGAAGTGGGGCGGGGCAACGTCAAATCCTAATCATATGTCACCATCCAAACCTTTTCTTGTTATAAAAATATCTTGTACTTTTGTCGTATAGAAGTGTCAGAGCTTGTCATATAGAAGTGTCAGAGCTTGTCATATAGAAGTGTCAGAGATTGTCAAATAAAAGTGTCAGAGATTGTCATGGACGTGCGTTGTCTGAGCAGAATTTCCGTTGTGACCGTTTGACATGCGGCTAGGTAACAACATATATTCTAAGTATGCCCACAGATTCATTGGTGCTAATATATTAATTTTATTAATACCTGTTCAGCAATCAGTATCGGAGAAATGCAACTTTTTTGTAGAACATACTTTCAAAATGTGAACTGCGGTCGTTTATTCAGTATCCGCAATATTGCAAATTGTCGTTCAACTCCTGACACTTTGAAGGGTTCATGGTGTCGACCCCACCCTGAGAAAGAGACAATTTTTGTGTATAAGTTATTCGTTTTTCTGACATTTAAGAAGTGGAATGGGTGACAGATATGTAGATGTTACAGGGAAAAATTTATTTCAAGAAACTCTAGTTTCGCTAAAAATTTCCGGAGAAACGTTCTACATGCTAAAATACAGGGAAACTACAGTAACATGTGTATAACGTTTAGTTAATAGAACCCCATAAATATCCAAGTCCTTGATTTCCAATCGCCATCTATATTTAATATTTTCACCCCAGCTTACATTACGCGTAAGCTGGGGTATACCTATCGGTTTGCAGACGGCGTCCGTTAGATAGTTGTTTATTTAGTAAACTTTTGTTTCAGAATACATCTCCTCCTACAGTTTTGATCCAATGTCACTTATTTTGGGTGTGAGGCATTGTCGGACTGGATTAGTCGTATCACTATAGGGGGCTTGAATATATGTGCGTATGTTAAACTTTTTCTTTAAAATGCTACTCCTTCTACAGGTTTGATCGTTTTGATATTACGCAGGAATGTTCCCTTGGTGGTTCTCCACCTGGCTATTACTTTTTTTTTTACGAAAAACTGACAAAATGGCGGCACTTTTTGTGCCCGTTTTGACCCATTTTTAAAATGCTATTCCTACAGTTTTACGCCAATCGTTTAGATGTTGTATAGGGATGTTCCCCAGGGTTTCGCCTACCAGGCTATTATTTTTTTTCGCGGTTCGCCAAAAACTGCCGAAATGGCGGGATTTTGAAGTTTGTCAAAAACTGGAATAAATGGTAGTAAATAACTGAATCAGCAACCCATTAATTTCCCTCAGTCTTTTTCAAATAGTTATAGAATTTTAATCGAAAGTCTCTTAGGTGCTTCTCCACCTGGACTTTGCTTTTTTTTTCGCAAATGACAAAAACAAATGCTGAAATGGTGGAATTTTTAAAATTTTGTAAAATTGTGTAACTGTTGGTAAATACGTGAATCGTCAAAACCCAGCCTCTCCAACATCCCTTTTCGGGTAGCTTTCAAGTTCGATCAAATGCATTTTTCATACTTCATTTTTTTACCTAACAGTATTCGCTTCAGAGTTTTTCTGTCTTTCCTTGTTTGGAAACTCGGCTGGGTCATGTCCTTGGACATGCTTGTTGAGTGAATTGGATTTTTTTTCGGAATTTTTGAAAAAAAATTGAAATGAATCTCCTACAGTTTTGATCCGATGTTATTTAGTTTTGGTGTGAGGCATTCTTAGAGGGTTGGGCGTTACGGCTTGTGATTTTTAGTCGATCGGAGTATTCTTGAATTTGGAGGTAATTCTTTAAGAAAAAACCTCAGAATGCATTTCCTCCTACAGTTTTGATCCGATATCATTTATTTTGGATGTGCTTGTGCTATATGAGTCGATGGAGGAATTTTTGAAGAAAAAAAAAAACTTAAAAATACATTTCCTGCTATGTTTTGCAATTGGTCTTACCGCTTTTCCTAAGCTGGGACTTTGTCCTTGGACAAACTTGTTTTTTTTTTCATTCGAAATGTTTTCGCATTATAAAGTGTGTTCTGATAGTAAAACAAATTCGTACAAAATAGGTGTCTTGTGGATGAAAATAGTGGCGAGTTGTTTTATGACAGTCGTGAAAACAAACAATGTTTGCGCAAGAACTAAGAAGAGCTGCCCAGAGTGTCATAGAAGGGCCAGCCCGGTGTCTTATTTCCACACAATACTTAGTTGCTATTCGTTTGAAGTGCTCAACTCGCACTTATTGGAAAACTAAGGTTGTTCTTTGTGGTCCGCTTTCGGTTAAAAAAAAAGAGGAAGCGCCCGTGCCCGCGCAGTGTAGAACAACGATTGATGACGTCATGGGATCTAAATGACTGGCGAAAACTTGTGCACCAAAGAAAGATCAGACCAGTAGTCTGGATCCGTATTTATCAGCCGCTGCGAGCTTTTCGGTGCACCTGGCACCATTAAGATTGTATTGTCTAGTACTACTGGCTGTGGTGGCGTTTAATGAATATGCACCCTGAGCTAGTGTCATTCAGGTTACATTAACTGGCAGTGCTACTAGTTTTATGAATCCCTTTCCTGGCCCTTTTGACTTTATTTCCGTAACGGAAAAAAATTTTACGTATGCTCTGAAATTTGTCTTCTGCAGTTTGTGAAAATAATTGAGTTAATGTGTCATTTCTGTTCATTGTTCATAAAAATTTTGGAAACGTCTGACTGTGAACTTGAAAATTTGAAAGTGTGCTGAAGTTACTGTGAACTACGGCTCAAGCTGAAGACTCGCTATGTTTCCCCTGTAGAGGTGAAACAATTTAATTTTGGACTTTCTGTGTGCGTGTGTGTGTGTGTGTGTGTGTGTGTGTCAGTCTGTTGTGAACAAAGTGTTGTGTGCAAGATATCTCGAGAACGAAACGTCCGATCGACTTCAAACTTGATCGATTTATCCCTTGGTTAGGTCGGACGGTTCTGTCAACTTTTGACGTACGTCACTTGATTAGGGCAGGCGTATGACGTCATTACGTAAAAATCTTGTGTGCGAAATTTCTCTGCCGCTGAACATCGGAGAAACTTGAAGCTTGGTGGGATTGTTGCTTGGTAGGTCCGAAAGACTCTACAGAAGTTTTTCGCGAGTGGAACGAACGAATGCGGCGTATGACGTCATCACGTAAAATATGCATGTATTTTGAACAAGATCTTGTGTACAAAATATCTCGATAACGGAAAGCCCTATCGACTTCAAATTTTATATGAACATTCCTTGGGTCAGTCGGACGGTTCTATCAACTTTTCACGTGTGTCACATGATTAGGGCGGGCGTATGACGTCATTGCGTAAAAATCTTGTGTGCGAAATTTCTCAGCTGCTGAACATCGAAGTAAGTTGAAACTTGGTGGGATTGTTGCTTGGTAGGTCCGAAAGAATCTACAGAATTTTTTCGCGAGTAGAACGAACGAATGCGGCGTATGACGTCATCACGTAAAATATGTATATATTTGGAACAAGATCTTGTGTACAAAATATCTCGATAACGGAAAGTCCTATCGACTTCAAATTTTGTATAAACATGCCTTGGGTCAGTCGGACGGTTCTGTCAACTTTTCACGCATGTCACGTGATTAGGGCAGGTGTATGACGTCATCACGTAAAAATCTTGTGTCCGAAATTTCTCAGCTGCTGAACATCGGAGAAAGTTGAAACTTAGTTGGATTGTTGTTTGATAGGTCCGAAAGATTCTATAGAATTTTTTAGCGAGTACAACGAACGAATGCGGCGTATGACGTCATCACGTAAAATATGTATATATTATAAACAAGTTCTTGTGTGCAAAATATATCGATAACGAAAAGTCCTATCGACATCAAATTTTACGCATGTCACGTGATTAGGGCATTTGTATGACGTCATCACGTAAAAATCTTGTGTGCGAAATTTCTCAGCTGCTTAACATTGGAGAAAGTTGAAACTTGGTGGGATTATTGCTTGGTAGGTCCGAAAGAAACTTTAAATTTTTTTCGCGAGTAGAACGAACGAGTGCCACGTGTGACGTCATCGCATAAAATATATGTATATTTAGAACCAGATCTTGTATGCATAATATCTCTATAACGGAAAGTCATTTCGACTTAAAATTTTATATGGATATTCTTTGGTTCAGTCAGACGACTGTTTCAACTTTTGACGGGAAAAAAATTATGTGTTCTTAAGCAAAATTTCTCGACATCGAAAGTCGGATCGACTTTAAATTTGGTGTAGTTATTCCTCGGATAAGTCGCACGGTTTTGGTTAAACATTATTAAACTCGTGTAGAAAATCAAGAAAGGTGCATAACGTCAACACTCCTCCCCCCCCCCCCCCCCCCCCCGCCTCCCCATTTTTTGGCTCCTTTGTTATCTAAGCATAGGTGTTATCTACGCTGGGGATTTGTTCCTGCATTCTTTAGAAAGCTTCAAAACAGTGACAGCATTACTGTCGGTCCATTGCTATTTGTTAGTGCCTGAAATTAAGCTTTTTGTGCGTTTCTCATCTACGGCTGTTATGTAACATGTCACTCAGTCAGGGGTCAGTGTCAGTTGTGGTGCATGATGGAGTCGTTATCTTCGAGGTCATGGAGTGCTGTAGGTCTAAGCAGGTCTAGCTATTGATTTTTGTTTCGCGCATACTTGATTCGGTTGCCAAGGTGTTCTATATATGGGAGCTATTTTGTATCGATTGGCATTGTTTGCGGAAGCATTTTTCGCTATTAAAGTGGGTCATCTGACATCTTGTGTTATGAGAAGCAGCTCACCATTTTGGCACCGAAATGCACCCCCCCCCCCCTCTCCCACCGAGGTGCGTCATCTGATGCGCAGTTTAGAAGAATGCCTTTCTAGTGCTATTAGCCTATGGGAATGTGCGAAGACAAGGTAGTATATCATGGCTATAACTACACTTAGGTTACAGACCGTTACCGTTGCCTTGGGTGAAAGGGTTAGAATTGTGTTTATAGTTGGACCTACATTAAATAGCTGGGGGGGGGGGGGGGAGGGCGTGTGGAGGATGATGGTTAGCAAAAAAAAAAAAAAAAAAAAACCGACCGCCTTCAAGACCTGGATAAAAAGTAAGACCCGTTTGTCGTGACCCCTTCCAGATTCGGGTAAAAAGACGTACGATAAAACCTGCCTGTCTTGACCAACTTCCAGACCCGGATAGAAAATGTAGCGTACAGCAAAACTACTATAGTGACCAACTTCAGATCTGGATAAGAAGGGCCTGCAGTAAAACCCGTTTTAGCGACCACCTTCCAGACTCGGATGAAAAAAGACGTCCATTTATATGTTTTAGTGACCACCATCTGTTTGGTTTAGTTTGAGTTCTTTTACAATGAATTAAGGTTATGTTTGCAGAAATGAATATTTTATTTCAGTAATTAAAAAAAACAGATTTTTTTTTTTTTTTTGGGGGGGGGGGGGGGGATCATGGGTTTGGTTTTCAAAAACAAAAAACTAAGTAGGTATCGACTGAAAGTGTATAGCATAAGCCTGTACTCCTATGTTTTGTGTGCACTGGCCGCTCTAGTTTATTTTCTGCGCTATTTGTAGAAGTTTACATGCAAGACTTGCGTACATCTGAATAGTTTTTACGCACCTGTATTATAAAGGTGTTGTCATTGTTTAAAAAAAGGAGGGATCGCGCTTTAAGGGTGCATCTGTAAATGAAACGACATCAGTTATTTGTAAAAGACAAGATTGTTCTATTGTGCTAGGTAATACCCTGCGCGTGTAAGCTTTTCACGTATAGCCAAGCGCAGCGTGAATGTTGGGTCTTCTTTCTCGAGCGGTTTTATGATTGCGCACGCATTTTCTTCTGAAACCCCTTTGGAAAAAGTTAACAGACATTCCTGAGGCTTGTTTTATGTCTGTATGCCGATTTTCTCTTGTAAACACAGACTGTGTGTATGGAGCTTCACAAAGAAAGTGATTTATTTTTTTTCCGTTCCCATGACTGCATTAGTGTCTACATTACAGGTGCGCGAATCCGATGATGATTGTCAAGTTGTTGCCTCATTCACAGTTCCTATTTCCCAGTTTCAATTTTTTGCTTTCTTGTTCCTTTGTTATATCTTGCTTGCAGAAGCTGTGCCTAGAAATTAGTATAATCTCAACCGTTAAACGGCCCAATCGGCTCAGCCCTTACACACACAGTCAAATGTCAGACTTTATAAACTGCCAGTAACAATCTGATTGGCGAAAAGTGAAACCAACATTTTTTCAAGACTTTGCACCTCTTGTCTTCCGTCTTTTGACACTGATTTTTGGATGCACTGACCGCTGTAGTTTAAAATCCGATACTGTCAGTTTGAGAAAAAATCAGATGGTAATATTCATTCAATACGATTCAATTAACGAAAATTAAGTTCAGGATCCAGCATTGAAGTCTCGATTGTACATTAGATCAGATCAGAACCACACTAAACCGGTCATGCTACCCTTGTGCTTTGCAAAAACTAACAAAAAAAAAAAAGATAGTCTGTCGTAGATGGCACAAAATCTATTGAATCGCGGAATGAATTGATCTGCTTTCACTGCACATGTTGGATGATGTACGGTTAAAAAAAAAAGATGTGGCGAGATGCTGTGCTGTTTGCCGAGTGCTTGCTTGTTTTAGCTTCATCAGCGTGATTAGCAAAAAATAACAATAACATCGTTAGAGACTCATCTGCCGAAAAAGGCTTTGCAATCATATTGGATAACTGACGGTATAGACACTTGTATTTGTATTACGAATGGATTATTCCGTACGTACCGGAGATGCTTATAATATATTGGCCGTGCAGGGCCTAAAAAGTAGCCGTCTGACTGGGTTACCCTGGGAAACGTCTCTCCGCCTGATTATTCAGGCATTGGTGGCTAAAAGGGTGTTTTCCCGGTCTTGTAGCAGAGATACACAGTAGTTTTCTGAATTCTTAGGTAGATATAAGCCAAAGTAGCAAAATCACTTGCCGGGTGCATTGGCGAAGTTGGGGTTGTGTTTGAAACCTGTCGCATAATAATTGCGCATATTTGCAAGAACATTACGTTTTGTATGTTAAAAGGTGGCGCTCGCCGTAGTAACTGCGACGATGCGTGGTTCTTGATTTACTTAATATATGTACATATCATTTAACCCAGGCTTGACAAGTCAGATATATTTCATTGGTTTTTTCTTTCTAACATCTTGTTTGTGTGGTTTCGTGAGATGGTTTGAACAGAATATATACGCCCGTGTAGGCACACCCCAGTGGTTGATTGTGTGACCCGAGACTTGCTAAGCGTGGTGCGCACGATCAAAGACCCTTGAAATTGGATAGTCCTTTGCCACAGCTTATGACAAACATGGGCGGTTGAAATACACTGAGAAACAAGACCAGCTAAACGCTGAAGTGGTGTATAATTCTGAAACAAGTGCTTCTGCAACTTCTTTATCGATAAGATATGGGTATTTATTGGGTCCTGTGGATATAAATATACTTTTTCCAGTGTATTTGTTTATTTATTTTGTGGTGCAATGTGGAATTATTCCATCTAACATTACAACTGTGGAGTTTTCACTTTTAATTACGAGTTACACTGTACCGATGCCAGGCGTGAGCACTTAGCTTAAACAACAAAATGAGGTCAAGTTTTCACGGACCGGGTGCGTTCGGGTCTGACACTGAGTGCAGACGACGTTGACGGCTGGATACATATCATCTGGTATCCCGACAATTGATCCAGCGACAGTGGATCTTGTGGCAATTCATCTAGGGATAGTTATTCTATATTGATAAAGCGTGTGTGACGTTTTATCTAAATTGTAAAAACAAAAACGTGGTGTTTGGTTGTTTTCCGTCTATCAGCAGAGTGCATTTCCAAATTAGGTTTTCTTACACAATATTGTGAGTGAATTTATGCGGTTAATGCATAGGAGGGCTGACGGGTGGTTGGTTGGCTTGATGGCGGTGGAGGATGGGGTGGGGATGAAGACTTGCTTAAAAAGAGTGTGTAAGATGACAAAAAAAAAACAAAAAACAAAAACAAAAACAAACAAAAAATGTTATCTCTACGTATACACGTTGACGTCCGTTTAAAATTATCTTCTGATCTGACGCCCATGCCTCCTTTAGCTGTTGTGACGTACGGATTTAGCAGTCTGTAATCAACTTCAAATTCAGACCAGTCAGTGCATGGTCCAGAAATGTCGAAAACGTTCATTCTGACGCGCTGTTTTGAAATTACTTCCGCATTCTGAGGTCATAATTCATATTTCATAAGAACGTAAAATTGCCATCCCCCGAGGCTGTGCGAGTCATTACAAACAATTTGCAATAGAAACGAACCACTCGAAATCACCTGCTGCAGCGAAAATTGAAAAGCCATTCTTTCTTGTCATTATTAAAATCTGTTTAGTATTTCATGCAGTGCAGATGCTAGCAAATAAAGTATTTACGGTATGCATGGTGCAGTTAATATATTCAATTAAAAGGCAGTATCAAAAGGATATTTGAGTATATATTTGGCATAATCTGTTCGATTAAATTATATGTATTTTCAATACTGACGCACATTAGTGAAACTTCAAAGTGAAACCGCCCGTTCGCGAAAACCTGCATGAGGAATAACCTGAATGGCTTGAATATCTGATTCCGACCAATTGAAATAATAAGTAGTTAATATTGAGCAATGAGCAATTGAGCCCCTTTGTGTGATGAGCACTCAGCGCCCGTTCTGCGGCATTCTCTGTGAAGATTTTACTGTTTTGTATCTCATCCACTGGGGATAAATGTTGGAAATTGCGATAATGCTTTTTTTCAGTTTCGGCTCAGCAAATTTAGCGATTCTTTCATTGCACAATCCTCGGATTTTAGAGTTATGCTGCTGTAAACACACTGAAAGCCCACTTGATTTGTCGCTCAATTCGTAAATTGCCTGGGCAGCAAAGTGCGTGCCCCCTTAATGAAGACGATTTGATGTTTGCAAGGAGGCACCCCCCCCCCCCCCCTATCAGATCATTACTCCACTTCAGGGATTCAGAGTGTTGTTTAGTACCAATTATGTTGTAAAATCAAGAAATTTGTCCTCTTTGAGTGTAGTTTGAATGAAACCACCGGGGCATGTTTGACCGCTCGAACACTTGTTATTCCAGTTTTTGTCTAGAATAACAACGCGTTAATTTTAGACACGCTGAACATTTAGTTCCCTAATGTATGACCAAAATATAAAGAATATTTATTCTATATATTTTGGTTCACCATATCCTACAGCTGTTGTACCCTTATAATGATACATTCCAATTCAATTGGGCCTTTTGTTATTACATAGCGAGGAGAAAAAGCTTATGCTTAATGAATACCTTTGAGAAAAGGCAGTACCTGGGTGTGTTTTTGACAGAGAAGATGTTCACGCGTTGGAGAACGATATTGTGGCCAAATGTAGCTAAGAGAGACTGAGATGAAATAAATTCAGTTTAATTTCAAGATTGATTAATAAACCGATATTGACTTATTTTGAATCAGCCTTAGGCATGACAAAACATAGGTCAAAATTTTCAAAAAGGTCAACATGAACTGATGTTGACTCATGATAAGTCAATATATACTTTATTGTATGATCAGTAAAAGACAAACTCCGGGAACTGACCAGACAAGTGCTTGCTGGCAAATCATTTTGATGTTGACCAAAAATATTACTACGCGGGTTACAACGGCAAGACAAAATTGATACAGTCGAATGAAAAACTCAGTATTGAAGCATCGCAAGCTGTTTCGTTCGCATCTGAAGGGGTAGAGAAATGAACTCGTTCGTAAAAACGAAATCGACTTTTTCTTAGTGAGCCGCAATAGCAGTGATTGAAGTGACATTTTGAATGCGTCACCCCCAGCGAATTAAACCGTGGAATAACATGGATATTGTCTACGGTACGATGGATATGTATATATGGATGTTGTATACTGTATAATGGAATAACATGGATAGTGTATACTTTAGCATATTGTATAGATTGTTCTTCTTAGGATTGTTTCGTTGCGCGTTTTAATCGATCTCGTCATTATCGCTATTTGATCGTTCCATCTTATAGAAATTGATCAGTAATGCTGTGGCTTGTTAAAGCAGGAACATTGCTGCATCGATCTCGTCTCTCCCGCCCTCTGTCCCCTCAAGTAGCGGAGTGAAAAAGGTAGAGATGACATGCAGACAGTCGTGTGCATCCATATGTTGATGTGAACATGACCCAACACCATTACTGAATTTCTCGTTAGTCTATGCCTTAAGGCAAAGATTTTATAAACCAAATTCCTGCTTCTTCAAGAAAAATAAATAAATAAATAAAACTCGTTTTCATAAGAAAGTGTATGCTAATCGTGTTCATATGCCATGCAATTTCAATAAGATTAGATGTTTTTACCAAGACCGCGAGTCTGCAAGTAGCCTGCCGGACAATGGTAACCGTATAACATTCGGTCGGGCGTTGTCCGCGCTGCGAAAGATATCGAAGCAGTCCATATGGATTATAACGCACGCCGGTCTTTCATGGGATATGCATTTGAGTATTTATCCATCAATATATACTGTATTTATTCTTGAGCTACTGTGTGTTATGGGCAGTTGCACTGCATTGAACATTGTCTTGTGAAGAGACTACAATATGATGACGTAATAAATCAATTACTGCGATTCGAAACGGACTGTTTGGGCCGGAGGAGATTTAGTAGGAACTATGGTAACTGATCTGGGTGATATACAGGGAGTCATCACAGCATCAGTCTTGCCAGTGCTGTCTGTGGATATTCTCAAACTGCAGAAACGCTGAGGCAAAAACGTGCTAACTGTATAGTGGGGTTATTGCGCTTCGCAAATAGCGACCGGGCCACCAAAGAAACATGTCTATGTTCTTTTGGGGCCAGTGACAAGTGAAAGGCTCTGGATGCTCTCCGCACTGCAGTTGTAAGGAAGAAACTCGACTTCTGCCAAGGAAAAAACTCGAAAATATCATACTGCAAACGTTACATTTTAGCGTCATTAGAAAAACGTGGTTTAAGAATCAGTTAATCAGATAACTGTTCGTGTTGATAACGGATGTGACGGTACAATAACCAACAACAGACAGCGGCACAGTAACCTACTCGGATAAGCGCCTGAGATACGCGCCTGAGACAAGCGTCCGGGTTGAGTCCCCTTGGCCAAGCGCCTAGGATAAGCGCCGAGGATAAGTGCCTGGGATAAGCACCTTGGCTTAGCGTCTGGGATTTCCTGTGCTAAGTGTGTCTGAGGGCGGGCAGCATGTCGCAGGCTCTGTACGGCACGTACGCTGACATATCCATGCTGGAGCCGATCGTGGAGGAGGACGGCGTCAAGGTGTGTACTGCTATCTTCCCAGGGAGGAGGGGCGCGGGGGGTTATATCTGTTGCCCTCTTCCAATAATGGTCGTCTGACTATGGGTAGATGAGCAGGGGGGGTTGTGGTGAAAGGTTCCCAAACTATGCTTTCTATGTTTTTTTGTTGTTGTTTGGCTATCACGCTCCCACGCTTAAGATTTGACCTGGCTGATTCGACCGGCATAACTTGTAGTTCGCCTTGTAGTATCTCGGCACCGGAGCCCATTAATTTGCCTATCACGGGGAGATTTAGCTTAGTCGTGAACCAGTGCATTGTAAATATTGATGCAGTTCATATAGGAGTGCGTTTTGGCATCGTTGTCTTAAAATAGATAAAGACGGTGGCATAGTTTTGGGTGTTGTTGGTATATTTTTGTATGGGAACAATGACACGGGGCACGACTCCACAGGTGCGGATTCGGGCAGACCATTGATTGGGCGAGGATGGTGTGAGGGGCTCCAGATTGTATCGGTTCTCTTTCTTCCTTCAGCACAGTCCCCGCACACCTCCTCCCACGCCTTCTAACTGTATGTGCACATATCCATCCAACCTTACTAATTGATTTCGTTGGAGACATTTTTGGTGTTTTACTTATTTTATCTTCGACCGACGCGAAAGGATCGCAGAGTATCTGTTTGCTCTATCCACCCACGTTTGCCCACGCATAGATGGACTTTCAGACATTAAACTGGAATGATACAGAACTGCGAACACAGGATGTTTGTGTAACTTGGTTTAAAATGTCATTATAACACACCCTGGTTAATAAATGCACTCCAGTATGAAGAAAATTTAGTTCTGTAACCGCGGAGGGAAGGTTCAGTGGGCGTCATGAGTGCACTCATAGTACTGGGCCATCAGAATTCATTAAACTCCAGACTGTTAGTCAGACATTTTTTTGACGAATGTGACATAATTGTGACAAAATACTGACGAATTAATGACAAACTCAGGATTTGTGACAGTGTTGACAGGCCACAGGAGACCTCCACGCACTGAATTCATCTGAAAAAGGGATAAAGCAATTCCCGCTGACTTTGATGTGTTATAATACCGATAGATCATGTCTTTCGTGCACTGTGTTAGATTCATTCGCTTCCACGCGTGCTGGAATCGAGTCCTCAAGGACATGATCTAGTTAGGTGGGAAGCCTTTCTCTTCTGTGTTAGATTCATTCGCTTCCACACGTGCTGGAATCGAGTACTCAAGCCCATGATCTAGTTCAGTGGGAAGCCTTTCTCTTATGTGTTAGATTCATTCGCTTCCACACGTGCTGGAATCGAGTACTCAAGCCCATGATCTAGTTCAGTGGGAAGCCTTTCTCTTATGTGTTAGATTCTTTCGCTTCCACACGTGCTGGAATCGAGTACTCAAGCCCATGATCTAGTTCAGTGGGAAGCCTTTCTCTTCTGTTATTTCGTTTCTTCTACCACAGGAGTTCTATTTCTTGTGTTTCTTATTGAAATTTCACAAGCTTTGGATGGAATAGCTTGAAACCGGCATAGTGTGAATCACATACTGTGTGTACATGTAGCAGAAGTATGCACCTGCCTGAACCGGTGCCTTGCTGAAGCAATGAATGACCCCCCCCCCCCCCCCCACAAAAAAAATAAATAAATAAATAAATAAATTAATAAATAAAAATAATAATAATAATAATAATAATAATAATAATAATAATAATAATAATAATAATAATAAATAAATAAATGAATAAATATATAAATAAAACAAACCTAGACAAAAAACAAAAAAAAAAAAAAAAAAAAAAAGAGAGAGAGAAGGAAAAAGCAAGCCTAATGCGTAATTTAAGAAATTATTTTCCACATTAGAAAATTCCAAACATGCGAATCTCATATTTTATTTATTCTAAACGATTAAGGAAACCAGTTCGCCAATATATACTGGTCCGTTAATGAGGGGGGGGGGGGCAGGGGGTTACATTGTATTCATATTCACTAACGGCGGGTTTTCTGTGTCAGAATTCGGGCACAGACGGACGGGATGTGAGACGTCACATGGAACTATTGGGGTTGTAGGGCGTTTTCATGCCCTGCATTGTTTGCACCATCTTATACTTCGTCGGATTTTTGTTTGGTCAGTTTTTGTGTTCTACTTGCAGTTGTTTTAAATAAATGTAAAATGTTCGAACTGTATAGAGTTCTCATAAAACTTGTTGATAAAAAGGTAGTCGTAGACTTAGATAAATTGCATGGCCTTGTTCCACGCACTTCAAATACTATCTCCGCCTATTTCCAAAACACCAGAATTTATGCGGCATTTTACCTGTTAGATCAATAATGACCTTATACAGTGTGGTGACTTGAATGACAAGTGAATAGTCGGTCTGTAAACGGCATAAACATGTCTGCGAAAATAAGGCCAAACATCATAAACTTACAGGTTTAAGCCATGTATGCAACTCCCAACCTCCCCCTTCCCCCAATACCCCTTCCCATGGCCAAAAAAAAAAAAAAAAAAAAATACAAAAAAAAACAAACAAAAAAACAAAAAACAAAAAACAAAAAAAAAAAAAGAAAAAAAAAAAGAGTACCCACTTGCTGGTTAAAGCACCTTGCAAGCTTGAGGTGAGAATTTTTTCGGCAACGTTCGAGTACTCAGTCCTGTGAAACACGATCAGAACATTGTTTTTACGTCCGTTGTTTCAAATTTCGACTGAACTGTCATTATTGGCAGATTCACGCAAATTGATTTCTCACTTTTAGTTGTCAGTGACTACGACCTTGACGATCGCGGTGAAGCCTGAGGCTTTTAAGTGCAGACAGATCGAGCTAATCGGCAGGTGTCAATCATAGAACCTTGTATGTCGCTGGTGCCATGAATAACAAACACAGAAAAGAAATATAAATGAATAAATAAATAAATAAAAAACAGAAAAAAATAATGATAAAAAGTGAAAATATAGCTGAGTTACTGTGCGACCACCTCGAGTAAGTAGTTCTGGTGTATCAGGTATTCGACAACTGTACTTAATGGCCCGCGTAACCAGTATCCCAGTTATCGAACAGAAAATACCTAGAATTTCTAAATCGAGAATTGTTTATAACAGAATTACAAGAGATTTCGAGTTATAGAAAATTGTACTGTATTTAATATTCACCATTTGCAACTTGGTACATTGGTGGCAATGGGAAAGGCTTCTACTGACCATTTGGTTTGACCTTCCGCTAGTTTAGCTTTGCCCAGGCGTTTTTACGTCATTCCGGTCAATTACCATTGGATGCCCACTTGTTCTTGTCTGATCGCGTGGTAACACAGCCAGGGAAGAACTCGTATAGCAACCTTATCTTACTGGCGTGGTAACACAGCCAGGGAAGAACTCGTATAGCAGCCTTATCTTACTGGCGTGGTAACACAGCCAGGGAAGAACTCGTAGTGCAGCCTTATCTTACTGGCGTGGTAACACAGCCAGGGAAGAACTCGTATAGCAGCCTTATCTTACTGACGTGGTAACACACCCAGGGAGGAACTCGTGCTGCAGCCTTACCTTACTGGCGTGGTAACACAGCCAGGGAAGAACTCGTATAGCAGCCTTATCTTACTGGCGTGGTAACACAGCCAGGGAAGAACTCGTATAGCAGCCTTATCTTACTGGCGTGGTAACACAGCCAGGGAAGAACTCGTATAGCAGCCTTATCTTACTGGCGTGGTAACACAGCCAGGGAGCATTTCATGTCCCACCCTGGTTGATATGGCAACAACCCAGGGGAGCCAAAATAACACCGTTTTTTTCTTAAGATCTGACGCGTTGTATTAGGTGGGTGAAGTGGCACCGCCACACACCCTATGAAGACACTTTGCTTGGCCTGCCATTCACGTGAACAGTTCTTTTATGTGCTGTACTTAACAATACACATATACTTGCACCGAGGTGTACAGTACGAGGCGTGGTGATGGATAAGAAACACGTAGACACATTTCTTAGCTTTTATAACCTAAAACAAACAAAAAATATTACATTTTAGTTTGTGTGGTCAAGGCTTTTATTTGTTTGATTTAATTTGGGATAATATTTCTGGTCAGTTCACCGTGTACGCTGTATATTTTGCGTGTGCGTTTAACACTATACTCGTATGTAATGTGTTGACGGTAAATTTTACATACACATCGTTCAAAATGATGGAACCAATAAAGGTAAGAACCGTGGGTTGCATTGGCAGGGGAGGGGCAGTCTCCAGGTGTTCGTGTGCGGGTAAAGATAGTAGACCTTTGTGTGGTATAGCAGACCTGTTGACCAAGTATTGGGTGTGCGTGGGAAAGGAGATAGAATTGGTTTACAGTAGATCATAACTGGTGACTACGAAATGTTAAATTCCAACTCCACTAAATAAGCAGGCTGCAAATTTGGCAACGCTGTCGACTCAAATATACCTTATTTTGCGACAGTTTGGATCCACTGTATCCATTCGTTCTCCTCCCTCTCGTCGCTGAGCAGTCGACGGTGTAAGTGAGACTGAGGTTGAATGAGAGTCGATTGCTCATTATATTTATGCAGAATAAAATACTAACACGTAATAGCTCAGCATTTATTTATCAACAGTTTACTCTTGTGTATATCAGTTACTCAGCTTTGTTGGATTATTTGTTTATATATATATATATATATATTTTTTTTTATTTTTTAGTGTTTTATGTATCGTTTTGTAAATGCTCTTTGTATTTGGTGGTTGCAGATGGTTCCCAAGCTTTCTTTTGAAAAAAACCAATAATGCATATTCGACATGTCGCACATGTATATGTGAAAATCTTGCATACGCATCTACGAGCCTAAGAGGTGGAATGTGAAAAAGCAGTTAGCCTAAGTCATATATCACTTTTTTGCGAGCATAGCACTTACTTTAAAAAATAAACCCTGACTGCCTAATCGTGCGCTATAGTTAATCCGATTTTCACATATAGTTGTTGTGATGTGTTGCTAACGTGGGTTGCTATGGTGACTTGGCAGGAGGAGGAAGAGGAGAGTTTCGTGCTGACGGCCATGTGTACGGCTGCCGGCGAGGGAAACCTGACCGGTTTGGAAGAACTGCTAGAGAAAGCCGAGAAGGTCAACATCCACAGTCAAAACCGGGTTAGTGCTGTGCCTCGTGTTGTATCCTGCTTATCGGTATTCGGTCTCCATGCCCCCGGGAGTATCGGTTAAAATCAACGTCACATGTTGTGATAACTGTAATGCCCTAAATTACTTTTATTTACGGTTAATTTTCAGTATTAAGACAAGTGGAGAGTAGTCTACTTCACAACCAGGCTGTGGCATAAACATAAAGCTTCAACCAGGAAGTTCAGACATGAAATAATAATCGCAGAAGTATAAAAATGCATTGCAATTGCAATTCTATGCTATTGATAAAAGAGAATTGGCTCTTAGCCAAGCAAACAAAGCAAGGTTAACGAATATGCGACTTAACCGAGACAAATTCTGTGCCAAAGATTTTGTACAGCTTAAAGGGGCACATAGTAGATTTTCACTTAAATGGCAATAGTTTGGCAACTGCGTTACTGGAGGATATCTGAGGAATTTTTGCTTTATCTATGTAAATATACAATAAGTTAATACCTAAAACGACCCCTTTTCTTTGCAGCACGGGGAGACTGTGATGCACGTGGCCGCTAGCAACGGTCAGTTGGACGTCGTCAAGTTCCTGCATGACAAGGGCGCTGATCTCAAGGCCACCGACAAGGTCAGGGCGACACCTTCTCGGACCCCCCCCCCCCCTCTACCCCGCCACCTATTTCCTCTATGTCATGTCATATTCCGTCTTATCCTTACCAAGCTTAACACGACATGTCTGGGAGATCATTTATGCGAGATATCCGGGTTCTCACAGCTTTTCACGAGGAAAGGGACAGGGGTCTTCTCAACATGCTGATAAAGGCCGGGCCGAGACAAAGGAATGAGATTGTAATATTAACATTTTGAAGGTGATTTCTATGCGGTGAATATTTCTTAGAATATTAAGTTAAGGAAATTTGTGTTTTGTCTTACGAAAAGAATAAAACACACACTTTACAGAAGACATATACACTGTAAATAAGAGCGAGCCGCTTTGCTGCTGTGATGTGTATGATATGGTGGCGGCTTGCTCGGGCCAGGGTGGGTTATTGATTTAATAGTGACGAAGAGTGTTTTTGTATCCAGACCGGACCAGTTCTGTTCCTTGCTTGGATCCATTTTGACTGTATATAAACAGTTGAATCCCAAGTTTTGTCATCGCTCCAAAAGAGGAATCTCCGACCCGCCACCCACTTGGCATCCCCGCCACTCACTTGGAATTCACGCCACTCACTTGGCACCCCGCCACCCACTTGGCATTCACGCCACTCACTTGGCATCCCTACCACCCACCTGGCATCCCCGCCACCCACTTGGCATCCACGTCACCCAATTGGCATCTCCACCACTCACTTTGCATCCCTACCACCCACTTGGCATCCCCGCCACCCACTTGGCATCCCCACTACTCACTTGGCATCCCCACCACCCACTTGGCATCCCCACTACTCACTTGGTATCCCAACCACCTACTTGGCATCCCCACCCCACCCCATTCTCCTGGCTGTGTTGGATATCTTTCAGTGACGTAGCTTTGTTACAGAGAGGAGACAGCGTGCTCCATGCGGCCGCCCGCCACGGGCATCTACAAGTGCTCAAATATTTCACGGTGCACGGGCAGACACTCAGCGTTCAAAACCAGGTCAGACTACAGTCTTAAATTCTTTTTATCTAAACTGCATATTTTAATTTTCTTTAAAAGCATTCAACGTGTGTTCTGTGACAGTTTATAACATGTTTAGATTTTAATACGATACCAGTACATATTCGACTATTGTTTCCCGGTGAATGTAATGGAAAGAAAGTTCTTATCACCAATTCTTCTTTGCAATAGAACTGCGTTTTAAATGCAGAAAAATATATAATTTTGTTCTTTCAGTCAGAAGAAACTCCCGCTCATTTAGCTGCACGCTACGGCCACATTGGCATCTTGGAATACCTCTGTAGTTTAGAAATCGACGTCAATGCACAGGATAAGGTACTATTAGCTAAATATACTGGCCTAATTAGGGCCGCCCCCCCTTCCCCCACCCTTCGAATATTCGTGGACACACCCATGAAAAGTGTCTGTTTTTCGCCAAGTGCAGAAATGCGATTCATAATGTATATTCGTTCCTTAAATTAAAGCAACGCGTAAACAAGTGTGTGGTCACGCGTGTGGTCATTTGCGATTCATTAGGAAAGTAGCTTAATGCAAAGAAAGAAACTCCGTTGCGCATAAGACACGTCTGATAATAACATAATTAAATTGACTCTTCAAAGAAGAAGACTTGGGCTATGTATTGCCATTGGCAATAATTAAGACTATTCATGGAAATATCTGAAGTGGTTTACCCCAATAGTAAGGCCAAATACAGAGCCGAGAGGTTTATGCACATCGTGAAGAGGTTTACAGGGTTAAAAAAAATACACAGTGATACATATTTGCGCATTGAGGTTTTGCCAAGCAGAACGATTTTGAAGAGCCGCAAGGGTGTAATTTAGGCAGCATATTTTGTCATATTTTGTATTCTGGCAGTTTGCCAGAAAGCATGCCTTCACAACTTAACACGTTCTTTCTCACTCTCTCTCTCTCTGTATTGTAAATCTGTCACAAGATGTCATAGAGGAGAGAGAGAGAGAGAGAGAAAGAGAGGAAAAATACGAAAATTACATTGTTTTGTCGTTTAAAAAACAAAACAAAATGACATTTCTGCGGCCTCTTAAATTCAGCAACTAATTGCTGTAATCACTGGTTTTTATGTTTATGAATATTTCGTGTAACTTTTCTCGTAACTTTTTCTGGGTTTCCTTTTCGCGCTTGTCGTACCATAATGCCTACCATTGTCGTACCATTTAAGAAGAAAATTTCTTCGAGTTCTAAGGTACTCTGTTACTTAAAAAGGTACTTTCTTTCCAAAATGTCGAATGCTAATTGTCCACTTGAATGCTTAGTGTCACACTGCACAAAGCAGTACTCCCGGAAATTGTTGGCCGTTTGTAAATGCAATAACTGTATATTGGCCCCGTCATTCACAGACCCAGGCTGTATGAAACTTGAAATAAAGATAAATTTACATTGAAATTGGTTAGGTTCATGGCGAGAAGCTGAGACTGTGGCACGTTTGGGGAACTTTGATGGCCTTGAACTTCTGGGTTTTTCATGCAGTGTTTTGCTTAGAGAAAGAAATGGTACTTGTGCAGTAGACTATCACTATAACGACCCCATTGTTTGCAGAAGCCGACCAAGGCGGCTGTGCTTAGGGTTTTCACTCTTCAAGTACATGGCGATATAGAGAGAATAACGACTATTTACACGCTGACAACATCGTCGTTATTATCACACTTTGTCGCTATACTCGAGATGTCGAGTGTCGTTATTACGAAGCTTTCCTGCGTTTGATGTGATTACTAAAACAGAGTGGCGTCGTTCAGGTGTCATCAATAAATTTCAGACATTTCAATGCTTATAAAAAGGACAAAGATTAAATTGTTTTTGTTTCACTTTGCTTATCATAAACTTGAAATTATTCTTAAGGTTCGTGAATCGCAATGACACAGATTGATTGTTGTACTTTGTATTGCAAATAACCAAGTTTCTTAAGTGTTTGTTCTGTTCTGGTGTGTTTTGTGTGAGTTTTCTAACTGCTGTTTTTCTTTCAGATACCGCATTCTGCCTTCCTTTTCTCCTATTTAGAGATTTAGTGACCCTGTGGGGAAAATTCTCAACCCAGGCCTACGTTCCATCATAACAATGCTTTGCGAAATCAGAACGAAACCTGGGTGGAGAAGATTACCCTGACATATATTCTTTCGTGCATTTTTTGAGATTTACGTAAAAAGCGACGTGTTCATGGGAATCTTATTGTGTCATTACTTACGAAGCTTCTTTCGTGTAATTTTCAGTAAATTCTCGTCATTCAGATACTGTAAAAATAATAGTCACGTACACTGTATTATTTGGTCGTCGCAAAAATTTTGACGGACACGAATTTCAACGCTGACGCTATAATGTACAAAATCTCACAAAAATGACGTATCGTTAGCTACTTTTTCCTGTCATGGTTTTGTGCTTTGTTTACTGAGCAGCTAGGGGACACGGCGCTACACATCTGCGCGTGGAGCAACATCCACCCGACCGTCATCGTCCTGCTCTGTAAAACGGGCGCCAAGTGCAACCTGAAAAACAAGGTCTCGTCTTTGCTTCTCATTAAAGGGGCGGTACTGTAAGGAGTGTTTTGGGAATTGCCTCAACCCCCCCCCCCCCCCGCTTCCTCGCCCCATCGTCCCACTGTACTACAACTTCCAAACCTAGCGAAGGTCACGCAATTTTTAGGGTATAGTCTAGATCTTCACCCATGCCGGGGAGTTTCTTCTAATATTTCGGGCGCCGTTGCTTTGATTTGTTTCTCAGAACAACAACCTTACCCCCTCCCCCTCACCGGCCTTCCCCGTCAGGCTGCTCCCTATTTCTTGTAAGGTGTCCGCTCCTCATCCCGCTACGCCCTACCCTTTGTAAGACAACTGTGTTCCTTCCCTGTCACGCTCTGTCCCACCCCTGTAGGATTGCTTTGCCACCCCCGTCCCGCTCCGCCCTGCTCCCTGTAAGATGGCTATGCCCCTCTCCCCCCGGTCGCACCCCCTACCGCCCTACAGTTTCTGGAACAGTCGAAATGCATCCAAAAAGTGAATTGTCTTGTCCCTTGAATATATACTGATTGGACAAAATGTATCGTAGGGAAATCTAGTTTATTAAACCTTTGTTGTTGTTTTTGTTTTTACGAGTGCATTGCTATGTTCTTGTTGATGCTAAGTATTTTACGTGCTACTGCAAAGAAGACTAAAATCTAAACATACCTTACCTTTCTCTGTCGTGTGCAAAAACCAAAATGTTAGTCTGTTTTTCTGATAGTTGCTTGAGCAGTTGTTGACTCATTAACTTGCATCGAGTGTTTCACTTACACTTTTTTGTGACTTTGCTAACCACCTTGCCCTTTAAAGGAGGGCTTTCTCTCAAGCTGTGTTCTTTCTTTAGTAAACACCAAGTTGAGTTATGGCGAATTTCCGATTTTGGTGAGAGCTTTAGGAAAAGTACTGGCTGTGAGAATGAGAAGAGGTCTGACCTTGCCCACTGGGCTGCTGCGTTTTTGAACGCAAAATTTGAAGATCTCATTACCCCAAGCTTTTCGCTGCGTGAATTTGCACTGTCTATTTTACCACTTTCAAAAATTGTCACCCGTAAAATTTCAGTACATCATGTACCGATACCTTTTCTTTTCATATTGAGCGTGGGGTTGGTGGGTGGGGGTGGGGGTGGGGACGCTGTTGAATGACTGCGTACCTAGCAGCACTGATGTTTAATGGTGTCACTGTGTAGGACGGGGAGACTGCCCTACACGTGGCGTCGAGCCGTGGGCACCTGGAGTGCGCGCGTATCCTGCTGCAGTTCGGCGCCAATATCAACGACCAGGACCAGGTACGTACCGTAT
The DNA here is from genome assembly GCA_949752745.1 of Protula sp. h YS-2021. Lineage (NCBI taxonomy): Eukaryota > Metazoa > Annelida > Polychaeta > Sabellida > Serpulidae > Protula > Protula sp. h YS-2021. The sequence continues at coordinate 36,408,415 of OX457024.1, read as the reverse complement.
GCAGTGCCCATCCGATAATCTATATACAGAGCCTATCCGATAACCTGTATACAGTGCCCATCCGATAACCTGTATATAGTGCCCATCCAATAACCTGTATCCAGTGCCCATCCGATAACCTGTATACAGTGCCCATCCGATAATCTATATACAGTGCCCATCCGATAACCTGTATACAGTGCCCATCCGATAATCTATATACAGAGCCTATCCGATAACCTGTATACAGTGCCCATCCGATAACCTGTGTACATTGCCCATCCGATAACCTGTATACAGTGCCCATCCAATAACCTGTATACAGTGCCCATCCGAAAACCTATATACAGTCCTGACCCGATATCCTATATACAATGCCCATCCGATAACCTATATACAGTCTTCACCCGATATCCTATATACAGTGCCCATCCGACAACCTTTATACAGTGCTCATCCGATAACCTATATACAGTGCCCATTTAATAACCTGTATACAGTGCTCACCCGATAACCTTTATACAGTGCCCATCCGATAACCTATGTCCGGTGCCGCTCCGATAACCTGTATGCAGTGCCCATTTAATAACTTGTATACAGTGCTCACCCGATAACCTATACAAAGTGCCCATCCGATAACCTTTATACAGTGCTCATCCGATAACCTACTACCCACTATTAACGACGCGAGTTTGTGTACACTTTGTCTTTTTCAGCGCGGTAACACAGCACTTCACCTGGCGTGCAAGCGCGGCCACTCAGGCATAGCGCTGGTCTTACTGCACGCCCAGTGCCTCATGGACGTCCTAGACGCCGCCGGCGAGACGCCACTACACGCCAGCTGTAAGGATGGCCTCCTGCCTGTGGTGCAGACCATGTGTGCCTTCGGCTGTAAAGTAGACGTGGCTAATAAAGTGAGTAGCGAGGATCCTGTATATTAGGACTAGGGTTGGAGCAAAGAAATAATAGGCGCCTTGCGTAGAAAGTTCACTACGCATTTAAATTATTGAATAAAATCGGGAGCAGAACATGTAAAGTGTTTTTCCTTTGTCAGTGGGACGGGGAGGGGGGAGGGTTGCTGCATGTTAGTTTATGTGGTTGATAAGCCTTAGAAAAGGATTGAGACAAAATACGATATGAAATATTAGCACAAGTAGTGTTCTCCTGGTGAGCTATCATTTAATTGCGTTGACGTCACCCCACACAGGGAGGGCAGACACCGCTGCATTTAGCGTCACGGGCGGGTCACACTGAGGTCGTACGCTGTCTCCTGCTTTCTGGAGCCGAACCAGAACTGCCCAATCAGGTTCGATCTTTGCGTAGACTCCTCCCGTTTTATATTTGAGTCTAATAGTTAAGTAATAATAGCAATATACATTAGTACACATTATTGAATCAAAATCAACAAAGTGAGAAAGGTTGTGATTTTGGTGATCTTCGGCGAGATTTCAAAAAACCCTACTAGTAACTGTTCCAGGCATAACTTTGCACAGTGCAAATGTGCTTTAAGACGTCTGGTTTTAACGAGTGAGATCATACCATACAGATCTTTTACGGGCTGTTAAACAAAGCTCTTACAGGCTGTAATAAATCCCACTCGTGTCCACAATCTTCAGGAGGGTGTGAGCGCGGAGATTATGGCCATAGCGCAAGGCCACAACGAGATTGCCGAGTTACTGAACAAGATGCGGCAGGACAAGCGCGACACGTGCGTGCGCCAGCTCATGCCGGGTTCGCAGCCGCTGCACAGGGTCAAGGTCAAGGTGTTCGGCTCGAGCGGCGTCGGCAAGTCGACGGTCATTGACTCGCTCAAGTGCGGCTACTTCGGCAGCTTCTTCCGGAAGTCACGTCTTATGGCTGGCAAAGAGCAGTCCATCGAGAAGGCGAAAAGTGAGTCGGGTGAAAGCCTCCGGAACAGTCGAGCACATGTTCCAACCTTTCTGTTTGCGCATTATCCTCAAAACAGCGCTGCTCATAGCTTTGGTATTTGGTGTGTGTAATTTGACCCTGACCATGTGAGATGAACGATTCGCTTGATGCATGTTCGAAGCATTTGCAAAACGTGTGCTAAATGAGTTTATCTGAACGAGTCTCCCACTGGAGAAAGATGCATTTCCCAACGGAAAATAGTTCTAGCTAAAAATTTGCGTCTTTCTTTGTTACTGGCTTGTTTTGTGGCAAAGTTAGTAAATTGTATTGAAGATATCTGCAGAAAGTTCGTTTCAAAGAGCGGAAATACTGTTTTTAAGTGTACGGACATATTCGACACATTCCGAAGTTTCCCGAAACCTGTTGTTTTGACTCGACAGTCTTAAGGTGGTACTAGTGTGAATGCATTCATGTCTGGCAGGCTGCGAAGACACAGTGAACTCCAATGGCAATGGCACCACGCAGTCGCGCCAGGACAGCCTGAAAACGCAGATATCCTTTGACGTCATGAACGAGTCGTACACGAAGGGGATTTCTGCCGAGCAGTGCAGCGCCTCCAGTAAGTGTGTGACGTAGGATGACGAGATGACGTCATCTTGAGTCAGTCCCACTCTTGGATTGCTTTTTTCTCTTTGGGAAATGCGTCGTAAAGTGTGGTATTAGCTTCACGGGGGGGGGGGGGGTGAGGTAGGGTGAGGGACATGGAATTCAAGCTGGTTGGTTTTCATATTTTTGGTGCATTGCTAGTCGAATTACAAAGAAGACAGCATATTTGTAAGATCATAGTTTTTGTGTTTTTAGTGAAGTCGTGAGCTTGCTTTGATAATGAACCCATCATCCGTCGTCATTTTGTTGATGGAGTGTAGGGACAACATAATGCGCCCTTCACTGCACATGTTGAGAACCGACGAAGTCTTCGTTGGAAGTTGAAGAGTTTCGTTAAACTGCTTGATGCATTCTTTACTGTTCTGCTACAGGTGTAGCACTAATTTCATGCTTATAAAAATGTTCGCACGTCGACATGTCTTTGTTTTATTTTAAGAACTTGACGCCGGAATTTTGCACACATGCGTCGATACTCTTTGCTCTGTTTTATGAACTTGAACCGATACTTTCACACATACAGTGTATATGTGGACTGTCTTTCCTTTGCTACTGCAGGTGTCGGGGAGCGAAGTGTGTAGAAAGTTCTCGGGCTATAATCCTTACTTACGCACGTCGACACGGTTTTTGCTTTAGTCTTACAGGCGTCGGAGAGCTGAGTGTGCGGGAGTTCTCACTGTCTAAACGTTACTTCATGATATGTGTACGTCGACACAGTCTTTGCTTTACTCTTACAGGCGTCGGGGAGCTGAGTGTGTGGGAGATCTCGGGCTCAGAACCTTACTCCATGATGTATATACGTCGACACAGTCTTTGCTTTACTCTTACAGGCTTCTGGGAGCTGAGTGTGTGGGAGATCTCGGGCTCAGAACCTTACTCCATGATGTATATACGTCGACACAGCCTTTGCTTTACTCTTGCAGGCATCGGGGAGCTGAGTGTGTGGGAGTTCTCGGGCTATGAACCCTACTTCATGATGTATGACCTCTTCATAGGGGACCCCAACTGTGCGCATATAATTGTCTTCAACCTGGAGGACCCGCCTGATGTTCAACTCATTCAGGTTTGCGCTCATGAACTGCCTGTAGTTTAGACACACTATACTGACTGTTGAGATGAAAGAAAAATGAAAGTACAAACAGAAAAAAAAAATAAGTGTTAAGATTAAAGAAAATAAAATTAAGCAAAAACAATTTAGTGGGGAAAAATCTTCTCAGGAAAAATTTTACCCTAAATACTTCGACTGAGTATTTTAAGGAAGTTTCAGAGTGCAGATATGAATATGGAGAAGTTTCTGGACATGACTTATGTATGTGCATGTTGTGGGACTTGGAGGGTCTGTTAATCTGGGCATCACGTTGTATTTGGCAGGTGTTGTTTTGGCTGCATTTCCTGAAGGTGCGCATGGCACCATTGTTGCCGGTTGCCGCTGGTGGCGCTCAACCGTGGCCGGCGAAAGTGGTGCTGGTTGCCACACATGCCGACACGGCCAACTGCCAGAAAAACAACAAAGGTGGGTGCGGACTTGAGTTAGGTTCGTTTTCTGGCGTGCAGTAACTTGTTTTTCATTGTTTAAAGTAGCACCTGTTGTTTACGGGGAGCAACAAGGACTCGAATTGTACCTGTGTGTTGCTGTAGAGAAAACCCTGTCCCATTTGCAAACGGTGTTGCATAGTGTACAGCGCCTTTAAACTATAAATTTATCTATGGCTGTCTTAAAATATCCACTCTCCCGGATGTAAATCACGTGTCAAAGAAGTATGTTAATGCTGAACACGGCGTATAACCTAAACGCGCTGTACATGACAGAAATACGCATTGCACAGTTGTCTTGAATCGTTGCTAAGGCGCGCATGCACATTGATTGCAGGAGAGCTGGCAAGCGCGGACGCGGACCTGCTGCTGTCGCGCGCCATACACGAGTTCCGCGCCGACTTCGACATCCACGAGAAAGTGTTCGTCATGGACGCGCACCTGGCGATGTCGGCCGAGTTCAAGGCCTTCCGCACCTACATGGCCGACATGAAGCAGGCGATCACCAGGGTAAATAGCTCCTCCCCCACCCCCTCCCATCCCCACCCACGCCCCGTTAGTCATTTTCCATTTATTTTGGTTTGCTATTCATTTTGGTATTATTCCGCAGATTTCATTGCAATAAAGAAAATGCATTTTGAGTGAAATGAAGTGTTCTTTGGGTTGATTTTTCTTAGTGTTGTTTTGTGCTCCTATTTTTCAATCATATCGCCAACTATATTGTGGAAATCTGAAACTGAGAATTGGTTTATACCTGCACTTCACACTGTACTGTAGTGCCGGTTTTGAATAGAACCAAAGTTTAAACTGAGGCCACTCACTTGACGTGTTAATCCACTTAGGTCGTTTCGTTTCGTTTCGTTAAATGAAAGAAAAGGAGTGTTGAGCAAAAGAACTCGGTGCTTCTGTTTTCTTTCTGATACAATGAATTCTAGTGTGTTACTTTGATATGCCGTGATTTCTGTGGTCCTAGTTGTTTTGATGTGATTACTTTACAGAATCTACCTGTCCCAAATGGCTTCCTGGACGCAGTTATACAGGCTTTGCCCGCCTGGCGCAAAATGTCGTCCAACCTGCCCATTGTCACGTGGCCTAGCTTCATCATGTATGTCAGGTCAAAGGTCAACATGCTGGCAAGTGAGGATCACCTAAAGGAGGTCATGTGCCAGCTACAACTCTGCGGCGAGGTACGGCGAGAAAACAAACCTTTACCCTCGTACTCACGAGTACCAAACAAAATGGTCAAAATAAATAAAAAAAGGGAATTTCTATTTGAATCTGCGTCATTACTGTAGGGCTCAGTTTTTGGATGAAAATTTGTTTTAATTCAATTTTGGTTAGAGTAGAAATCTGTTACATCTGCAGTTTTTGTTCACTATTTTCAAAACAGTTCACAGAAATTATTGATCTTCATTTGACAGGTTGTTTATGTCGAATCCGAGAATGACCATGACCTAGTTGTGCTCGACCCCAATTGGCTGGGGTCGAGTCTGATTGGTGAACTACTCTCGCACGAACGTCTCGCGCAGACGAGACCGACGGGATGTTTCACGCGGGAAGACCTGGAGCTGTATCGTCTGCTGCTGCCGGATATTGACACGACGGACATCCTGCCCATCCTGGAGGCCCTGGAGCTGTGCATCCCATGTGATATAGACGGCGATGTGGAGTACGAATTTCCATGCTTCAACTTCGTGGAGACGCTGCATGGCCTGTGGGAGCAGGAGGAGAAGCAACAAAGTAAGACTATCTACGGCGGGGTGAGGCTACGCACACCCCCAGGCACGCCCAATCTGCTCATACACCTTTTCCCTAGAATACAGGTGCAGCTGCGTCGCGACTTCCTACAGAATCACAACTCGGCTGATTGCGATCTCTATCAGTGGTATCACGGATCCAAGTATTGTTCCGGATCGCTGGAGGCATTGATAACGCTTGAACTTCACGAGACCGTGCTGGATATCAAGTGCCGGGGTCCGGACGATTCGCGCAGCGAGCTGTTCTATTTCTTCGAGGACGTCTATCACATCGTGATGGATTCCATCAGCGACATGTGCCCCGGCCTAGGTATAGAGAGGCACCTGCTAAGCCCCGCCCAGCTGCATGACCACGTGACCAGCATGAATCTATACGCCTACCCACCGAAAGATATTCTCCTGGCCCAGCTGAGAGGTGACTCTAATGTGAGCATGGATAGTGGCGTGGAGGAGACGCTGGCTTCCGTTGTGTGCTTCGGCTCGCACGAGGTGCTCTCCGCGGCCACGCTGGGCGTCAGCTTGCACGTCAGCCACCTAAACGTCCACGCGCGGCGTAAGCTCTGCTCCATTCTCGATCCGGCGGACCCGATGGGGCGCGACTGGTGCCTGCTAGCCGTGTCGTTGGGACTGACCGAAGCGCTGCCGCACTTAGACACGGAGCCACCTCCCGGAACGCGCCCGCGGAGCAAAACCGACCGCGCTCTGGAAGCGTGGTCGCGCGGCCCTGGCTCCACCATCGGCGAGCTGGCGACCAAGCTGACGGGGCTGGGACGAACGGACGCCTCGACGGCTGTACTCACCTACGCGCCTCTCTTCCACATTTTCCAAGACGACAACAGCAACATGGAGAAGACTGCCCAGCAATCGCCGTCGTCAGCAGACTCTGACGTCACACAGGCGTCAAGGTGACACAGGCGTCTGTCATCATAATAAATGCCCGCGGACGTCAAGCAGGTTTGTCGCATTCAGAGGACTAAAAATTATGATATAAACTCAAAAAGGGATTAGGATGCACGTTGTGATTTGTGGTATGGTTCAGAAACTCCCTCGCTCCATTCAAGCTTGACCGACACAGCACAAACCCGAGGGCCACATGAATAAGCTCGTGTAACTTGCTACGGTCTCCGACCGAATATAGCTTAAAAATATTTCTTGCAAATTAATTTATGGAAATGTTCTTGGCGGAGATGAAATTATGGCATTGTGCCAAGAGCAGAGTGTTTTGTTAGCTGATGTTTGTGTCGACTTTTTTATGGAAGAAAAATGTTGTTGACTTTTTATCGCCTTGGATGTGCTGGACAACAATACTGAGATATGACTGTAGTCTGTTTGAATTTTCGTTTAAAATTCCAGTGATGGCAAGTAGCTTGACTTATACATTTACGATACCGTTGTGATGCCCCCCCCCCCCCCGCCCACCTCCCCCAGTTTGTATATATAAGTAGCAGATGTGTTTCTATATATAGTCACAGATTTGGCGTCACACTTACAAGCCATATGATATGGCTGCAGTTCTCTCTGTTATACGCTATCATTTCTTGTGTGCAATTATCTTGTCGGCAGGTGCAGTAGTTAGCAGTTTTGTTTGTAAAGAATTTGAGTAGGTCTTGAAAACGCAGAAAGTTCATTTCCTCATTTTATTCTTCCATGTATAATTTTATTTGCTCATTAGTTGTTTTTTCATATACAATATGGATTTCACGTTTTAACTGAAGCTTATATTTGCTGCACATTGACTTTTTTACGCAGACTTTTTTTGTTGAGTAGGATTGACTGTAGGCAATTTACAACATCAGTATTGAGATGTCACGAATTGTGCCTTTGGTTTTCTAAAGAAAAAAAATAATTAAAATAAAAAGATTAAAATTTGAGCAACTGGAGATCGGGGTGATTTCGAAGTGTCTCTTAGTGTTTGAAAAATATATCTAGGTTTAAAATTTAGTGTAATTTGATTATCGGGTGGTGTGTTGCATTTTGCCCCAATTTCAAGATAATGGCGTATTTAAAGGGAAAAAATAAACACCAAATAGCACAGGTTAGCGGTGATGGGCTGACAACATTAGATTTTCAAAGCGGGACCTGGAAGCAATACTCGTGTCTTTGGGTGGGAGTACCATAATGACTTCTCGGTTGTAGGACAAGAGCTCGGCAGTTTCCGGAAAATGGCCGAAGAAAGGCCGGATTATTGGATCCGTAACTCTGAAATAAGCTAGCAAAGGGGCATTTTATTGCTTGATCATTTACAAGAACGATAACGTATATTCTGCAGAAAGGAAAAATGTTTCAGGTGGATATTGTCGGAAATTGCCGAGATCGGCCCTCAACACCGAAAAAAAAAGCGTCATGGTATGCCCATCTGAAACTGCGAAGGCGGTGTCTTATGCAGAATCGTGCATTGTATAGTGAATTCTGACATTGTATAGCGTGACTTATACAGATTTATAATGATCATAAAATCTGAAATAGTGCAAGAAAGTAGTGATAAAAAAAACATTCCAGTATCTGCCGTTGCCCGGGCTCATTAAAGGCGTCGCCATTTTGTGTGGATTTCCAATATCTTATTGTTGAAGGATCTGAAATGCACTTTTTTTCACCACAGGCCCCATATGCGGTTTTATTCCGCGTTTTTGCTCTTCTTGTTGGCTTTGGGATGTATTTATATATACTGTGCACAACTTAACTACTCAAGAAATACTTACATGTATTGGGTAAAGCTGCGGGATAAGCGAGGCTGGTACTTAATTCTTTATGATACTGTATACAGTACTGTACTGAGTCTGTTGAACAGTCATCTGGAACCATTGCGTACTTATTAAATTTAAATCATACATAAAGAAGTAAAGAAAAAAAGGAAAATTGATAACTGCAACAGTATTGATCTATTGATGATCTGATATGTGAGATCTGAGACAGAATTCTTGAAAGTGGCCTCTGTGCTTACCTCAGATATCCCGGCATTAGTAATTTTCGCCAACGTAAATAGCGAAAAAGGTGATTTATTTGGTACTGAAATAATATATGAGAACCCGCCCAAATAACAAGAAGTCTAGAAACACGAAACATCTATCTCTTTAGTTTCGATCCTTTTAGAGGTCGGGGTTTTTTCGTGGCGTACACATTGGAATCTTAAGCTAACCAAATATTATAAAATATATCTTTTTTTTAATTTGAAAGTTTTTGCTTTTACAGTTTTTTTAAAATTTCGAATAATTTCTTTCTCTAGTGTTAGTAGTGCGAAAGTAACAGAAAATTCGCGAAATTCCCGAAAATTGTCCTGTTTGCTGGGGTCGCGGATGGGAGGGAGGTGGTATTGTTGTTTCACAACCTTTACTTTTTTCTCACATATAGTAGTATGTAATTACTGCGATAAAAATCCTCAGAAATTCGAGTAATTAAAGTAATCGCAGGTGTTCTCAAACTTATAAATAGCATTCTGACACCTATATTGACTGAAAAAAAAAAATTTTTTTCATTGGAAAATTTAAATTTTGTCTGTCTAAATATGAACGCGAGGTTTGCGAAAATTCTATGCCGGGTATGAAAGTCGATGATCTACGAGAGATGACGTTATTGGTGTCCAAGAGACAGTTTGTCTTTAAAGTTTCGGTCCTTAAACAAGGACATGTAGGGGATTGATGGCTGTATTTAATATATGTGTATTTGACAAGTTTCTAGATGACTCTCATTGCCTTGTTTTTTCCTATTCATAATGACTCTTTCTACTATATACTATTTAAATAAAACTTTAAATATAATATATGCCAAAGTGGCCGTGTTTTATTTGTCGATATCACCAGCACACCAGAAAATGTTCACCCTTTGAGAAATGCAAAATGCCTACCCCCCCCCCCCACCTCCCCGTCCCCGTGCTAGTATAGGGAAGACCATTTTCATCCGTGCATGTTTCCATGTCGAATCTTTGTAATTGTTTGTTGCAGGTTCTTCAAATTCTGTGTTGTTGCTGCGTATGCTGAAAATGTACAACGTCGCATTATTTTACAGATACATAATGGAGTTTTGGGGAAAAACTGAATTTTTCGTTTTGGTTTTTCTTTTGCGTTTGGGTGCATTTGATTAAGCATGAGTAGTGGCCGAAGGTTCCATTATGCACTCAGATATGTAAAACAAAGATCTTCTCATGCGTTTTTCAAAGATAATCTTCGTGAGGAATATAAGAATGAGCTTCCGTCATTCTGTAATAATATTTCTGAAGCTGTTCAGGTTGGACTTCGAATTTTTACTTTCGACACTGTCGTAAGGGTGTGTTTATAAACACGATTTCGGCCAAAAGACCGTGATTGGATTTTGATGAAATGCGTTGTGAGTATTCAAGTAGCTGACCTCTCAGGCTGATTGAAATTTGGTGACCTTGAGCGGTCATTCAAAGTCGTCGCTATACTTGTTATATACCTTCGACACTGTCGTAAATGTTGATCTTATCAACACAATTGCGCCATAGGCGATAAACTGATTTTGACGAAGCTCGAGATGAGTTCGTATGGATGTTCTGTCGGGCTAATTCCCACTTGGCATTGAAAGTTTCTCGCTTTTTTTCTTCTTCTTCCGCCGAATCGGGTTTCAGGCATCTCCTCCAAGACCGCTGAAGCTAGACCAACCAATCTTGGCACATGTATGGAGGGTTAAATGACGTAGTGCACCTGATAACAATTTTTGACCTTGACCTTACTGGTCAAGGTCAAATCGCGAAAAAGGCCAAACGGTTTTCAGACAATTACTGCCAGGCCGTTAAAGCTAGAAAAGCCAAACTTGGCACATATATAAAGGGCGATGTGATCCGAAGCAAAGAAAAAAAAAATTTTGACCTTGACCTTGACCATGACCTTGAAATTGCGAAAAACCTTATTTAAGAAAAACAATGAGTTATCTCGAAAACCTCCAAGACCGCTGAAGCTAGACCAACCAAACTTGGCACATGTATGGAGGGTCATCTGAAGTGGTGCACCTGATAAAAATTTTTGACCTTGACGGTACTGGTCAAGGTCAAATCGCGAAAAAGGTCAAACGGTTTTCAGACAATTACTGCAAGGCCGTTGAAGCTAGAAAAGCCAAACTTGGCACATATATAAAGCGCAATGTGATCTGAAGCAAAGGATAAAAATTTTTGACCTTGACCTTGACCATGACCTTGAAATTGCGAAAAACGTTATTTAAGAAAACAATGAGTTATCTCGAAAACGGAAAGAGATAGAGCAATTCTGACCTCATTTTCGACCTCCACCCCCTATGCGACGACACGTAAGATATAACTTCTGGTGCTCTTGACCTCCATGTCACTTTCGAGCCCCAAACCGGAAGTTGGCCTTTATCTCGAAAACGGTAAGAGATAGAGCAATTTTGACCTCATTTTCGACCTCCATCCCCTATACGACGATACGCAAGGTATACCTTCCGGTGTCCTTGACCTCCAGGTCACTTTCGAGCCCCAAACCGGAAGTTGGCCTTTATCTCGAAAACGATAAGAGATAGAGGCCTTGATTTTACCGTTATAGTTAGTAGTACTTAGGAGGATGTTCTACATTCAGACATGTGAAAATTGTTAACAAACTGCAATATCATCTACCTTCCGTTTTAAGTTATCATTCCAAGTGGGGCTAATTCGCTGTGCGAATTTCGGTCTAGTTAGATTTTGGTGACCTTGAGGGGCTTTGAATTTTTTGCCTTCTACACTGCTTAAGAATGGCTATGGTGCGTCTTGTGATATTTTGCCAAAGCATATGGATAATCTCTCGGGCTGACAAAATTTTGGTGACCTTGGGAGGTTATTCAAGGTCACCGCAGGACTTGTTTTACCCTTCAACGTGATCTTATATTTCTTGTGAATCTGATTGTGAGTCCGATTTGTCATTTCACTGATTTACCCACTGACGGGGCATCCGTGTTCTGGCGGACACATTTCTAGTTAAAACGGTCCTGGCTTCACAGACATTCCAACCCTAGGGTTAACAAAACTGCATGTCACCCTCCTAGCTGTATCGTAATTGTTTTGTTGCCTTTACTAGAGCCACAAAAGCTTAGAGTAACGAATGCGTCCCATGTTGTCAATCATCCTCAAGGTTTCTTAACCGGTTGTTTTTATATTTTAGTTAATTATTTTATTGGGAAATTCAAATCGAAGTTTAAAAAAAGGTTTGGAATTCTTTACGATTCACAAACATTCTAAAGATACGTGTGTTGAACGGAGCCAGGCACATGTTTAAGGTAACAAAAATATTTATGGGTAGATTGAGCAGTATCTCACATTTTTCTAAAACTTTTTATTGACTTAAAACGTCACCTTAGACTCTACTTGAAATAAAAAATACCGGACGCTGGACCATGTAATAGTTTTGTTAACTTATGCCACAGTCAGATTCTTAACACCTCTCGACCAATCAGAAAGGAGTTTTTGATTTACAAATGCAACAATTAGTGTTATTGACTAAAAGAACTGTGCATTTATTTCAATACAAAACCTAACCTTGAAGTCAAGACATCCAACAGGTAGCATCATGACTGTTTTCAATATCACAACAACTTGCGGAAAACTAAGGGTAGCTGAGGAAAGGACAACACCAGGAAATTTGGTGTCTTTAGCTCTAAACTTCAACATGATTTGCAGTGCTACAATCAATGTGTTGATATAGTCAGATGTAGTCTAATGTAGGGATGAGCCTGCTAGCTCTATTGCGCAATACAAATGGCGGGAATTGGGTGGAGCTGAAGCAGCACTTGTTTCCTTTGACTAAATTTTAAAGCTAGCTCAGCGAATGAAAATGTCCACTATTTATTGCGAATAGAACAACACAGGTTAATAAATACCGTCGGAACTTTCGCGCTGTGACCAAACAATGTTTTGATTGATTTACTCATATACACTAAAAAACTTAACACATCCCTTACTTCTTATTTATTCAACAATTGGACAAATTTGACTTCATTGATGAGTTGTCTTATTTAATTGTTCTACTTCAATACATCAAACTCAGAACCACTGTGACCGCATACATTGGCTTCCAAATAACGATTAATTTGTGCTATACCGATTTTTTTTGAGAGAGAGAGAGCAACTGCATTGCTCGAAGTACGATGTCAGTGGGAAGATAAAAAATGCGCAGCAGGGAGCCTTGGTTTCGTGTTCGTGAAGAATGAAGGCTATTTTTTAAGCATTTACTAATTCCCATTTCGGGCTTCTCAAGTGATGAGAAAAACTGCGAGGTGGAAAGGCCAGGGGGAGGCTTTCAAATAGGTGGATGAGTTTGGTTGTCTTGCAGGTAATGAATGGGGTCGGGCAGGCAGATCTCTTATCCTGCCTACCCTACCTCGCAGGCATTAAAAATTTAATTTAAAATTTATTGTGTGTAAAGAACCTCTTGGAGGTAAAAATCAAGAAATCAAGAAGTAGCTATTATAATGCGCACAATAAACAATTCTAGCTGCCGACTTGCAGCATGTTTGACAAAATCAGCGATGTTATTAGATAAATGTTTATCTCAAACTTCACAGTTCAAATTTATCCTGAAATAACAGTGCCATCAATGTTTTATGACATCGTGGGAAAACTATACTTTATCTATTACGTGCTGTATAACACTTGACCACAACAACAATACTTTGTCTATTTTTCTAATATTTTTACCGTTCGAAGGAGAGAAATGGGTGATATTTTGTTGAAATCAGATTTTAGTATGACCTGCAATGATACAGCCATGGTGTCGAGTTTAGCTTCGTGCAATGTAAAGACTGTCCTCGGTGCAATGAATGGGCTATAACAGTGGACTATTTGAGTTTCCGTGTTAGAAATAGAATCCCAATTACTCCTTGAAATGAAAATTTGAATTCAAAGTTAGATTCAAGCTAGTCGTCAGTAAGCTTACAATTGAGCGAAGTATTAATGGTTTATTATACTTGAAAATATCATAGAGTAACAACGCAAGCGCCAAAAGAAAGCTCGCATACAAGCTTTTTTAAAAAGTATGTTGTCAAATATGTAAAATGACAGAGATTACATAAAAAGACGCTTTAAACGCATTGGGCCTATTGTTATATACTTCCACGAGATGCTGATTTGTTGATATGTTATCTGTTGTTTTTTTGTAACACTGATGTTACAGAAGAAATTTTGAGCAAGTAGGCCTAAGACCACAATTAATTTACTTATATGTTTCTTTATAGAATTTCAAAATCTGACTTCTTTTACAACATTGCTGGGACATCAAGCTTTATTAAATCCTTCAAACTAACCCTTGAGAAGGCAAAAAACACCAAAATATTTGGGGGTTGACCAATTGGATTTTTTGTTATCTCGCATCAAACAGGGGCACCCATGGATCTCGAAGTCGCTCGATCACATGAATAAATTACTGAACTTTGACGTCATATTTTTCAAAAACAATACGCTTGATTGCAAGGAGTTTAAGCATGTCTCTAGTACAACCTTTGGGAACATAAGCATGCCACAAGTTTATTACTGATTGCCCGGAACAATCATAACATTATCGAAAAAGTACAGCTGCCATGCTAATAGTCTTCCTGTTATTGAGCAATGAAGGCGGAAGTAATTGTGGTCTTGTTCCAGTACGGGCACGATATGTCTGCTGTTTGAGTAAAGTATAAGGGCTCTGGTGTAAGGGTAACCACATCATTGGCGGAGCAGATATTACACTTTTATTAGCATAAACGAGGCTAGAAAAGGCCATGTTATTTAATACAGGCTTGAATTTTAGTATATTGAACATTTAATGAACTTATATACGTATTTTAGCATTGTTAGCATACCAGTTGAAAACACTGTTATTTTTCGATTTTTTTTATTACATGCAATCGGTAGAATTTCCACAAACGTGTCTTGGATTAAGAGGGAGAAATTATTCAATGGTTGGCAATGATACAAGCTTGGAAGCGTTAACATTAGACAAAAGGTTAGAACAAGATTGAGATTCGGAAAGTGATCGAAGCATCAATGCTTTTAAGAGATGAAAAGAATTACTGTGACAATGGTGCTTATCATATATTAACCACCAAAAGCGATCTTAAATTAAATACACTTAAATGAAACACAATTGGATTAAATTATCTTATCAGTTCTTGAATGAACAAGAAATCGTGTTCTCAGACTTTGCAGTAGAAATATTTTGTTCATACCTTCATCATATTTCCAAAAGGGAAATTTAAAAGAAAAATCTGTTGAACTTAATACTGTAAACATACATCAAAATAAACTATGCTAATGAAAATTGACTCAAAATAAATCAATTCATGGTTTTAATATCACCCATTACATAGGTCGGAGAAGTATTCGCTGGGGAGTAAATTTCACATATTGACCAAAAATTAATATTTTTTCACATTGTATTATGTAGTATTCTTTATTCGACAACTCTGTTTGAAAAGAGCCCAGACCTTCGTCAATTTTTTACACACTGGGTTCCCCAAACAATGTCAATAATTGCCTGTCTGGAATTTACAAATCGCATTTTCAAATACTAGAGACACCTTAAACGCTAAAGTCAAACATTAAGTCATTACAACGGCACGATAAATTTTGTTTCTAGTGGAATACATCAAATAGATGAACATTTTTTGCATAATCGTGACGCGTGAAGACCAATAAATGACCTGCTGCATTTACCAACCTAAGTATGGTGAATTTGAAGCAGTACTGCGGTCTTTTCGGGGGTTTTGGAGAGGATTGTACCTATAAATTGCTCCCTTCATATGTTGTCGTGTCATTTATTGGTCCAGTGAATCGGGAAAGACAAAAGTTTCTTTCTGTGTGCAAGTAGATTTTAGCATAGATAAGACTATTTTGACACTTTGAAACGTATTTGTTAGACAAATTAAGTAAATATTCAATGATTTCCTGGTATCTTCTTAAGCAGGCAAAAAAGTTTCGAATAAAGTTGAGTCCATATTACACAAAATAGGAAATTTTTCATATTGTATATTATAATTTGATTATCATTGGACAGTACCCTAGTTATTACAAACGTTTACTGAAACCAAAACTCTGTTAAAATAACGTAACTTTATTACTTTCTATCAAATGAAAATAAGCATTAGCAGAGAGTTTTAATCCCTTCAAAATGTTGTCGTAGTGCCGCCACAATTAATGGTTGTTTTGCCGCGAATTCATCGATAAGGCCGCTAGCGTTACTCATGTACGACTTCAGCTCCATCTGGCGATAAACCGAATAATTTCGTGTTTTAATTTTTAAGACGCATATAAAGTATGCATCACAGTTAACTCGTGATATAAACCTTTCAATTTGGGAAACAGCGGTTACATCTTTGAGATAAAACGTTGCTTTCTTATGCAAACAATTACGCTGAAATTATCAAAGTACAATTTAAAAAATATTTGAAAATAAATTCATATAAACGCTTGCCTGTGTAATATATGTGACCAAGGAACACAGTCTATCATCCCGAATAATTGGTTCAATGACCCAACCGCTGGGTAAAAACTGCAAAAGGTACAATATAAACTTAAGGCCATCTCACTATTGGAAGTGAAAATACAGGCCATAAAATTGCGGTAAAACATGTACAGCAATGCACAGACAGTAAGTGTATATAGCCACATCGTTGTTGAAAGTACAGCAAAGAGTATACTCATATTGTGTTTTCTTAGTAAGAATAAACCTGTACAGCAATACACAGAAAGTAAGTGTATGGTCAAATCTGTGAGTAAGTAAGGCAAAGGCAATGGGTATATGGTCACATCGTTGTTGAAAGTACAGCATAGAGCATACACATATTGTTTTCTTGGTAATAATAATATTTTCACCAAAATTAAAGCCAGCGTTTTTCGTCTATTAATGTTCCGTTTGGTACTTAAATACAACATTGTCAGCGTTAAACGAATTTTTACCTTGTCAATATTTTTTCAGAAGGTGGTTATATTGAATATCATACGGAATTAAGTTCTGTGAAAATGGGCAAAGGAAGTAAGGCAAAGGCTATGGATATATGGTCACATCGTTGTTGAAAGTACAGCGTAGAGCATACGCATATTGTTTTCTTGGTAATAATAATATTTTCACCAAAATTAAAGCCAGCGTTTTTCGTTTATTAATGTTCCGTTTGGTACTTGGTACCTAGACAGAGGGAGTCGCCAACACATGCAATATAGTACAGAAGTTCTGAACCCCCTAAATCTACTTTGTGCGGTAGATTAAAGCTACAGTAGTTCGTAGATGTTAATATTTACAACTTATTGTAGTTTCAAAAAGAAAACGTAAAAGTTTGAATATTTTTCATTTAAATACTCTTTCAAACGGTAGGGCATTCAAATGTGATATTACCAGGGAACTGTCTAAAAAGATGATTGGTTGAGTGTTGAGTGCCTACACACTGCTACATAAAAAATTTTCAACTATATTTATGGCAGATATATTCTCAGCGCTTACCTCAGAATTAGATTCAAGATAGGTTGTAGATCTAGGTTTAAGGTTTTGTTGCTGTTTAGCTATTAGGTTTAGGCTAACTTCAAAATAAAAACTGTAGTAACTGGTAGAAATGTTGAATTTATACTGTTTAATATATTTGCATCTATCGCACAGATCAGATATTTGATGCGCAAGCGTACATGCCAGATTTATACTGATATCAGATAAGTAATTTTGAAGTACGTTACCTTTCCTCGTACAACCGAAGGATGGCAAGCTGAGTGTTTCCAATCCACGGAGATCCTTGCGACCACATACTTGGCTTCTTCCACATGTTCAGAATGAAGAACCGTAAAACAGCGTTCCTCCTGCCTGGCGTTACCACTAACGGCGTAATTTATGTGAACTACAAATATAAATGCAGTTATGTGGCAAAATTCAGAAAAGTGCACTTGCACGACTCAGTGGGTATTAAGTCGTCGGAACTTCGAAGATACATCCGAATACTGAAGGGTTCATAGATATTTATTAATGTGGTTAACATTAGTTGGCCGTGTGAGAAGGTCGTGTATTAATGCGTATGTAATGATCATGTGGCATCGCACGGAATGCGTGATACTAATATAATAATAACAATTGCAAGATCGTCAAGCTACCGACAGCACCCATGATGAACTCATGCCGAAAGACTGTAGTACAGAGTTATGCACAGTATAACCTCTTAATAAGATCACACGGAACCCATCGGCATTCACTTCTTTCATAAAAGACTACTTCTAAAAATTAAGACTCCTTTTGCTTGGTTTCCATGGTAGTCTTAATTAAAATTAGGACACTATCTATAGGCCACTATTCTATCTACAGAATAGAGAGAGAGTAATAGACTGAATATCGGATGACAAACTATATACCGTTTTTGTTCACTTGTTCAAGCTTTACATTCGTTTGCTAAATAAGGTAAATGCCAATATATCTAAAAGTGACGTGAAAAATGCGTGAAAATATTGTTATCTGATTGTTTTTAATTTAGGTTTAGGAATACATCCATATTAGGAAGACCGATAAAACTGTTTACTCGCCTATTCGTAAACCATTCCCAACCTCCTGCAGAAACTCCACCTCCTGTTAAAGAAGCACAACCATAGTTAAAGTACATTTTTAATATCAACAAACATGAAAATTAGCTTGAAACTTTAATTGACCTTGGCCTAGACTAATCGAACTGGTCATCTTATTGATGTCAGAGGTAGACACACAAAATACTGAGGTTTTTGGAGATATCGGAGGTGCCTCGGCTAACAAAAAGTTTTTGCAATACTAGCCTGTAGTCGTTTCATTTACAGCTTTCAAGAGTCAATGTTGCTAAAACAAATCACTCCAGCAAACCTATCATTTTGCGAGATTTGTTTCTGACCGCTCTTATGTTTGGAAAGGTGACACAACTTTGTTTCAAAGTGGAATTCATTATTTATGGTCTCAAACCGTTGCTTAAATGGAACCTTGACACATGTAATGGAAAATATTATGGAAAATTGTTTCCTGTCCAAACTCCTCCCCAAAATTTTCTAGACTTATGAAATACACTGTATTCAAGATTTCAGGGTAGGGATTTTGGGCTTCCATGTATACCTTTGGCCACTCGGTTTTTTTTGGGCGGGCTTCTTTGTAACTGTTCAAAATGAAATTTGGCACACGTGTAGTGAACCATGTTCAGAGGATCCACGTGTAAAATCGACCTGTGTCGTCATCACCAGCCTCTTACGGACGTCATAAAACTTTCAGAGCGAAATATCACGAAGACAGTTTCAGATCCAGCTTTGGAACAAGAGGCATCATGCAACTACTTTTGTTTGCAAGGAACACTGTTGTTACCTCCTTTTTGACCAGAAGTTACAATGCCGTCATTTTTCCAATTTTCTGTTTCTAAATGGTTTAAATGATTTTAACACAGAAGGCTATGAAGAATAAAACCAAGAAATAGAATTTAATTATTAAAGGCCTACTCAATAGCGAAATCGGTATAGTTTCTTTATGGACTGCAAAGAGTTGGTCAGGTTACATCGAAAGAAATCTTACACTGAATTTGTCTTATTGGCTTTTTTCGTAATGTACATTTCCAAGACAATTTGCTTCCTCGCTGAATACCAAGATGTGGCATACCGTCAACATCTTTAGTGGCATGCTATGCTGAAGAGGTTCAAGATTTTCTTCGGTTTCTTATTATTTTTTTAATTTATCATTTTCGGATTTCGGCTGAATTCGACAAAACATTTGGCTTGACAATAAAACCTTTCTGATGTGAAGAGGTAACAGCCCATTTTTACAAGATTTTTCTCATCTCTCGACTTTATAGTCAGGTTTTCGACGTCTGTATAACACCAATTCACCATTGCGCCCAAGAAGTTGATTAGACGTCGCAGGAGGTGGTGGCTTGGTTGCGACCAAAAGCAACGTTTAAACAAGGTTGTTTGTTCGACGTCCAATCAACATTGCACCAAAGACATTGATTAGACGTTAATCTGTGGCCGGCTCGACGCCGTAACCAGAAATCGAGGTTATATCAACCTCGAAATGTTTACTTGGACACAGCATGTTTCGTGGAGTTTAAGTGCAACTGGTATTGTGACACTAATTTAACATCGGTCTATGAGGAATTCATAATTTTTAAGTCTTCGGTGTCGTAATTTTTAAGGTCCCAAGTGTAATTTTCGCTGCTCGGTAGCGAAAACTGTCTAGCTGTGCAGGGTTTGATGCTAATAGCGCGTTTGCTGCCCGCAGCACGAGGTATTTATTCGGGTCAAAGCACAGCTACCATGTGTTGACCTAATGAACTTGGTAGTCCGGGTCGCACTGCAGGATATTTGGTCAGCATAGCTGGAGAAAGCTAGACCATCGTCCGCAAATAGCTCAACAGATGAAAAATCTTAAGCCATCGCCTACATCGTTGATACACAATACGAAAAGTAATGGGCCCAGGACAGTTCCTTGTAGCAGACCTGATTTCGCTCGTGATTACCGACCTTTCACCGTCGCCAATCACGTGCTGCGTGCGATTGGTTAACTAGTTTCCGATTCACTTGAATCGCACACCGTTCACACTGTAACCTTGTGTATGAGGCGTTGATGCGGAAATGTATCAAAGGCCTTTCAGAACTAGCAGATCCTATTTCAAAGTTTATTTATGTTACTAAAGAAAAATGCTTGAACAAAGAAATTCCTTTTATACGCCGTGCATCTTTTTTTACACAGAAATGTGTTTTACCTTAAGGGAACGTTCATATTGATGCCATGAGTGGTGATCTGTCACTTTTTTATACACCTTTTGAGGAGAGATTGCAATTACACCTTTACCGAGATAGCTGAAACAAAGGATTAAGATAGAAAAATTATTTGTTATTCAGAACCAAGCACATGCCAGGACTTCAAAACATAATCGCGAACAATTAGTTTTACTTCAAACAAAAGAATTTTGTTATTTAAGTAGTGTAGAAACGAGAGTTCTGGCTCACTTTGTGACGTCATACTGTCTGGACATGTTGTTGAACATGTTGAACATGTTGAACATGTTGTTGAACATGTTGAACATGTTCAACTTGTTGAATATGTTCAACTTGTTCAACAACATGCTGTTTAACAAGTTGTTTAACAAGTTGTAGTTCAAGCAAAGAAAAAACAAGACATATGTTGAATAGGTTTATTAATACATTTAAATACACTTAAATACACTTAAATACACTTAAATATATACAGCTGAAATCTATAACAATATTAAAACAATAAATGCTATAATATTGTTATAGATTTAAGCTGTATATATTTAAGTGTATTTAAGTGTATGTAAATGTATTAATAAACCTATTCAACATATGTCTTGTTTTTTCTTTGTTTGAACTACAACTTGTTGAACAACTTGTTAAACAGCATGCTGTTGAACAAGTTGAACATATTCAACATGTTGAACATGTTGAACATGTTCAACTTGTGCAACAACATGTTGAACATGTTGAACATGTTGTTGAACATGTTGAACATGTTGTTGAACATGTGAACATGTTCAACTTGTTGAACATGTTGTTGAACATGTTGAACATGTTGAACATGTTCAACAACATGTTGAACATGTTGAACAACAGCTTGTTGAACAATTGTTGTACAATTGCTAAACAACTTGTTGAACCATAGTTTGACGTAAAAATAATTCAAACACATGTTTGAATGGTAGGCGTGCGCCATTCCAACAACCCACCTATGCAAACTACTGTAAACTAAGACATCAAACTGAATTCAATGGTGAAATTTTCATTCAAATCGGTTAACCATAACGAAAGTTATTACACTTTTCCACTTTTTAAAAAGTTAAAATGGCGAATATCAAATTATGCATACAGCCAGCTGCGCAAATAGCCCATGACTACATTATAACAAAAACTAGATATAAAACTGAACCAAACAGTGAAAGTTTCATGCAAATCAACCTACTATAGCGAAAGTTATCTCATTTTTTTCACTTTTTACAAAGTTAAAATGGCGGCATGTCACATTATGCATACAGCCAGCTGCGTAAATAGCCTGTGACCACTTTATAACAAAACTAGATATAAAACTGAATCAAACAGTGAAATTTTCATGTAAATCGACCAAGTATAGCGAAAGTTATCCCAAATTTTCACTTTTTACAAAGTTTAAATGGCGGCATGTTACAAAAATGCATACAGTCAGCTGCGTAAATAGCCTATAACCACTTAATGTTAAAACTAGATATAAAACTGAATCAAATAGTGAAATAGTTCATGTAAATCGACCAAGTATAACGGAAGTTATGCCAATTTTTCACTTTTTACAAAGTTAAAATGGCGGCATGTTACAAAAATGCATACAGCCACCGGTGTAAATAGCCTGTGACCACTTAATGTTAAAAATTTACATAAAACTGAATCAAACAGTGAAATTTCCATGTAAATCGACCAAGTATAACGGAAGTTATCTCAATTTTTCACTTTTTACAAAGTTAAAATGGCGGCATGTTACAAAAATGCATATAGCCACCGGTGTAAATAGCCTGCGACCACTTTATAACAAAACTAGATATAAAACTGAATCAAACAGTGAAATTTTCATGTAAATCGGTCAACTATAACGAAAGTTACCCCTCTTTTTCACTTTTTACACAGTTAAAATGGCGGCATGTTACAAATATAAGTTCCACACTTCAACGGAAGTCCGTTATTTCAAATTACGAAAACAAAATGACGTTTCGTTTACGCGCACTCTGCTGTGACGTTTACCCTTCATCATGACGTCATCCCAACACGCGCGCGCGCTCCATCCAAAAACTGAAGCAGATAGAAACAAACAGACACTATGACGTCACTTCCGGTGCAGACATGATGACGTCACTTCCAGACATGACGTCACTTCCGGTCCAGACAGTATGACGTCACAAAGTGAGCCAGAACTCTCGTTTCTACACTACTTATTTAATTATGATCCTTGAATGGGACGAGATAAACCGCACTGAAGATCAGGAATTACCTTTGGACAGAACCGGAATCATTGCTGAGTTTCCGTAACATTACCACATCATTAACAAGTCCACAATACCTATAACAAAACATAAATAAAAAAATACTTTAATTGGTCTCAGACTTTGAGTACTCCCATGTTAAGAATGGATAATAAAGGACAGGTAAGAATACCATAAACTTATCTTGAACACATTTTGGAAGAGTTACGTCATTTTCGGAAACATCCATCAGGAATATTCCCCTTTTTACAGATTATTAATCAATCAAAATATGTCAGACATACTGATATATCATTGATAATTTCCTGTTTCAAACTTTTTCAGGAATTGTTATAAATATTTTCTTGCAACCCATAGGCAGTATGGCATTCCTACTTTAAATTCACTAGTATTGTGGCGTTTTGTTGCCAGAAATTTTCCCGCTTGAATTATAACTGTAGACGAAGGAGTCTTTCAACACTAGGGAAGGCAATGGTCCTGAAGCCATTATATGCGGTTCAGGTATATCTGGACCTCCAAGTACCCGGTTCCTGCTCTATGTGTACTGAGGAAGCAACCAATGAGATTGAACTTAAGTGATCCGATTTCCGGTGAACCTATTTGTTGGTTCTTTATAAGGCAACTGAAACCGGTCTGTTGAAAAGTGGTCCTACTTGTGAAGTGGTCATATTTGCGGGATGACCGTATACTTGAGTTCTACTGTACACAGTAAAACCTGCCTACACCGGACAACGGGGGGACTGGCGGATTTTGTCCGGTATATAGAGGTGTCCGGTATTTCAGCGGTCATGTAAACCAATGGGGAAAAAACGGGACTGAGAATTCTTGTCCGGTATTGGTATTTGTCCGATATTTCAGGGTTTGTCCAGAATGAGGTATTACTGTATTTAAAACAAAATTAATTATCAACTTTATATGCTAATTTAAAGGCTTTTCGGTGTTATGTTTTGGCCTGATCTTCCCCTCGAATTATAAAAAAGTCACACCTTGTTTTATCAATTCCTGCTAAGAACACGAAGGGAACCGCCGTCACTTTCTGATTTTATTTTCTGCAAAGCGGGGAGGGGGGAGGGGGCTTGTGAATTTGATACTTGTTTAGGATTGGTGTATGTGGAATCCAGGCAAGTACTTACACCCATCCGTTGGTGCTGGCTGCCTGCTCAGGCGGCGTCTCATTGATGTTAATGCGCGTGGAATGAGTTTTCTGAAAATTCGCCAGAGAACCGAGATAGAGGGGTAAAATTCAAACAATTTATTGAAAGATCGTGTAAAGTATTAATTGTTTTCTGTTTGTGCACCCCAATGACTTTTTTCTAAATTACAAAATTATTATTATTATTATTATTATTATTAATGTTATTAAAGTACTGTCTGAAACCAAACATGCAAAATTTCAGTGCAAAGGGTAAATTTGAAGCAAACTTATTTCTCATCAATACCTAATCAACTAGAGATGCTTAATTTACTTTAACGTTGTCTACAAAAGAGTTACTTACAATTTGGAGAATTTCCTGTTTGGCCGCTTCGGCAACAGCTTTATAATCGACTGGTAAAATGCCCACTGCAACGACATAAATAAGTAAATAAATGTGAAGTTTTGATATTTTTATTACAGCTTCCCCTTTGCTCTTAGTTTTATTTAACCTGTTATCTAATGACGATGATAGTATCAGAACGAGGTTGTTCTATTTGGGCGCACACCCAGGTTATATGCTAATGTAATCTATTGGAACTCGTATCAATCCAAAAGACCAAAGGCAACTGTATAGAAAGAATTTGGTATTTATCGAAAACTGTAAGAGATGGAAGAATCTGTGAGAGCAAACTAAATATTTAAAAACCAACACATCCTGAATGCCACCTAGGGGTCATTTAGCAGAACTGAGATAAAAACTCACCGTCTCTGTTTGGCAGAAGCTTGCCAGTGTTTGAGCAATCAGTGTTGTTCATTGGTCGATTTGAAGAAGCAGATGGTTCACTGGAGCATCTACACTCAGAGTCCAATGAGTGACTTTGCTGCGAGTGGGATCGTTCCAATTTAAGCAAAGCCTTTGTTTTGGTTATAAAACCAACTAAAGTATAAGTGGACTCTTTATGAGCAACAAGACTTTGCTTACTTCCGGTAGCATTTGATTGGTTGCTGGCTTTCGCGTTGATGCGCTGTGCGTCACACTGTTCTGGGCCAATCAGTGAGTCCTTGTCGGAGCAGGTGCTCCCCAAAAGAGCTGTTTTCCCTCCTCCTGTACCTGCTAACATACTGTGGAATGGACTTCCGGTTTCAGCAAGTGCCTGTTCACTTGTGTGATATCCAAGTGCAGTAATGTTAACCATATTTGTTGCTCCTGCTCGATTGGCAACGAAGCTAGGTTCACAACACAAATTTAAGTCACTTCGCGAAAATTCTTTTGGATCATTTGAATGTTGTAAACTGGGGAGTACTTTATTGTTTTTGCCATGTCGCAATTTACAGGTTTCTCTGTCTTGGAAAATATCCTTGGCCGGAAGTGTTAAGTCACGTGTCTGACATAGGCCAATTACATGGGCGCTGTTGTCACCGACCATTTGTCTACCTGTTGTGCACTAAAAACAAACATGCTAAGTGTTAACGAAAGGATAAATTACAGAAAGATACTTTAGCATATTAAGTTAATAATCAATTGTGATTTTTTAAGACGGTGACACCATTTTTTCTGTAGATAAACGACACATCGAAATCACGGCCAGAATGTGTTTCAACGACGTTCAGAAGACGTCCGTAGGTCGGCAAAGCTACGTCTTGACAAAGATAGAACGTTTTTTAAACAGTTAGTTCACAACAGGATACCAAAAAAATAACAACAGCAAATTTAGGTCATGATGACTGTCCCGGAAAATACGGCAAAATAAAAACAAAATGCTTTATTTCACACATCTTTTCGATAAAACATATGAATGTCACATTCTATATTGCGGAATGACCCCGAGAAGATAGATATTTCGCAGGGATCAACCGAACTCCCTGCATCTCGTAATGTCGCTTGTCAGACGTTCCCGTGACCCTTTACAACATCGCTCTGTTGAGGTTTGTGCTACGTCGTTTTCCCAAACTGATAAGAAGATGTTTACACAGGACATACCCGCATCTGGTAACAGAAATGATGCAACGATTCCCATGACAGCTTTTGAAAGTAATGTTTTACCTCACGCATTATTCGGCTATCGGCACGCTCATCAGACCATGTGAGTTTTCTATTCTCGTTTACGTTATTTTTCGATTCTGGAAGTGTCTTAAATTTCATCCCGAGCGACTTGTTCACATCCGGTCCGTTTTCATTTGATGCTCGGCAATTTCCGTCAGTCAATACACACTCCGTGCCTTTCGAAACGCAGTCTCCACCTGACGGTTCTTTATCTGGTATGGAGAGTGAGATAAGGGGAACACAGTCTACTTGTAGACACAGAAGATGATGTGTGACGCTACATATCATAGATGCCACATACTCCTGCCTAGAGGAATAGTTGTAGGGCTGGTGGTGTGTGCACGATGTAAATATTGTCAACATGCTTTGCCTTGGTCTTTCTGCAAAACAAAACAAAACTAGAACCTCACTTCGCTAGCGAAATGTTAAACACTTGACAAAAATTTAAAGGCAAAAATACTTCCTTCAATGGGTTATTTCTTGAATAATATATTGCAAACAACACAGCTTGAATATGTCTTATATGCCGAGTAGTGTTTGGTTTCTGTTGACTTAAGGTTTTATTGACTGATCTAGCATACGCCCTGTTAGCTATTTACGCAGTGGGAGCTCGCACAAAGCTCACTGTGCAACTGTGTGTGATGTGGGTTAAATGTTACGCATTTACTTGCCAAAAATGCACTCTTTTCACATGGCGTTTTAACAAAGAAAACGAAATCAAAGACGAAAATAAAAAGTGACATGCACATGTTCAGATCAAGCTCTTCATAAGTCCCAAGTTTCATGGTCGTAGGGCCCATAGTGTCAGAGGAGAAGAAGACACAAAAAATCGGAAAAAGTGTCAAGAAGAAAAAAAAAAAGGACGAATTTTGCTCGCACAAATTCATATAACTCTTGCAAGCCAAAGGCTTGTCAAGTGTTAAACTAGAACCTCACTTCGCTAGCGAAATGTTAAACACTTGACAAAAATTAAAACGCAAAAATACTTCCTTCAATGGGTTATTTCTTGAATAATATATTGTAAACAACACAGCTTGAATATGTCTTATAAGCCGAGTAGTGTTTGGTTTCTTTTGACTTAAGGTTTTATTGACTGATCTAGCATACGCCGTGTTAGCTATTTACGCAGTGAGAGCTCGCACAAAGCTCACTGTGCAACTGTGTGTGATGTGGGTTAAATGCTACGCATTTATTTGCAAAAAAAGCACTCTTTTCACATGGCGTTTTAACAAAGAAAACGAAATTAAAGGCGAGAATAAAAAGTGACATGCACATGTTCAGATCAAGCTCTTCATAAGTCCCAAGTTTGATGGTCGTAGGGCCCATAGTGTCAGAGGAGAAGAAGACACAAAAAATCGGAAAAAGTGTCAAGAAGAAAAAAAAAAGGACGAATTTTGCTCGCACAAATTCATATAACTCTTGCAAGCCAAAGGCTTGTCAAGTGTTAATTAACAGGTGCCAATGGAGCTTTAGGAGAAATAAGGCCTTGATTGACAGCGAAACACTTTCCGTGATAAACAGTGGTTGTCGGGTAAAATTAAGAGATATTAATTGCTGCGGAAGTTGTCTATTTTAAAATTAGAGCACAATGTATTTTTGGACATTTTGAATATTTTTACGGTGAAGCTTTGTGTGTTAATGCATGGATTATATTTTAATTCGTGAACAAATGGCCATCTTTGTACCATTATGACTTGTATATGAAAAGGAAATGTGAAATGTCGGGTTATGAAAATGAAAGCCCCGTACCGAAGGAAGGACTTGAAGGCTGTATGATCAAGAAGTTCCAATCTGTCGATTCTTCATAAAATTCAATATACCAGCCGACTTGGTTTTCCTCTATGCACCAGTACCTGTAATGCTTCCATGTGTCAACAACTAGAATTTAATTTTAGTCATATTGACGCAACACACCTTGCGCTCGTGAAGTGTTAGGCAACGACTGCACATATTTGAGAAAAGTTTACGTCTTGTGGTTTGTCAAAGCCTTAGCAATCGATGAGTAAAATAGGAAGCAAACTTTCTGCGGCCGAGGTGTTTTTGCCAGCAATCAACATGTTTTTGTTAGGCGGGTTATAGCGACTGTTACAAGGCTGCTAGGTGCCGAATAAACTTTCTAAAATAAAAATGTACATAAATCTTATTCAGTATCAGAGAGCGATGTTTATAGAAGGTATAAAGATATATACTTGGTAAATATAGGAGATATATTATTGCATGATGCTGCTGCTGCTGCTGCTGCTGCTGATGATGATGATGATGATGATGATTATGGTGATGATGATGATGATGATGATGCTGATGATGCTGCTGCTGTTGCTGTTGCTGCTGCTGCTGCTGTTGATGATGATGATGATGATGATGATGATGATGGTGTTGGTGGTGATCACAACAACAACAACAGTAATAATGATGATAATAATAATAACATAATAACAATAATAACAACGAGATGAAGACTCACCTTTTAATCAGTTGCTTTTTTCGGACTGGCCAGTTGCAACACATAAATTTATATAAACTCTCCCACAGAGTGTTCCTTTTTGTCGGGCATGTCAGTCTGAGCGTGTCCCCCATCACCTTGTGCTGCTTCATATCGTCTGTCTGTTCCTCTGTCGTATCACCGATGTGTGACGTCACGCCACCGATGTGTTGAACGAGGTTTTCAGTTAATACTTTCAAGACGCTCTGTAAAATTCAATGTTTGATTGAAGTACAGTAGGAATACAATCTCAACATAGACCACTTCGGAAATAATTTTTCTTCTTTTTTTTTTTTTGTATTTTTTTGGAGTTCCGTTATTATTCGCTTTGAGCCTTTGAGGTCGGTTGAGGTTTGTAGGCAGATTCGGGATGATTAAAAGTTCACCCTAAAATCAAATGCTTTTAAATCTTTTCTTATTTATTATAACTTCTTTAGTGTTAAAAAACAGAATTCTCAGAAAACAAATATATGGCAGACGACGTTGTAAGTTATTTCTTGTAAAGTTTATAACTTGCACGGCAAAATGTATGAAATAGAATGAATTGATAAGGAGAATACATTATTACAATTGTGAGTATTTATGGTCTTTCATAAAGTCATCGTGGAAATATTAAACAGAAAGCTGGTGGCACGAGAGAATTCTGTTAACAAGACCAGTCTCTAGGCTTGAAAATATCAAGTCAAATGCGTTAATAGTATTTCTTGCCGGTACCACGGAAGGACGGGGTGGATATGGACACGAACCGTGCCCCTACGTCTTTCAGTTTATTGTCCTGCTGATCCGCCTGTTCATCCATCTGCCGCAGTACTTGAGACCCCATCTGTGAAACTGTTAGGCGACCAGATGCATACTTGATACACGTAACTGCCACCTTGACAAGAGGAACCTTTTTGTTGGCTCGATTGTCTTGATCCGAATTTGGATCAATTGCGATACCCTGGGATTTTCAGCTCAGATTTTGTCTGAGCTATATCTCTAAAACTACGTGATAGATCAACTTCATATTTAACACTTGACAAGCCTTTGGCTTGCAAGAGTTATATGAATTTGTGCGGGCAAAATTCGTCCTTTTTTTTTTCTTCTTGACACTTTTTCCGATTTTTTGTGTCTTCTTCTTCTCTGACACTATGGGCCCTACGACCATGAAACTTGGGATTTATGAAGAGCTTGATCTGAACATGTGCATGTCACTTTTTATTTTCGTCTTTGATTTCGTTTTCTTTGTTAAAACGCCATGTGAAAAGAGTGTATTTTTTTGCAAATAAATGCGTAGCATTTAACGACAGCACAGAATACACATTTGCTTAGCACGAGCTCTCACTGCGTAAATAGATAACAAGGCGTACAAGTCAACAACAACCAAACACTACTCGGCTTATAAGACGTTTTCAAGCTGTGTTGTTTGCAATATATTATTCAAGAAATAACCCATTGAAGGAAGTATTTTTGCATTTTAATTTTTGTCAAGTGTTTAACATTTCGCTAGCGGAATGAGCTTCTAGTTGATACACGTATCAACCACCATGCTTTGCTGTGACTGCTTAGTGTTTCGATTGTCACAATCCGAACCGGAATGATAATAGTGCTTTGATTTTTTTTACAATCAGAGGTTATACAGGTAATACCTCTGGTACTGTTATCACGATACAAATCTGGACGAATTCATGTTTGATACATATAACAATCACCTCATCTAAATTTGCCTTAGGGAAATTTAGATCCGTTGTTGGATTTATTCGATTTAGTTGTCAATTTCTGTTGCTTCATTATCTTGCAAACTATTTGAAAAAAAACTTATTACTATACAAATAGTTAATTGTTACTCGGCTTTCCCAAAATAAACCCATCTTACTAATTGCTCTGCCTACGGTAGGATGTCTCTTTTACAACAGGAGTGAATTGAAATAAGACTTGAAAAACCGTTTCGTTGGGTGTCCCTAGCCCCAACATGTTCCTGAAGCTGACATTTATCCCTATTTCTTGCCTTAATTCCTGATTGATTAGTTCATTTAGTTGCTTATGTGTTCACTAAAATATGTGGGTATCCTAAATGATGCCGTTATAGTCTTGTTTTCCTGGGCTTTTGGTTTGATATGGATAATTTGAAGCGTGCCACTGAAAGCGGTCTTTTTCCGGTCTGATATTGATGTCATTCTGTCCAGCTGACTAAAGCAGCTACAAGGAGCAGCTGTTGTGTGTTTAAGAGAACTCAGGGCTCATGTATCCAATAAATAAGTGTCCTCTTTCTATTGATCGTTAACAATAAAAATATCTTAAAAGCAAATTCAATTCAATTCATCTCATTTTTTCATTGATATGTTTAGAGCCTGTCGCGGCAACGATCGTTGTTAATCTCCCTTCTGAAATAAGGAGCAGTTCGCTTATTTTTAAATAGCCTGAAACCATGCCGAGCCAATAAATGTGGTCTGGATGGAGTGCTCTTTTATTGAGAGTGGTCTGATGTTAGTGTTAACCTGACGAATGGACGGTGCCATAGCCTGCTGGCGTTTTGCTAGCGTGTGGTTTATCTTCGCCAAACTTACGCAACCATATGGTAAACACATGTTAACAACAGAGTTCATTATATAAAGGTGTTTGACTGTGTAATCAAGGCATGTCTTCATGTGGTAAGCATAGTTTAAGTCATTTACGCAGAACATGATCAAAATGCAACATTGGTCGAAAGGCAACATGGTCAAAAGGACAACATATTAGAAATGTTTCTGATGCATGTGGGCAACCTAAGGCAAGCGAACATATAGAAGGTATCACCTTAAGTTACCATGTGGTTACAATATGGTGAATATGTGGTTATCATATGTCGTTGACATATATTATTCCGTATCTGGTTTTAAATTCAAACACATTTTGATTATAGTATGTTCAACCACACGGTAACCTGATGCTCACCACAATGCTGAAACCTTAAAAATGTTGCGGGCATATACATATATATATAGCATGTGGCTACCACATGATTTTGGTGTGATATAAACACAACTGTTACATATATTTGTCTAATTCAGCAAAGGAAATGTTTGCAACGCGATTAATATGTGTTAACCGTATAGTCAAATATTACACTGTGATTTTACATGTGGTTATCATGTGGTTATCATGACGAACATGTATGCGTAACTTGGCGGAGTTTGAATGTCCTTGTGGGAGGAGTGGGGGTGGGGGCTCTGGGATTACATAAGAAAACTGAGCACCTGTGGATTTCCTACAGCTTCACGGTGACAGGCGAACAGACTCCGGAGACCCATCTTTCTTAACAGATCATCATTTTTCAAACGAAACACCATTTGTCCATTCAGCACAGCCTCTGGTTCCCAGTCAGTGTTTCGCCAAATGTGTTGCAAGTGGTTCTAAAAAAATAACAATAAAATGAAAAAAAAAAAATAATAATAATAATAAAAAGAAAAAATAAGCACACAGCCATGCCACAGTTTCTATGTTTTTTTTTTTAGTTAAGACGATCCAAATCACTTGCATTGTATATACTGGGTAATATTTTGTTGTTCTTTGAGTGCAAGTGATCGTTTTGGGCGGGGTGGGAAAGGGCGGGGGCAGCTTTGGAGGTGGATTAGGATTTGGAGGGAGGATAGACCCAAAATTAAGAAGTTTATTAAAGACATTTATGCCATTTTTGTCTTATGTCCTTGTTCAGAAGAAAACACGAACCAGGTTTTCTTTCAGAATACAGAGGATGCGGAGTGATGATGGAATCTTTGCGTGCCTTCTCTGCTTCTGTAAGTGCAATCGGTTTAAATGGATCAGATTGGGCAAAATAACCTCTATTCTTATCTTTTCCAATTGTTGTTCTCGTTAAAAACCTATGTAAGAGGCCACATTTTATTCCATATGGATTCCATTAAGTAAGATGATAAATTGTACTGTATATTATTTTTTTTTGTTATTACTGAATTTTAGGAACAGTATCAAATCGTTGTTAAATGGTAAGCTTCATGTTTATTTGTCTCTAAAATGGAGATTTTGACGAGCATTTTTTTTAAATTGAAGTGAAACTATAAAAAGTGTTGTCTTTTAACTAAAATTTCACATTAGTTTTCATTTAATTGAAATTTTCTAATGTCGATTTCACAACTACAGTATATTTTGTTGTGCTAAAACAATGACCAGATCTATAACAATAATATCCTGACTAAAAATTACAAAATACTTACAAAGACTGTCTTTATGCTGAGTGCAATGGTTTTAGCACAAAAGAATGTTATAAATAAAGTGATCACCATCCCGATCGTACTCATAGCCTCCATTTCTGTAATGCTCCTAATTTATTTCTACTTTTTAAAAATCTTTTAACGTAGTGAAAATTTAAATCAAGGAAGGTGTGTTGTTGCCACTGTTTACAAACAAACACCTTTATGAGATATATCGGTGATCGTTTTTTGATTTCAAAAGGAATCGATACAATGTAGCGGTGCTTTATTGATGGGGTTATCAGCCACAGATGTATTAACTTATCGACTATTGGGGATCAAATTTGAAATCTTCTTTTGAGAATATCAACTAACCGCAAAAGCTACCCAGCAGGCGATTTACGTCATTTAAGTGATGTCGTTAGAACGTCCAATGTGTGGCCAAATCTTGCTGTTAATTCAACATTATTTCAACGGTTATAACTGACGTTACAGACCTGTGACATAAATGGTACTGTGAAATATTTAAAAAATCCGCAAAAATTTGAAGCATTTTGAAAATGAGAAAAGAAGGAACAAATATAATTTGAAGATTTTATGAGTTTGACTATGGAGAAATGTGTTTTGGTCAGCTTAGAAATCTGTTGCTTTTACAATTGATCAAACAGTAACAAAATTATGCTGTTGTAAACCACTTGTATGGTAACACCGCAACACATCACAGATCTTCACCAAGTATATGTTCCCCACATGATGAATCATATGTTAACATGTGGTTGCCAAATGACTAACGTATTGTTGAACATATAATGACCATTTAAACATACATTTGCCATATATCGTAATTTGACACACAGAACTTGATAAGTTTTCAACTAAAGATTATGGTGTGTCGTCACTACTGCTGACGTCAGAAATTCTTACATAAATTTCCCTAAAAATCATGCCTCTCGAGGTTTCGCGTCTACGAGACGCGCTTCAAATGCTTCATAAAAGAAAAAAAACGCGACCGAACAGAGACACATATGCACGGATACATTTACATTCCAAATGATCACATTTCTTTGATTTGTTTGTCGTCACACAGGAAAACTGATTGTCTAGAAGCATATAACAGTTTGCGCAAACCAAAATTATTATTTAATTAAAATCTTCGTGGGAGCTTTCATACCTCAATATGCACATACAGGCTAAATGATTATAACGCCTTCAATTCATACATGATCATTCCATTCAGAGCCTTGTCAGCAAATATTGATAAATTTGCTAATAAACACCAAGCATTGAAAAGATAGGCAGATTTATGTGTAGCAAAAAAGGCAGTCTCATCTATCCCAAATACTCCCAATTATATATATAAAAAAAAAAGATTTAACATAAGCGGTGTTAGGTATTAAAGTTCAGCTTTCTGGCTCTTGTACTCAATTTGGACAGCTTCAACGTGAATTCTTATTTTAATATAATTCTTTGAGACTGCCGAGTTTCTCGTTGTCTGCATGTGTGTGTGCTGTTTATATCTCTAATCTATCCGACAATGCATCTTACTTTACTTTAGTAATAAAGTCCATGAGCTTTACTATGACTATTCAAGATTATTTTGGTTGAATTAATAACATGCGGAGCAGCAGGCCTCATTGTAAAAGCCATGCTCGTCGAATGTGAAACAAGACGGATTAGCTACACCAGTCTTATTGAAAAGACCGTACCAATAGTTTAGTTCCAGGCAAGGATAAACATTTGACTTGACAAAAAAAAGGGAGACAATATTGAATTTTGCAGGAAAACTATGGCTGAGAATTCGGATAGTGACGACGAGCCAATTGTTTATCCCAAAGGTGATGATGAAATACAAGGTATGGATGAACAAGTCAACTTTTCGGCTGCATTTAAGAGTCGTCGTCTTGGCGACGCATTGTGTCTAAGTAATCCTTCTGCAGGTAGAAAACTTGACGCTAAAATTTCCGAAATCAACAAACAGCAGAGACGCCGAAAAGCGGATCTGTACCAAAAGCAACGTACATTTTTCATCGAACAAATTTTTGCGAAGGGTTTGAATCCATTTGTGAATAAGCCGGAAATGATGCAATCGCCGAGAGAGCCTGGTTCGTCCCGCCTACCTTCCCGTGTCTCGCATAGGGTGTCGTTTAAAGATCCGAAGCACACCGGAAACAAACAAAGTGATGCAACATCTTCTAATTTACAACGCAGCCACACTGTAGGTGATATACCGAAGGCGGTTGCTGCTAACAAACACTCGATCTACAATACCCCTTCGGGAGCATCGGATCTAGACACTCGCGATCACGCATGGCTAATCACACCACGGCGGTATCAGCATATTCAGGACCTAGAAGAGCCCCTATTGGCTGGTCCAAAGGCAAATCACATGACCATTCATGATCGTAAGCCGCAGCTTTCACCAATCAAGGAATCTATAGAAACCGTTCATATCCCTGCCCCACCAAATGGTAAGCATTTATCGGATCTTAAAAAGCACCCGAATATGTTATTTCCTAAAATGAAAGTATTGCTTAAGGATCCTAAAGGAAACAAGCAATTCGGATCAGTGCCTTCCACACCTCCTCGAGCCTCGCCCAGAGACAGTGTGCAACCACATCGCATCACCCTCCCACAAGTCATCCCGGCAACCCCCGACGAAGACGGACGATTCGGTCCCAAACACGTCATGAAAATGATCCAGAATTTGTCCACAGATCTACCGCATCATCTAAAATCAACCGCTACTGAACAAATTCGCGATATGACAAATTCGGATAAGATCTATGAACAAAAGGCACAGCTGAAACGAGAAAACCTGCCATGGTTGAGACGGGAGCGATCGCTTGAAGACCGCCGCTGGTTCAAGCTCGAGACGTCGCTGTCTCCCGCCAGGGACAATGACGCACTGACATGGAGGCGGATGTCTGGTAGCTGGACACCGTGCCGTAGATATTAGCAGTGGCGGATTCCGGGATCGGGGGCCTGCAGTCCCTCCAAACAGATTAAGTTGTGCGAAATGTTGTCTTTACTCCATCCGAAAGCAAAATCTGGTTCTTTCCTGGTCAATGCTCACATGTGTCACGTGATACATGATTCAGTTAAACTTAGCATGATATGAAGTCAGCCTGGATACAATCAATACGGATGAAATACCAGACTTGATAGAAAACTAACCAGGATATGAGACCCAACCAAGCCACTCACTTAGATTAAAGAAAACTTTTTATATAATGTTGTTTAAATATGTTCGTATGTTAATACCGAACCGAAGTGTTTAAATAAGTATGGATGTATGAAACCGAACCAGAACGCCAAATAAAAGTTTGGAAATGCTTTGGAAAATATTGAATTATTCCACCAATGAAGTGTAAACATAAATTGATAAATGGGAACAATAAAAAATGAATAAAACAAATAAATAAAATAAAATAAAAAACAACGGTATTTGCATACCAAATAAAGTAAGTTAAGTAACAACTGAGTGATTAACTGGAACGCAGGAAAAGGTCCCTGTGGGGAGGGCGCTTCACGAAATGCTCCCATTTTTGTGGGGGAAGAGAAAAACACCCACCAGATTTTTACCAGACCCGAAAATGTCCCCTTTTACTTATGAGATCTACGATCTGAAACCGGTGAAACAGACTAGCTTACCCCCCCCCCCCCCCACCTGAACAGCTTCCCCCCGGGGAGGGGGGATAGCTAGACTAGGTTATCTCCCCCCACTCTGGGTTATTTTGCCCCCTCTCATAGAACTCAACAAATGCCAGGAAAACTTAACTTTGAAACTCTTTTATTGGATAAATGCTCAATTTTTAACAATAGCTTAACGTTTCTTCAACTTTCGATTCCATTTTGAATTTGGAATTTCAAGATGAAATATGACCTGTTTATACTGACCTCTGAGGAGTAACATCTTACCGCAGAGTAATTTTGTGTCACAAAATGAATTTCCTGAGATTCTTAGTTCTGTTACTTATTTAGAAAGGGATATCAGGTGGCGAAAAATCGTCGAATTTATTCTTACAGTCGGGACTAAATCTTATGCCGCAACTTAAAATTACCCGGAGTTTCTTATCTAGCTGTTTTAATCGTCTGTTACAGTACATAAATAAAACTTAAAACAAAAGAGCTGTGGATTCGTTTTATTTCAATGCAGCGGCGATGTGATTGCCATTGGAAATTCGACGGAGATTGAACAACCAGATTAATCTTACTAAATTTGGTTATCACAGAGTCGGATATTACAAGGAGGATAAAGACGGGTTGCAATTGTGGCTTTGATTCAGCAGCAGAAAGAAAGAAAAATGTAGAAAAATAGGGGAAAGCTAGAATGGTTGAATGAGGTGAACAGGAGACAGAAATAATAATGAAAAATAAAATACGGCGGGGGGGGGGGGGGGAGGGAGTTAGTCTTGGTGGGGGAAACTGAACGGGGGGGGGGGGGCAGAAAGTCCCAGGTGGGGGGGGGGGAGCTGTACAGGGGCCAATATATACTGTTACACTGGGTCTGGTATCGGAAGTCTTGTCTCCGCAGTGGCTAACATGTGTGTCAGTATGGGGAGGGTGGCGGGGAGGGAGCTTCCGCTCCGTTTGTTCCGGTAGGATTTTAGTAGGGTGAAAACGCCGGTTCCAGCCCACTTTGTGACGTCATACTGTCTGGAAGTGACGTCATCATGTCTGGACCGGAAGTGTTGTCTGGACCGGAAGTGTTGTCTGGACCGGAAGTGTTGTCTGGACCGGAAGTGTTGTCTGGAGCGGAAGTGACGTCATGATAAGCGTTAGGATAGGCGCGGCCATCCATGAGGTCATAATGAGGTCATAATGAGGTCATAATGACGTCATACTGTCTGGAGCGAAAGTCTGGAGCGAAAGTCTGGAGCGAAAGTTGTTTGAAAGTGTTGGCCAAGTCAATCATCATGAAGCCAACGAACTCCACCTGTCAATCAGTGTAACCATGGCAACAGACCCTAAAAAGCCAGGACCCCCCCCCCCTCGAAATTGTAATTTTTGCATATTTATCCGTTTCAGACGATTCTGAACATTTTTCATTTTTTGGGTCGACCGACCCCCCCCCCCCCCCTCGAAATTGTGATTTTTGTATATTTATCCGTTTCAGACGATTCTGAACATTTTTCATTTTTTGGGTCGACCGACCCCCCCCCCCCCCTCGAAATTGTGATTTTTGCATATTTATCCGTTTCAGACGATTCTGAACATTTTTTGGGTCGACCGACCCCCCCCCACCCCCCCCCCCCCTCAGGACATACTATAAACCGACCCCCCCCCCTAGGCGAGCAACATTCTGTCAAGTCAGCTTCAGTTCCATCAGAGGGGTATATAAGGGATGAGCATACAGCAGTGACAGTCATTTCGGTAAGTGGAGCAAGGAAGCAATTGAATCACATCAGATCCAGGTATGGCATCCAGTGACAACTATTTCGGTAAGTGTTTATTGAATCTTTATAAATAAAAAGTGAACTTTGTAAACAAACTTTGTAAACAAACTTTGTAAACAAACTTTAGTTATTTACATAATTGAAACTTTGTAAACAAACTTTGTAAACAAACTGTGTAAACAAACTTTATAAATAAAATTTGTAAACAAACTTTGTAAACAAACTTTATAAACAAAATTTGTAAACAAACTTTGTAAACAAACTTTGTAAACAAACTTTGTAAACAAAATTTGTAAATAAACTTTATAAACAAAATTTGTAAACAAACTTTATAAACAAAATTTGTAAGCAAACTTTGTAAACAAACTTGACTTATTTACATAATTGAAACTTTGTAAACAAACTTTGTAAGCAAACTTTGTAAACAAACTTTGTAAACAAACTTTGTAAACAAACTTTATAAACAAAATTTGTAAACAAACTTTGTAAACAAACTTTGTAAACAAAATTTGTAAACAAACTTTATAAACAAAATTTGTGAACAAACTTTGTAAACAAACTTTGGTTATTTGCTTAATTGAAACTTTGTAAAACAATACCTTTCGTTATACTTGGTCGATTTATATGAAAATTTCACCATTTGATTCAGTTTTATGTAAAGTTTTGTTATAAAGTAGTCATAGGCTATTTGCGCAGCTGGCTGTATGCATTTTTACCGCCATTTTAACTTAAAATTGTGATAACTTTCGTTATAACTTTCGTTATAGTTGACTGAAAATTTCACCATTATAGTGCTTCTTCGCGGATGAATACCATTTGGCAGACCATTTAACTTCACCGCTAGATGTCTCTGCTGTGTAGCAGTGCAGCAGTACAACTGTAAGTGAGATATTCATATACACAAGTAAAATTCTGCTGAGTCAGCATTTTTGAACAATTTTTGAACAAGTTACACACCATATTTTCATTACATGGAAGTAGCATAAAAGCATGAGTGAAACATGTCAACTAGTCAACTAGTGATACATTCTGCTGAGTTAACACACCATTGAAGTGGTATAAAAGGAAGAGTGAAACGTATATTTTACTTCATTTCAGTTCTAGCAGTTGAAGAAACAACAACGATGGCAACAGTCTACTGTCATGATTGTGATGTACCATTTCCATCTCTGGAAGTGTTCGTGACACATAGATGTAAACCAGCTAGGTTGAAACGTGCTCGTGAAGAGCTTGTTGAGCAGATTGAAGTCAAGAGACGAAAGACCTTACAGGATGATGTTGAAAGACCTGATCCAGTCCTCTGCGGTGAATGTATTAAAATATTTCCATCTTTGGATGCATTTGAGACGCATGCATGTGCTGAGATGGAAAATGTGTCTCATGAAGAACAAAGAAAGAAAGAGACAGGACAAGTAGGCAGAGGCAGAAGAGTGAGTCTTGGTGAAAACGCACAGGAAAGACGGTTTGAGCCTGAAGATGGATCGGATTTGCTACTCGAAATGCGACAACAAGAGAATAGAATCAAGAGACATTTGTTCGAAACGTTAAACCGTGGCATGAAATGGTACATTGTGGTACATGCACGCTTCAAGAAAATGACACCAAATGTTGAAGGCGTGATGGTAGAACAGGTGGATAATGCCTTCATCAGTAGTCCAACGTATGCAGCATACAATCCAGCAGATATTGAGAAGGACTTGCCAGAAGCCTATAAAGAATTGTTTACCAGGTTTGATGAACATGAGCGACAAGGTTCTGGTTGGGTGTTGGATAACATATTATTCATTGAAGTGCATACAGCTACGTCAGCGCCACTGGAAGCGAGCAGTTTTATCCCACTACCGAAGAAAGTAAAGAATACAGGAGGTGTGTTAAACATTCAGAATAAAGACAACAAATGTTTCTTATGGTCTGTATTGG
Source organism: Protula sp. h YS-2021 (assembly GCA_949752745.1). Taxonomy (NCBI): domain Eukaryota; kingdom Metazoa; phylum Annelida; class Polychaeta; order Sabellida; family Serpulidae; genus Protula; species Protula sp. h YS-2021. The sequence goes on along the minus strand of OX457024.1, from coordinate 36,368,560 downwards.
CTCACCTTCACCCTTCAACAAACAACCCACAGCGTGTGCATCAATACAAGCTATTTGAGAACGAATTGAAGGTAGAAGGCATGACATTTCCAACACCGATTACAGACATTCCAAAGTTTGAAAAGGAGAATGATGTGTCCATTAACGTGTTTGGATATGAACATGATGTCGTTGTTCCCATACAACTCAGTCGAAACACCAGTGCGAGAGAAATCAACTTGCTTTTGATTAGCAATGACAAGACAAGGCATTATTGTCTCATCAAGAATTTCAGCAGACTGATGGCTTATCGATCAAACCATCAGCATGCAGCATTTTATTGTTTCAACTGTCTTCACGGGTTTATGCGACAAGATCTGTTAGACAAGCATCGTGAAGTGTGTGGCAAGCATGGAGCACAACGTTTATCATTTCCCAAGGAACCCTTCATCAAGTTTAAGAATGTAGCCAAACAACAGCGAGCGCCGTTTGTCATTTATGCAGACTTTGAATGCTTCACGAAAAAGCATGAAGGAGACAAGTATCAACATCATCGTCCAAACAGCTTTGCCTATGTGGTTGTGAGCCAGTATGATACACGTGCACCAGTCCTGTATCGAGGAGATAATGCTGTGAAAGTCTTTTTAGACCATATGGTGAATGAGCGTGATCGTATTGTACATGGTTTACAACAGAAAAAGAAAATGGTGATGACTCATGAAGATGAAGAGCATTATAAGAACGCTACGGATTGCTACATTTGTCATGAGCCTCTAGGAGCAGATCATGTGAGAGATCATGACCATATCAATGGCAAATACCGTGGAGCTGCACATAGTCAATGCAATTTACAATTTCGATTTCGAAAGGATAAGCAGGGAGATAAAGATTCTTTCATCATTCCTGTGTTTTTCCACAATTTACGAGGCTACGACAGCCATTTGATCATGGAAGAAATTGGAAAGTTAAAAAATGAGACGATTACAGTCATTCCCAACACCGTTGAGAAATATATTGCATTCACCATGAGCAATCTGAAATTTACAGACAGCTTTCAGTTCATGAGTACTTCTCTACAGAAGTTGGTCTCCAACCTGGCGGCAGAAGGGAAAGACAACTTTTATCACATGACGTCACACATTCACGATAGTGACCAACAAGATTTACTGTTGAGAAAGGGAGTGTACCCCTACGATTACGTGGATGAGCCATCCAAGTTTGCTGAAACAAAACTGCCGTCCAAAGACAAGTTTTACAGTCTGCTCAGTGAAGAAGACATTAGCGATGAGGATTATGCGCATGCGCAGAAGGTGTGGGAGACATTCCACTGTACTACATTTGGTGAATACCATGACCTGTACCTGAAATCAGATGTGTTGCTGCTGGCTGACGTGTTTGAAAACTTTCGTCACGTATGTCTCAACACGTATGAATTGGATCCTGCTGACTACTATACAGCGCCAGGACTGTCGTGGGATGCCATGTTGAAAGCGACAAAGGTGAAATTGGAATTGATCAACGACATTGACATGTACCAAATGGTTGAACAAGGTCTACGTGGAGGAATATCTGTCATCACATACAAGTATGCGAAAGCAAATAACCCCTACGTAGCAGATTACGATCCCACGAAAACGACCAACTACTTGACGTACCTGGATGCAAACAACTTGTATGGCTGGGCCATGTCGCAAAGCATGCCGGAAAGTGGATTTATGTGGGTGAGCGAGCCAGAATCCATTGACTTTATGGATTTGGATGAAGATGACGAGATTGGATACATTTTAGAAGTGGATTTGGAATACCCATATTCAATCCATGATCATCATAATCACTACCCAGTGGCTCCGGAACGGAAATGTGTGAAAGTGGGAGAATTGTCAAAACATAGTCAGAAGCTGCGGAAAGATCTAAACATGAAAGGCAAACCTAGTGAAAAGCTCATTCCCAACCTGTGCGACAAGAAGAAATATGTACTTCATTATAGAAATTTACAGCAATATGTCTCACTGGGATTGAAAGTCACGAAGGTGCATCGTGCCATCATGTTTGCACAGAGCAAATGGTTGGCGAAATACATCTCCTTAAACACGGAAAAGAGAAAGTTGGCTAAGAATCCGTTTGAGAAAGACTTCTTCAAATTGATGAACAACTCTGTGTTTGGCAAAACCATGGAAAATGTGAGAAAGCGCATGAATGTGGAACTTGTTCACCAGGAAAAGCGGTTCAAGAAACTTGTGGCCAAACCTTCCTTCCACAAATTTAGAATTTTCAACGAAGATTTGACCGCGGTACATTTGCGCAAAGTGGATCTGCTTCTGGATAAACCCATTCAAGTTGGTTTCACCATTCTCGACCTCAGCAAGGTGCTCATGTTCCACTTTCATTACAACTACATCATGACCAAGTATCCCGACGCCAAACTCTTGTTCAGCGACACCGACAGTCTATGTTATGACATAGAAACGGACGATATCTACAAAGACATGCAGGAAGATGCCGACTTGTTCGACACAAGTGACTATCCCCCAGATCATTTCCTGCATTCCAACGTGAACAAGAAAGTGCTTGGGAAAATGAAAGATGAGGCGGCGGGCATTCCCATAGAAGAGTTTGTCGGCCGAAAATGTATAGTATGATGTATGGTGGGAAAGAAAAACGTACGGCTAAAGGCATCACTCGCGCGTGTCAAAGACGTATGAAACATCACCAGTATAGAGACAGTTTGTTCAACCAAACGCAAACGATGACTACAGGACACATCATTCGAAGTCATGACCACCAGATCTTCTCGGAGAAGTTGAGGAAAGTGGCTCTCTCCCCCTTTGATGACAAGCGATATGTGATGAGTGATGGCTATTCCACTTTGGCGCATGGGCATTACAGTATATAAGGGGGAGACACTTCAACTTGAGAGTCAGTTGAGGTGTGAACACTGAAGCGTCAACATGAAAAGATCTGCAACAACGGATATGGATACTCTAGCAGATACGGTGAAAGATATGAATGTGAAACATCCTGACACTACCATCAAGAAATTAAAAGTGGAGACGGCGACGGCGACGGCACCAACACCACAGTCGTGGGATGGAATGCTTTCTCTAGGCAATGGAAAGTATATCAAGATTATGAAACAAAGTAATGAAGGTGTGATAAACATTCGCAAATACCTCAGAGATGAGGGGACTGGAAAAAACCGTCCAACAAAAAAGGGAATTTTGCTGACAATACCTGAATGGAAAATGCTGAAGAAGCAGGTGAAAGAAGTGGATAAAAGGCTTCGCAGACAAGACGACAAGTCATAACAAGGTAACAATCATGAATGCACTCATGTTGGACGATGGTGTTTACCTTAAAGTTAATGAGAGGAATGAAGTGATGATGGGTTCTCGGAGAAGTTTTGCTTATCGGTTTAAACCTGAAGTGTGGAAAGACTTTAAAAACATACCGCTTGAACCTGGGTTTGAACGCAGACTTGAAAATAAACTGGAAGTGACGGTGGCTGAATATGATTCTAAGATACGTGTGACATTCTGTAGAAATCTTTTACAGGATTATCCAAAGGATTATAAGGGAGTTGTGCCATATACACCCTATGCACAGTTGATCTTCTTTGATATCAAGAACTGGCGCGCAGTCTTACGATTCCTAGAAGCGATACAACATCCGCTGTTCGACATCATCCGAGTATAAAATACATGGACGAGATGGAAGACTATGTGTTGGATTATAAACCCATGACATATGGATTCTCATACATGAGAAACTTATGTGATGATATTGTGCTACGACATTTTGGACAGTATCTCGTCCTATCGCTTGATGACCAATCCGTGTTGAAGGATCATCTAGACAAGTTGAGAATACCCGGCTTTCTCCTAGCAGTCTCAAATGAATTAGAAGTGCGTGTGACTGAGAACGGTCTAGACGTGTTTGTACAATTTCGCCAATATGACGAGCTTACAGAATGCTACGACTACATCACCCTCAACACAGTGGAATGGAACGCGCTGTTGCAAGCATTGGATTGGAAAGAACCTAACGCTTGAATTCAAAGAGTATGGAATACAACTCAAGCGGGGTACCAAATCCATTGAGTTGACACAACCTATGCGCGTGATGGACATTGACTTAGAAGAAGGATATGAACTGAAACTGTCTGAACATGTAACTGTGAAAGTGATAAAGTTTGGTGATGTGCGTTATGTGAGCTTTCATAGCATTTACAAACACGGATGTAATGTCTATGATACCTATATCAATTTAGATTCTAATGAATGGCATGCATTGATGAATGTATTGAAAAAATGACTGTGTTTGTAAATAAAAAGTTTGTAAATAGTGTAAATAGACTTTGTAGTTAAGAGTTTGTAGTTAAGAATTTTGTAAATAGTGTAAATAGTGTAAATAAAAGTTTGTAAATAGTGTAAATAGAATTTATAGTTAAGAATTTGTAAATAGTGTAAATAGCGTTTGTAGTTAAGAGTTTGTAAATAGTGTTTGTAAACTTTGTAAACTTTGTAAATAGTGTTTGTAAACTTTGTAAATAGTGTTTGTAAACTTTGTAAATAGAACACAATAAACAAGACAGTTGTTTGAAACTTGGGTTGTTTTATTTAACAACAACTTAACTAATATAACAACAACAACAACAACAACAACTTAACTAATATAACAACAACTTAACTAATATAACAACAACAACTTAACTAATATAACAACAACAACATTAATAAAACAGTGGTTTATAATGTCTATATACAAAATCCTTTACAATAAAATCACCATCCTTTCTTTTTAATATATTCACAATATCAAACATACTCTGACCTCGAGCTCTATGTAATATATAATATACACAATAAAAACCACATGACGATGATATTGGCGTTTGTAATGAGATAGAATTATACATATAGTCATTTCTTAAAAACATATCTAAACGATCATCGAGAGGGAATAGTCCATAAGAGTCAAAATATTCCACAGGGTCTTTATCATAATACACTGCCACCCAATGTTCTCCTGGTTCATCTTGATCGTCTGTGTTGATCACATAGGCGCCGCGTTGTAAAGACGGTAACTGATCCATGGCAAACACGCCTTGAAACAAGTCTTTGGTCATGACATCATGACTCAATATGGCATCAATCTGCTTCGTGTTCATGACTGGTAGTCGAATTGGATGCTGCGATTTGCACTGATCTCAATAATGTTGTCAAATTCAGCATAGACAATGACATTGATGGTAGGTTGCAAAGCCGTAGCAAAGTTCATTTCTAGCCGCAAATTCCCATGCTTGATCAGGGGGAAATGATCATCGCCATCATAATCCGGTGTTAAGTCAAACGAAAATAAAGCATAACCTCTAGGCCAATCTTCCCGTTTTATAATGGAACTTTTCTCACCATTCAATCGATCAAACGATTTGTAAAGCGTTTCAAAAGCGTCTAGGTATTTGTTCTGTGTAATGTCAAGCTTGAGAGGTTTGGATAGAACTGGTTCACCATCCGTGTACAGTTGCATATAGTCCAGATCAAAATGTTTGAAACGATATGGATTCCTCAATACTGATCCACCAAAAGCTTCATTATGAACCAGACCAATGACAATACGATTTGGTAATTGACCCAAAAAGATGTTATCTTTCACAAAAGACTGAAATCCTGCTGGAATAGCTAAGACTTTACATTCTTTTCTAGTGATGATGATCTTGGCAGGACTTTTCATCAATGCATCTGTATGTCCTAACTGAATACCTGGACTCACCCTCACTTTGCGAATGGTTAAAAATGCCTCTTTCACTTCTACCTTATAGGTATTATCTGCAGCCATCAATACATAGTCATCTTTTTGTCTATGGAAACGCAATTTCAAACTGATGCCATTCGGAAGATAACGATCCTGCTCAAACAAATCTATCCTTAAACCACCTGCGAGCATAACATCACGGCTAAGACGAGTATGCAAATAACGATGATGTAAGCCATTGTTTCCTTGCTCAGCCAAGTCACCGCCGTCAGCATTGACATGAAACCCGGATACATATTGTTCATGATTAGGTCTTTTCACCTCATGACTATTCATTGACCCAGCAGTATCCTTGTACATGAGACGCATAGAGCGCTCAGAATGCAGACTTTCTTCCGAGTCATGGATGAGATGAGAGATAATGCTGGTATAACCATGAGTATTGTTGCTATGCGAAACCAAACGATCATTCAGAAACAATTCAATATTAGACCATAACCCATTAAACACATCATTGATGCAAGAGACATTATCATCTGCGCCACACTCTGTTCCATCAGCCTTTAGAATGCGACATACAATATGGAGTTTGCTGTTCTTTAAATCCAGATATTCTTCTGTACTCGCAGGAATGTAGAATTCTATTGGAGCGCCTTCTCTAATGCTTGTAAGTGGTTGATAGTCAACATTATAACTTTTCTCTACAGCAGTTTGCGTTGGTGGTACGTGAAACCATTCCAATGGAGAAAGACTACATTCACACGAATGATTATGAATGAGAGACATGATTTCAAAAGATATCTTTGCGATATTTTGATGTTATCCGTCTGGCTGTTTTTCGTCTTCTGGCACGTTTCGTCGGTTGCACACGCTTTTGTTCTCCAAACAGACGTTCTGCTACTCGGCCCGTCACATCTTTCGCGACATTCTTTGCAGCCTTCTTAAGATGTGGCGCAACCATCTTAGCCCCAGCCTTAAGTAGTGGAATAGCTTTGCGAGCCAATGATCCCAGTATTGAACCAATACCATCGCCATATTGGATTCGCGCTCCTTTGAATCCTGGTAATTCCCCGCCCACTTGACGAAGAAAATGGTTGCGATATGCAGACGGATCGTGTGTATAAGCTTTCATATTGCTTTTGGTCGAAAATGAAGTTTACAGATCACCTTTCCAGTTTGAAATGGAACATTATGGCCTGTGTCGTCCTTAATATTCATTTCTATCATGTCAAATTTGGATGTGTTTACAGGAACATAATGCGGTTCGCCATACGTTTTCATGATAATGTCACCATCATGACCTTGTATGCCAACAGAACATAGTAAGGGAACATAATAATCACCAACAACTTGTGGTTCACAAATGCTACAATACACATACAGTGTATAAAACCCCTGTTTCACATCCGCTTTATGGTCAGCTGTACATGTTTCAGTATACCATTGATCTGGGATAAATCCTAAAATCTCAGCCAATCCAGCGGAGAAGGACACTTCAAAGCCATAATTTAGAAATAGAAAAAACACGTCGTCTAATCTTATTATACTTTATCCGAATAGCTTCTTTAAGTTCATCTTTCATAGAATTAGTCGCTTCTTCATTCACTGCCTGACATATTTCTTGTATGGATCTATAGTAGCCATAAGGAATATTAATAGTCTCAAGTGTCTCTGTCAGTGGTTGTTGTCGATACTGAATAGAATAGTCCATGTCATGTCTCATCGTTGTCCATGTATGTGGATATTGAATTTCAGCTAAAGCCACTTCATATTTTCCATTCAGATAAATGGTTCGAGGCATACGAATTTGATAATTCGAAGCCTTGTTGTTGGGATAATAGGTCACACTCGCATTGCTAGGCAAAGTGATGTAAAAGCTTGTCGACTCCATGATGGGAACTAAATGGTATAGGTGCGTTGACGTTGTCTATATACTTCACGATAGCGCGCGCCATTCGACCAAGTATGTAAATGATCTTTTACATCATGATGATGATCTACATGATCTATGACTTCTCCTTCACAACAAGCAATCGTACATCTTATTTTCACAGGAATAGTTGTGTCTTGGCAACAACATAGCTCTTTCAGCCATGTTAAAAATTTTCCCATCCTTCAGGAAACTGTCTTTGTTGACGTTGTTTCATTTCTGTTGTAATGTCGTCACGAGTGGTCTTTTTACTAAACATTGTTTTTGGAATATTAGCATCAACAATTTCCTGGATAAATGGATGCAAGCCATATGGTGGTATGGCTCGTTCTTTTCTTCTTGTTGCCACCAATGCTTCTTTCATCAAATCAACCATGTTGGAATTTGCTATAATATCGCCCGTTTTCAACACAAGTTCATTCTTGTCTGACCATGTCGTACCATATTTCTTCAGTTCGGCTAAAAGTTGTGTTATTTTTCCATGATAGATAGGTTGAAAATGACTTAAAAATAACTTTTCTGGCTTTTCAGGTGATGATGATGATGATGATGAGGGCTTTTGCTGCCTAGACTGACTTGTTCGTAAATGACGACCAAGAAGTTGAGACATTTCTATAGCCTTTTCACGTGTTCGTTTCCCACGTAAAAGTTTATTCACTTTTGTTTTGATATCATTTTTCTTTTCTAGCAACATTTTATATTCATATTCAGGAATGAGGACCATTTTCATCGTATGTTTCATTTTAGCAGCAGTTTGGCTAACAAGGGCAATGCCAATCTAGCAATAACTCCAATGAATCCTCCTTTCTGATTAATCAACTTCTTTTTTCGTCGAAGGGATATCTTCTTATCTGCTAGAGTACGAAGCGTATGACGTTCACGTTTAAATTCCTTAAACCGTTTTGAGCTTAAGGGTAAATGTCCTTGCAATATATTCAAACAAATTTCAAACAAGCTTGTTAATTCCTCTTTTGTAGCTTGCTGTAGCAAGGATTTACGTCGTTTAGGCCCACTGCGTGCAAGCAAATGAAGAAACGGCTGGTTCGCTCGAATACGTTTAGACATCTTGACTGCGAATGGTCAAATGAGTTGGTTTTTGTTCATACACTGCTTTATCAATATATACATAATGTGTATCTTTTGGTAAAATGCCTGTACGAATACGTAGTTGATCATTTGTCTTTGGTTTTAAATCAATGAATAAATAACCATGAGGTTTGCTAGTAGCATCTTGATAGGCTTCTATGAGAAATTGAGATCTTCCAGGATACATTTGCCGCGCCAATGTACTAATTTGTTGACTGTCTCTCGGATTTTTAAACAGAATGATATAATGTGTATTCAAACTAATATTTCGCATCTCTTTCCCATGATGGAATAAATTATGCACAATAAAGATAATGCTTAGATTTTGATGACTGCTGCCAACACTAAAGAGACGTGTCATACGCTCATCACTATGACATTTCGTCATTAAGTCATCAATGATAAGTAAGTTTGGTTTCTTCGGGTTAAAACGCTCTTCAATGTCATCTGGAATGCCTTGGTAAAATTCCACGCCTTTCATTCCCTTGTACAAAGGCTGATCTGCTGCATAGAGCCATAAAATGTTTTTCGGAGAGGGTTGAATCAACTTTTGTTCTAGAATTTCCTTCACCAGAGACGTTTTGCCACTGCCTGTAGGTCCAGAGACCAAACATGTAAATGGATGCTTCATTGTTGAATGTCTGTTTCTTTCACCCAACTGTTAAACTTGTTTGGCCAACCTAACCACTTGACAAATAATTCTTTCACATCTCCTCGCCTTTTACGTGTTTTCAAGACCTTTTCAATTCTATAAATAGATTCAATATCTTTGGTCACTTTCTGCAGTTCTTCTTCATAGAAATGTCCATCAATATCTTCGTCTAAAAAGTCTTTCACACGATACAAATGTATTCCTTGCTTCTTACAACGATGTGTGACAATGAAGACTTCTTGCGTCCATTTGATGTGATAATCGCGTTGAAACACATATTTAATGTGGGAAATGCGAACATAATCGCCAATGTTAAATTTATACTTCTTCTTCTTCGGTTTCAATTTCAGTTTGTCGACATACATATACTTCCACACTTTTGATTCGTTGTCTTTACGAATCTCGGCTGCAGCATATTTATTAGGAAGAGAACCATGAGGTCTATGGTTGTAATTGTACACAATGTCTACGTAGCGGTAGGTTTGATTATGTAGAAAATACCGATACATCATTCCCTTCAGAGTACGAATGACTCTTTCAGCAAAGTTGGCTTTGGTTTCATTCTTTGTGGTATAAGCATGAATGCCTTCTTTCTTCAAAAATGCTTTTACCCATCTATTTTTAAATTCTGTTCCTTTATCAGACCTTAGAGTTCGCGGTCTTCGTCGTGTGTCATGAAAAATCTTTTGGAAAGCTTGTATGACGCTGGTATGTGATTTATTAGGTATTGGCTGTACCCAGACATATTTGGAAAACACATCAATGACAATGAGTAAAAAGCGTATGTCATCATTATAGGGAGCTATGTTTCCCATATCAGCCAAATCAATATCCCACATATCATCAATACCACGTGTAATGACACGTTGTCTTTTGAACCTGTATTTGACAGGTTGTAGTAAACTAAAAGCATCTTGATCCTGTAGCCATTTCTTCACTTGTGAATGTGTGACTGGTTGATTATGTTTTCGTAAGATGTGATACAGTTTGTAAGGACCAGCAAATGCTCCAGGCTGTCCAGGTTTGAAGTAAATATTGGTCAAGTAGTCTTTCCACGTCGACATGGTCACACCGAATGAAAACCACCTTCTCAACAGAACAGCTTTTATTTTATAACTCAACCAACATCACTTAACTAACATGCATTTATAACTTAACTAACAAGTTTTTTACAAATCAAGTATGGATACAATGGTATGAATCACTGGAGACCATTGGTCTTCAATGAACATTAATCAATGACTGAGTTCATCCAATGTAATAACATCTACACCATATTTCTCACAACGTTGATTTGCATTCTCTAACACTTTATCTAAATGAATGTAATATTTAGCTTCATTCCAATATGTATAAACACATGCAGTATGACAAGTATGTTCTTGACACTCTTCATGTTGACAAGCAGGACAGACTAAATAGGCAAACTTTTTTACAGCGGATAACATTTCTTCACAATAAGCTTTTTGCACAATATATTGTCTCAGTGTCATGTCCGCCATTATGCAGTCTTGTGAGTCTTGAATCAATGCAGCACAAGTCTGTCAGGTTTAGCAAGTTATGCTGCTCCGGCAAGTCTGTCAAATTCAGCAAGTTTTTTCCAGCTGCTGTTCACTTAACACACTTCTCCATTTTCACACGTCTGCACATCAAGTCTCACACAACTGTTCTAACAACTTTCCCATAATATTCTGACCAGGATATCCAGATGACACTTGTTTCACACCAGCTCCCCACCAATGATCATACGTTGCTTCAACTAAAGTTTTGTCTTTACATTCTTTCAACTTTACATCAATACACACTGATTCCATTTGACTTGTAAAACATCTTGCATTTTACTTCTCTTCACTGGTAAGGACATGGCTTTATCCCTTTAGCAATACGTTTCGCTTCATATCCATTTCTGGATGACACAATGGCTGAAGCAATATACTTTTCAAGTTGTGTTGGAAACATGTTTGAAAGAACGTCCTTATGACCGCTGAATAGTACAAGATTCTCCATGTTGACTTTGTTTCTGTATTCTGACATGTCGGTTTCTTCCTGTAATAAAATATCTTTTAATATATTTGCTGCCTCTCCTATCATGTTCTTTCTTTGTTTACGTTGAAACCACTCACATAAAACTAAATTTGTTAGTAAGAAAAACATTGTTATCAATTCACTATGTTGTCATAAACATGTTTTAAAAGGTTTTTATATAACTTACTTGATAAAGCTGCTCGGTTTCCTCTTCTTCTTTACAACAATCTCTCAAATGATTCACTACGGTGAAATATACTTCCACATCAGTGCGAGCAGAATAAAGCGCAGAATCAAAGTCAAAGTCAGGATCTTCTTCTATTCCAATTTTATGACATTCTCCAAGAAATCTTGAATGCAGTTCAATCACATCAAGACTATGATGTACAACATCCCAAAAAGCATCCAAATGATAAAGTTGATAGTCTGGAGTGCCACAGCTAGCAAGTTTAGCAATCATCAAGTCAATATAAGCATTTTTAAAACATGCGTCCATCTTGTTTCAGTGTCTTGTGGGCTTTTTACTTTGCTTCACTGACTTTAAGTACTCCACACTTGCCGCAGAAGTTGTTTGGTTCACACAACTTGCAATTATACTTGTGGCAGTGGCAATGATAATCTTCCACATATCCACAAGCACCACAATAGTCGCAGGTAAGTCCAAGTTGATTTTGTACGTTCATGTTCTCCAACTGAACTTCAGACAGCCTTTTCTTGGATAGCTTTGACACCTTCATCCGACCATCCTTTTGCAGCTTGATGATCGTTTTCTTGTCATGACATTCCTCACATGGTGATAGGGCTGAGTTGATGTTGTCCATCTCCTGAAGCAGTGTCTCCCATTCACCATCATTCATGTTTATGTGATGTGTGTATTCTTTCCCTTCAAACCGTGACGTGCGCACAAAACTCACATAACGCATATCCAAGTATGAAATGACTTCAAGCCACTTCGTTTGCGTTAAGTATAGTTTGAAGCCAATGTCGCGTAAATTTTTCAAGCTCTGGCACACAATCTTCCACAAAGATGGTGAATAAGCACACCATCTCTCTCCACGTGTAATGCGTAGAAATGGCCCATATTCTCCATGCTCCACAGTAATGGTTAAGTTAGCACTAATTTTAAAGCTGCTGCTGCGCTGCGCTGCGTTGCTTGTCTTGTTCTCCATGGCTGCAACAATGTATTGATGATCCACTCCCTCCAACTGTCTGCTGAGAAATGACTTCACTCTGCTGAGTTCACTCCCTTTTATACCCAACTGTCTGCTGAATCAAGCTTTTCAAACTTCTTGCAAAGCTCTGAATTCACTTCAACTCGTCCATGGTTGAACCGAACAAGGTGTGATACATTCGTCGTCAATGGAACATCATCATCATAAAGTAAAATGATTCTTGCAGCTACAACTAACATGAGCTCCACTGCCCAAATTGTATTCACGTTGATAAAGGCTGAATCAATGTCATAAGTTGATATGATAAATGTTAAATCAATGTCATAAGTTGATAGTATATGTAGATCTTCACAGTCACGTAGAAACGAGTTGATGAAATCACTTGGAATAGTCTTTCCGACAGCTTCCCAATGCAGATGTAAATTCTTCACTTGCTGCATCCAATCCCATTCAAAAGTAGGAAGCTTTGAAAACACATAGTTAGTATAATTCACTTTGAAGACGTCGTCCATAGTCATACATCTGTCAAGAAGTAATGCTGACATTGTGAAGTCTTTTCTCGTCACACAATGTTTTACTAGTTGACTAGTTGACATGTTTCACTCATGCTTTTATACTACTTCCATGTAATCAAAATATGGTGTGTAACTTTGTTCAAAAATTGCTGACTCAGCAGAATTTTACTTATGTATATGAATGTCTCACTTACAGTTGTACTGCTGTACAGCTGTAAAGCAGAGAAATCTAGCGGTGAAGTCCGGTGGGGGGGGGGGGGGGGGGGGGGGGTCGGTCGACCCAAAAAATGAAAAATGTTCAGAATCGTCTGAAACGGATAAATATGCAAAAATCACAACTTCGAGGGGGAGGGGGGGGGGGTGGTCGACCCAAAAAAAATGAAAAATGTTCAGAATCGTCTGAAACGGATAAATATGCAAAAATCACAATTTCGAGGGGGGGGGGGGTGGTCGACCCAAAAAAAATGAAAAATGTTCAGAATCGTCTGAAACGAATAAATATACAAAAATCACAATTTCGAGGGGGGGGGGGGGGGGTCGGTCGACCCAAAAAATGAAAAATGTTCAGAATCGTCTGAAACGGATAAATATGCAAAAATTACAATTTCGAGGGGGGGGGGGGTTCCTGGCTTTTTAGGGTCTGTTGCCATGGTTACACTGATTGACAGGTGGAGTTCGTTGGCTTCATGATGATTGACTCGGCCAACACTTTCAAACAACTTTCGCTCCAGACTTTCGCTCCAGACTTTCGCTCCAGACAGTATGACGTCATTATGACCTCATTATGACCTCATTATGACCTCATGGATGGCCGCGCCTATCCTAACGCTTATCATGACGTCACTTCCGGTCCAGACAACACTTCCGGTCCAGACAACACTTCCGGTCCAGACAACACTTCCGGTCCAGACAACACTTCCGGTCCAGACATGATGACGTCACTTCCAGACAGTATGACGTCACAAAGTGGGCTGGAACCGGCGTTTTCACCCTACTGATTTTACTAGTTTAACTGTTTAATTGGCCTCGGCTGGCCACAGGCTGAGGCACGGGAATGCCAGGTGAACGCTCACTCTTCAGCTGTATTACAGATGTTCAGTGTAGTACGAAGCCACTATTTTCTTCTATCCTCTATTTTCTAATATATCTTTACAAAAAAGGTTAGTCTAAGATCAGTGTGTTTCCCGTCATCAGTTCTGCTTTGACATCATTTATTGATATTAAACATGAATCCACGACTTTTCGTCGAGGGACTTTTCGTCGAGCGAAGTCTCGTCGAAAGTGGCAGTGCGACTTTTTGTCGATTTTTTTTTACTTCATAGGAATAAATGTTTATTATGTGGAATTCAAGATAACCTTGTGTACTTAAGTTTTTGGGGTGCAAAATGTAGATGTTTTCACGTTTTTGTCGGCGAAAGCTCATCTTGTGTGACAGAAAAACAGAAATACAACTTTTATTTTTACATTTACACAAAAGAATCGAATTCAAGCGCATGTTTGAGAATATTAGTGTCAGTAATATCACTCTCAATATCAGCATCAGTAATGTCACATATCAGTAATATTCACAACTTCACAAGTGTCCTTACCACTTCCGCCGAAATGTCGCCGACGAAAAGTCGCTCGACGAAAAGTCGGGATGCCATTAAACATCGTTTATTTGACAACGCATATAGCCTTTCAAACCTTTCTGCAAAATTAAGAACTTTTTCAAATGCCATTTGCTGGTTGAAAAATATTACTTAGCTTTGTAGTTTAGATCAAAATGGTTTCCTTACAACACGACCATTTTTCCTGACACATATTCCAGCATTTTCTGTGATCTTCTGCATCTCACTTCCTTTTGTTTCCTTCCCGTTTAAAGGCGTCAGATGGAATAGATGGAATACAACAAGACAGAAAATTGTCTAAGCTTCTATACTAGGACTATTCGCTAACCATACACAGCCATATGGAAAATATATGTTAACCACATGTTTTGCCACAATGAATATTTGACTTGACGTTTGCCACATCTTAAACAGGTGGCAAGTATGCACTCAGTAATTTCACGCTACACATATGTAAACCACATATTATAATCACAGCTTAATTATAGTGTAACCACATTGCAAACATGTCCCACTATGTGGTTATAAGTTTCAAAATGTTCTGACAACATGGTAACAGTATAGTGAAAATATCAAACCAAATACAGGGGAACCCCGGAATTAGGTCCATCAATGGCGAAAAATGATCTTAATTCCGAGCTGATCCCTTTTCCGGGTGTCGGGCATTTTTGGGGACTTTTTAGGGTGTGAATGATCCTGTATCCTTTTTTATTGAATACTGGAGTAACCTAAACAACAATTACTGATCTTTGAACAATTTATTGCAACTTTTGAGCAAAAAAAGATATATTGGATAACATATAAATATACTGTATGAATCTGGTGAGAGAGCAAATCAGTTTAATTACAATGTTAATTACAATGCTTTTATTTTGAGCACTAGTGGAACTTGACTTTTACTTATTTTGAACTTCTCAGCTAAATTTCTTTGACTGTTAATGTTGCTCAATTTGATTATTTCAATTTTTATCCTGGGGAGAAATTTCATTTCTCTTCTTTTTTTTTGTCTGCCATATTTTTCCCAATCCTTAATTGTAATTGATATATTTGAGAAAACAGCGGTCTTTTATACACACAAACGTGATCTCGTCACAAAGTCCGTTAAGCATCTTACAACGCCACGCTGTTGTTCTCTTTGTTTCCCCCCATCGTCCCCAATTAGTATCATGTACTCAGTTAGAAGCATATAACATCTAGAACCGCATTTCGCAAGCAAAACCTTCAGCACTTGACAAACATTAAAATTTGAAAATATTTCTTCGAATGGCTTATTATTTCTTTAACAAGATGAAGTTTTTCTTACAAACCGCATAGTTTGTAATACAATTAAGTAGAGAGCTTATGGCGCAGCACGTATGCGGCTTATAAGGTTCATCTGCTTGGTTATGTTGGCTCAACGGCTTTATTGATTGAACGGACTGGCACCTTTTCTCTGTGCAGGCAGAGCTCGCGTAACGCCCATAAGCTGTGGTGTTTTGCTCAATCGTTATTTTGCTATTAAATGCACTGTATTTATTTATTCTAAAATCAGCTGTGTTCGCATGGTGTTTTAAGCAGGAAAACGAAAAAAGGCGGGAAGCACACCATCAGATCAAGTTCTACTAAAGTACAAAGTTGAGTGGCCCTAGGGCCTGTAGTGTCAGAGAAGAAGCTGAGACAAGAAAATGAATTTTTACTATCAAGAAAAAAATAGCTCATCGGCTGCCCGCACAAATTCATATAAGCCTTGACCAAGTCAAAGACTTGGAAAGCGTTAAATAGCACCTGTAACGCGACTGCAAGGCTCCCCATAAACAGCGGATTATTTGTCACTGACTGCATGCTTCGAGTTGGGTGTCCCTAATTCTGGAGTTAAAATGCTCACTTGGACTGAGAAAAGTGATTTCGATTTCCGGAGGTCCTGGTTGTGAGGTTCTTGGTCCATTGAATCCCATGTAATAATTTCGGCTCTATGGAAAAGTGGTCGTAATAGCATAGTGGTTCTAATTACGGGGTTCCCCCATATCATTAATATATACTTTCGCATATATGTACAAAGTGTATAAATATATATTACTTGTATTTCATTTTTTTATTCATTGAAGGGTTCTGTATGTTACTGGTGAATAAAGAATTGTGCTTTATTAAAGACCAGTATAATATTATTAAAAGAAATATATAAAAAGATATGTCTTAGTTTTAATTGTGTTTTCAAACTCCCGATTATGTGCGTCTGAATATTACACCATCTGTCCACAATCTGTTTGAGGTTGCGGCTTCCAACGATAGTCTTCAACTTCTCTAAAAAAAGTTGAACGTCTTTGTTTTTAATCGCTACCAAATTGCAACATCTATCCAAGGTCTTTGTCTCAACTTTGGACAGACGTCAGAATTTGGTTGTAAATGAAAATCGAAACAACGTCTTTTCTTAAACGTAGTACAGAAGGAGCACAATCAAACTAACCTGTAATACTACCGCGTACCGGAAAAACAGTCATCGAATTTTTAAAAGAAGATATATAAAAGTTATGATATAAACATACGCTACATGAGGGCAGCGCAAGTGTCTATCGCGATCTGTAGGTAAATCGAAATGAAAACTTACTTCGTGTATATTCTAAAAACAGGAGATGACAAAGTTTGATGAAAGGGAGGCCATGGCATTGATGAAAGGATGGCCATGGCATTTCAGGAATGTCGATTTTACCGATTTCTTTCGACCTTTCCTGACAAGGTCGTTTCCCTCAAGATCTATCTAATGTCGATCGCCCGGCGTTGGATAGATGCCGGGAGAGAGACGTTGATTCAGTTTTCATATATATCCAGTTTTGATACGACGGCTGGTTTCGACCTCTATCTAGCATGTAATGTTGTTCATTGAATCAAGTCAGAGGTCAAGGCCATGCGGTATGTGTGAGCATTAATGCGGTAGGTGCGAGCATTCATGGTAAACATGCAAAATATTTTTTTAGATTACAATATTTTCCTAAAAATTACCGCTTGTTGTTAAAACCAAACAAAATATAAATGAAATCCATTGACAAACTTAACTGCTTGACTAACAAGTATCCCCCTATTTATTTAAAATTATCGTTCTCAGCAGGTTTATGGCATTATCAAAGAATATGTTCAACTTGACATGTATTTCAAGTGATGGGTAAGCAAATGTCAGTCAATAACTCCATTGTAAAGTGGCTAACTATAGTGATAGAATACATGCACTGTCAAAGAAGCGCTCTAGTTTCTATCATGCGTTGAATACTTACAAGGAGAGAAACGTAAAATTGAACAGCACATCGAAAATGGCAAAACTGAAAACGTGTACTATTAATATGACAACAGCGTTTTCATCGGTTATTCTATTTTTTTATAAACTAGAAGCTAGGCGGTCAACGATGACATTCTTGTTATAGTTCATGATAGTTTTTTGCAGCTAAAAGACCAATTTGTAAACGACAGTAACGGTTGTCGTTTTCTCGGGACCTCAGTACCACTAGTGGCACTGAGGGCCCGGTGGCACTGAGGACCC
Source organism: Protula sp. h YS-2021 (assembly GCA_949752745.1). Lineage (NCBI taxonomy): Eukaryota > Metazoa > Annelida > Polychaeta > Sabellida > Serpulidae > Protula > Protula sp. h YS-2021. Next base: position 36,350,332 of record OX457024.1, on the reverse strand, counting down.
GGTGGCACTTAGGACGGGACAAATTTTTCATATGCACTTGTCGCCCCCATCTTTAATTGTGTCTTAAAATCACTGCTTCTTTCGCCACCCCCAACCCCCAAGCTGCGGTGCTGCGGTGCATCGCATTTTCTCATTCATGCATTATGTTGCCGCCGAAAGATCAAAGACAGTCAGCTGAACCTATATTACTTTTTTGGGGAAAGTGCTTTTACAGCATCATTTCGTCGCACAACTTAATTGCTTTTAGAAGCGTCTAGACTCTAATTATTCAGTACACATAACTTAATTTTTAGTATCATTGCTTTACACATTCAATACACTCTGGATACAGGAGGCACTTTTTAGATTTTTTGAGTATACTTTCAAAAAATACTTGTAAAAATTCAGGTAAGGTTGTCTTCACCCGACACCAAGTGGTACTGAGGTCCTTTGGTGTCACTGAGGCCCCCAAATAAGAATATTGATATTGTTATAATAATTTATAGAGTTCTATTTTAATGATGTGCTCACATAAGCAGACCCCTCCCCCTCTCCTCACCCCACCCCGTACCGCCCCATCTTATTCTCATTGAAATTAACGTAATCTAACGTTTAAAATGCAATTTCAAGTTAGGGCCTCAGTGACACCACTGAACCACCGGGCCCTCGGTACCACCTCTTCACTTTTTTCGGAAAGTGAGCATTGATTTTTGATTTTGAAAGTTTCTTTCAGCTTAAAACAACCTAATCCAGCATTTTGAAGCTAAAAAAGTTCGGGTCCTCACGGCCACTTCGGGACCTCATTACTACTGGTGGTACTGAGACGGCGACCCCGCCTCAGTTACGATGTGCTATTCAATTTGAATGTTTCTTGCCGCGTATACCAAATTCTGGGCTAAAGATGATGTTAAGATGAAAGCCACAAAAAATTAATCCTGACCAGGTATTTCTATGGGAACGATTTAACAATGTGGAAAGTTCTGCTATGAATAACAGATTTTGAATCTTAAAACTATAAATTGTAAGATGGCTGCATTTAAAGCCAGATTTACAACTCAGCACTTTTTAATAATTTAATAAATTACAATTTTCTTCATGTTTTGTTTTAACAACCATGTGTAGTTAGCCACTTACGCTAATTATTTAAACACCCTAACACTTAAATTTGCACGGTCGAGTATTACTGCAGTTGTTTATGCAATTAATAAACATTTTTTGGTAAATTTAAATATCCGTTATTTGATATAAAATTTGTGACAATCAAAGCCTATGTTGTAAAATTAAAAACATTTAAAATAATCCAAACAACACAGACGAGCAGCCAAGACATTACTGCACATACACAAGCAATTTCATAGCATATCGATATAAACCAAAGCATACATCTGTTGACACAGATTTACTCATTCTGGTGATACTATCGTGCATGTCTGCAATAACTGCGTTCAGTTGCTTATAATCCTTAACATGTTTATATACTTCCGACATTAAAAATAGCTTAAGAATATGAACTGGAATGCACACAAACTTGGTTGATTTAACACCGGCTATATCTAAGAGTACACGCGAACCTACAATTCCATTAATATGCGATAGTACTACTTCGCTGCCAGTATTCCGCTGTGTTGCCACTTGAAATAGAAGTTCGTTACGGCTACTAACACAACAAATTGGCGCTTCATCCTACTGCCACAGTCACAAGGTTTTGTAAACATAAATGATTCCTTTGTTTCTGATGTAATTTGTTGCTTTCGATAGTCGTAGTTTATATTCTCTAAATAGCCGTACATTTGGTCAAAAATCTGCGGAAGCCTTTTTATATCACCATGTAAATACTCAAGCATCGCACAGGAGTAGAATGTATGATGTATATATGTGTCATTATGTTGAGAATATATTTCTCTCATATTCAAATCAAGCAATTGCCGTATTTTTTGCATGTTATCTTTGTCTTTTAAATTTAATTTGTTGGAGCCATGTGTTGCCAAGGTACCCCCTAATTTGTTGAATACCCTCTCTAGGTACCGAGACGCTTGAGTGTTTACTATGTTTGGACACTCATGTAAGTTTTCTCTGACACTGTTTGCTTTTCGAGTTAAAGTGTGTGCCCGAAAGGACTGCTGGTGTAGTTTTGCCATATTTAATTTCTCAACTTCGTCGTTCTTATTAATACTTTCTATATTAATAGATGTTCCCTCCTGTTTTAAATTAACTGCTGAATTAAATGCTGAATGCATAACATCTTTGTGCAATCGATTTGCCTTAAGTAATCGTAAATAAATTAAATCAAGTTCTCTTACATGCTTATCCATATGCATAGAGCTATAGAACCAAGAATCCCAGACTTCGGTAGCATCATTTTGAGAATTATCGTTAACATCTAATATTTCATCCGCCAAAGCAAACACAATGTCAATCGTTTTGACTTGTGGTGTTCTACAGTTCTGACATAGTGTTTTTGTTGTTTGTGCGAATAAAGTACACATAATATCAAGTTGTTGTAAGCATACAGGCGTGTGTAATTCCTTGAGGGATAAATAAAAAGTGAAGGTTGATCGGACACATGATAAAATCCAGTCTCCTTTATTTATGGTAGCATCATTGATATCGTTTTTGATGTTTATAAATGATGTAACAAATAATCCATTTTGTAATACATCGGCTGTATTGTAGCCTGCGTAATTGCATATCGAAACTATTTGCTTTAATTTATATTCTTTGTTATCAATGATCCAATTTGATAAAATGGTGAAAATGTATTCTAAGGGGTCTCTTAAAATGTCATGTATTTTTGTTTGTGTAGATTTTAGTTTCTCAGCAGGCAAATGATTAATCATATTCCTATCAGTAATAAAGAAATGTGGAATGCACTTATTTGTAAGAAAAAAATTTAGTTTCAAAAACAAAGCTTCAACACAGTCCAATACACTAATCACAGTCCATCGCATTGGTAGGACATCTATGCACAGCCAATATAGTGTGTTTTTAAGATGATAGGTAGCTAAATGAATACTTGGGGTATATTTGCAAATAAGTTTGACTAGTAGATAGGCTTTGTGCAAATGAGGGTGTTTTGCTAAGTTTCTACTTAGTAACGATTCAGGTTTAGAGAACGACACTCTCCACTCTTCGTTTTCATGTCGAGTGGAGAAGTGGCAGACTGGAACCACATGCACACCATCTTGCAACGACTCGTCAATTAGTTGAGCATCGGGCCAACCACTAGGAGTTGATCGCATTCTTTCTGGCCAGTCTTTGGCTATACAAGGCCAATCTGGGCACCATAATGCATATACAAGATCGATATCCTTTACTATGCAGAACTCCGGGCCTGATTCATATAAACCACATAAGTGAATTTGAAATGATAGTGCTGGTCCGTGTCTGTGTATATCATCTTTAGATGGGAAATGTTTTACATCTAGAAAGGCCTCCTGTAGAAATGTTAGCATGGCTCCCATCATTGCATCAACAACTTTCTCGGTTATAATTGTTCCTGATGCTACTTTTTGCTTGCTTTCTTTCTCACAAACATAAATGTATCCCGAATTTTTGCTGGGCTCAAAATAGAGAGAGCACTTCTCATTTTGTTTGTTTTCTGTAGCATCAACTTGTCTTTCAAGATCAACTATCATTAAATCTAAATCAAATGGATCAAAAAAATTTTCTGTGTTATTGTTGTTGAAATAACCAATATCGTCACATGTTATTTGACTATAATCTGGGTGGTGCAATTTGCTGGCATCAACGGTTTCATTCCTGCTATGGCTTGCTTCAGTGTTCCTGCTATAAACAAGATACCGATTGTTTTCAGCCGAAACATCTCGTATGCGCATGGTGTGTTTCTTTCTTATAATTTCTCGTACAAATCGATCTCGCCTTATCACTGAAGGGAGAAATAATCCTTCGCTATAGCTGCCGGTTTGCTTTATGATTAAGTCTTTATCACCTGCGGCCCAACTTACCCTGTCTCGATATGGATCATCAGAGACATATATCTCCAAATTTACAGGGCGGAGATCTACACTTGGAAATTCCATATCGTCCCACATATGGTCCGCGTTTTGTACATTGATGTGGTCCATTGACAGAGAGATGTCCAACATATGTGATATGATCTGCCTCCTAACAGCAGCCCTTTCCATGATGTTCTTGCCACGTTGTCATTGATATCATCTATAAAATATAACTGCAAAAGTTAAACCCAAAAATGAAGTCTATGCGCCAAACTCGCCGAAAGTGGCCTTTACTCAAGTGTCATGTAGGCAACATTTCATTCATAATCACTAAAAGTAGAGTAATGATTAGCTAAACGATTGCGTTATAGCACCAAACATAACAAGTGAGTCAGATAAAAGAAAGTAATAGCATAGCAGTACAAATACCGAAGGACATTTGAGTTTGACAGGCATGTGCTGTTATTTGCTGTATGTTACGCATAAGAATAGCTTTGGGTTTCAAAAACGTTATGTGTTTTGCAGACATTCTTTTATACCATCGGCCAGAACACATTTGACATCCAACACATCCCTTGTCTTTGGAACGCCGCAGAGACGAAAAGATGCTATTGTATCATGCTACACAGCCAATAGTAGCAAAAATTTTGTCTAGTTTTATATTTCACCTTTAAAAAGCACGACTTCTTTTTGTCTTATGATCGTTCAGTTCATTGCTGACATTTCATTATATATAAGTCAATTTACAATGAGTGAAAAACTATTATCACCATACTTCTTTTACATGAACGGTCTGAACAGTTAAGCAACAAAATATTTTATCCTCAGTGCATTTTTCCCTTGATAGCACTTGACAATGAGATATTTATGTATAGATATGACGTTCAAATATTGAACTCCAGTAAGTTAATGCTTTCGAAGCTTTGTGATCGCTCTGCTATGACGTTGCATATGACACTATTTTTCCTATAGGGTCATGAACAGCATATTGTAGCAATATATGACGCAGTATTACCATGTATTGCTGCATAGCTGAGTGCCCTATAGATGAGTGTCAGCAGTGGATCAGGCCTCTGAGATCTTCATTGTGAATGTGGATCAATAACGGTCTATGCCATTTGTGAACATAAAGCACAGATATGTATATTTCAGGTCTTTTAACTTAACAAATGTCTACTGCTGTAAATAAAACGATGGAAAGGGTTTTTGTTCTGCAAACAGATATTTATTCAAGCTCTCTATGCTTTGCAATAAATATATTTTCATTGTGTAGACATCTAAGTTTGTTCAATTGCGCATGTTGCATATTGTGTGCCAATTGCTTTTTAGACTATATTAAAGAGTTCACTATGACATTTCAGATGTGCGCTTGTGGCCATATCTGCTTGCATTTCCAGTAAAACCTGGATCATAGGGACAGCATTGGGGCTGACAAAATTTGTCCGTTTTACTCAGGTTAAGCTATAATAACTTGAGTCCGTTTTTAGTAATATAGGAACTTAGCCCCCGCCCCTCGTAATGTCCCGCGGTATTCTACCCTTCAATCTTTGACATTCGCTAAAGCACCCCGAACCCTATTCTCTCAACATTATATAATGTCATTTCATCACATGACAAAATATTTTTGAAGTTAATTGAACTGAATGATCAATTGCATCGAGTGAAAACGGGTAAACAACAATCAACTTGAATTGCAAACAGATAATTTACACAACATCTGAACATTATCCTTTAAGTTTATTTCAGTTGGATGCTGAATAAACTCTGTTTCAAAAATAGAGGATAACACCCCATGCCAAACAGTGAAGAAAATGAAATGAAAGCGAAGACAGAAAATTGGAATACAACACGCAACAATTCAAAATACGTCTTTCAACAAGAGTTAAGTGATTATGTTTCCCTTTCTGTCTACTTTTTTCAATTTTGATGACTAATATTGTTTAGTTAATCTCTATGGCAATTTAAACTAGAACCTCATTTCGATAGCGAAATGTTTAACACTTGACAAAAATTAAAACGCAAAAATACTTCCTTCAATGATTTATTTCTTGAATAATATATTGCAAACAACACAGCTTGACTACGTCTTATAAGCCGAGTAGTGTTTGGTTTTTGTTGACTTAAAGTTTTATTGACTGATCAGGCATACGCCGTGTTATCTATTTACGCAGTGAGAGCTCGCACAAACCTGAGCAAGTGTGTGTTCTGTGCTGCACGTTAAATGCCCCGCATTTACTTGCAAAAATACATTCTTTTCACATGACGTTTTAAACAAGAAAACGAAATCGAAGGCGAAAATAAAAAGTGTCGTGCACACGTTCATATCAAGTTCTACCCAAGTTCCAAGTTTCGTGGCCCTAGGGCCCGTAGTGCCGGTGGAGGAGATGACACAAGAAATCCTATCACTGTCAAGAAAAATGGATAACAACGGCTGCTCGCACAAATTCATATAGCCGTTGCCAGCCAAAGCTTGTCAAGTGCTAAATGAGCAAAATCAGATACTTATATAAATACAACGCACTTAGGGTTTCAGACGTTGCAGGATTCGCAAACAGAAAGAGTCACAATTTGTTGCGGCACATTCCTATTGAAATTTTCCGGGAGAGACACAAAGTGCATAAATTAATAAGATAAAAATCTTATACTCCTTAGTTATGTTGGGAAGAAAGGAGAAGCGGTTGGGAAATGTTTGACTGGAAAGTGTCGGATACCATTTGCATATCTATTTACACCATGTTTCGGCTTGAGAAAAAGTTTGATTATTTTGAAAGTCATTACAAACTATTTTTCATAGGTGCAACACATATTTTTAATATTTTTAAATTAAATTATAATATCCTGTGTATTGTTTTTTAACATAATACAAACCTACTTTGAACAGAGATGTGCCTTTTGAAACTGTCGACTCTATGTAATTAATTGTGGTAAGGTTTGCTGTTGAATCTAGTGTGGAAAGAATAGGCAATTAAGATTTCTTAACGTGTAGTATCAGTGACACGGTGACCCACACAAAATTCTTAGCAATTTTAGTTTAGTTACCGAATTATACAGGTTTGTCGGAAGGGAGGTTTTACTGTGTTTTTCTATCATTTTGTTGACAGAGCTAGTATACACTGAAATATGGAATGCCATTTTCACATTTATTTAGCAATTATTGATATCACGAATTAATTTTTGATCTCAAAGAATAATTTTTGATATCAATAAATATTTCGAGATATCAAGAAATATTCATTGATATCAAAAATGATTTATTGATATCTAAAATTGATTTTTGAGATAAAAAATTCAATTCTTGATAGAAAAAAATGAAATATTTGAGAGCAAAATATCAATTTTTAGCTCGGTAATTCATTTTTCTTTTATTGACATCAAGAATTTATTTCAGATATCATTATTTCAGAATGATATTTTTTAATTTGTATTTTAAAATCTGCAAATGATTTTTTTATCTCAAAAATTGATTTTATATATCAAAATATCAGTCTATTTTCTTAAATAAAAAATTCAGAAACACACATCTATAAATAAATAATGACTGGTCCATGCATGCAGAATCTTTATTTAAATTTTTTACTGCACAAAAAAGAAGCAATTCTTGAGATAAAAAATTGTGTTGTTATAATTGATCTCAATAATTCAAGTTTTCATCTCCAAAATTTAATTGATGATTCGTTATATTTTATGTAAATCTGTGTCTCCCTTAAAATTTATTAAGTTTGTAAAATTGATTTTTTGATCTCAAAAATAAATTTTTGTCATCTAAAATTCAATTATTGATAGCAAAATATAAATTACTGAGATCTAAATTGATTTATTGATATCTTTAATGATATTTTAATATCAAAAATAAGCATTAAATATTAAAACGGCATTCTATGCTGAAAAACATGCAAACATTTCTTTTACATATATTTTATAAATGAAGTATAATTTAGTTTTGCAAATTGCTGTTTGTTTTGTTTGTTTTTTTTTTGTTTTGTTTGTTTTTAATTGTAGTACAGCAGAGTTTATTAAATGATTTATATAAATGGGAACAAATATATATATATATATATATATATATATCCATAAAAACCAAAGCTTAGGATAGCTTGAGTCAAAGTTGAAACAAAAAGTTTTTATTCGACCCATAACTGCATATTCCTTTCTGTGTGATAAGACATACCTTAAGCTGTGTCGAATTCTATTTTAGGTAGCAGGGCTTCGTGTAATACGCTTAGTTCGTCTTTCCGGACAAGCCTAAAGTCACGCATAAGACACCCTTTTTGAATCGCCCCTTGATTTACAAACATAGAAGCCACGATTGTATTATTCAGAATATTTTAATACTTTTTTTTGGACTTTAAGCCGCATTTGAATAAAATCTTACTTGCATAAAGGTACGCGTGTTTTTATCGGCAAAGAACGGTTTTTTATTTGTTTAGGCAATGGTTTTCTCAGGCCACTTTTTCACAATCAAGTTGAATTTTATCGATGTTACTGTTATGATTACGGGATGACTGGGGAAGCTACATAGACTCCTTATTGATCACAGTCCCATATTCGGGGCTAACCAAGAAGAAAAACACAGGGCTGATCCACATATTTTTAATCAAATTAAAAGATTTAGCTTCCGTCTCCTCGGTGCTTGGCGAAATGGAATGAGGATTGCAATGGCGGCCGGCGAGGAGCAGACCTGCTTTGGGGGTGGGGGAAAGGCGGAGTGGAGGCTTAGACCTCAGGGCCACTTGGTATCATCTATTATCATGCATGTCAAAAAAGCAAATTTAAGGGGTTTAAGTTTGAGGTCAGAGGCGGTCTGTGCGGAATGACAATTTGGTTATAAAGGGGGTGATTGTCATTCAGTATTCGATCCGCGTTTCCTACAAAAAAGAGTCCTTTAGGAATTGCACTCCACCTTAGTTAAAAAAGGGGGTATTATTTCAATTTAGAAGTCCGCTATTAGGGGTCGCTCTAAAATTTAATGGACACGCATGGTAATCAGCTGGTACCTGAATGAGGGGCTCAGGCTGGTTTGCCCCCCCCCCCTAAAAAAATGCTTCCCAGATGCTTGATATGTGGCAAGGAACCATGCCTGATCTTCGATAAGGTCCACAGAATTACTAATTCCGTTTCGTATGCAGAGCCCACACAGTACTCGCGACCTGTGGGATTGTTGCTGATGTCACTGGTATTTGAGCCGGAGTCGCCGCCGTCGGGGATGGAGACGAAGGGAATGGGATGTAGGTAGACTGCAGTAAATCCAATTGCGGTGCGGAAGGAATGGCTAACTCACCCGCATTGCCGTAAGGACTGGAGGGGGAGATGGGGGGGGGGGTGGTGGTGGTGGTATCCAGTCCCAAATCTAGCAGAATCACTTTTCCTACAGCCAAAGCTGAGCGATCATCTCGGTTTGGTTATTTTCCTTGGATGGGCTCTAGCTGCCTGCCCGCAGTTTCCTCTCTAATTCATCTAAAGCTTCGGATCTTTGAGTGTGTAATGTTTTACCCTCTGTGTCGACCCCACCCCCACCCCTCCCCATCTGATTAACGTCTATGGTTTTTCCATGCAAGGTAATGAAGGTGTTAGCATTCTTTCCACGGTAGGTTCTAATTTTGTGTGCACTTCTCCTCTACAACTGCTAATATCCATTATATATATAGATATCCGCTTGTTGAAAGCCCGCTCAGTCTGGAACCACAATGCATTTTGAAATCGATGGGCAGGGGGCGCTGTGGGAAGTGGCGCAGCATCTAGGTGGGTAGGAACCTCGGGAAGGGAACAATTCAAAGCCTTCCCAAACCGGATGGAGCATAGCCTTCCCTCTGAAAGCCAGCGAGGGAAGGGAAGGTTGGGTGCTTTCATGAAACATTGAACTAGACAATGTTTCTCTGCCGCAATGTGTCAGTTAGACTGAATAGGTTATCAGTAAACTGAACAGATTAAATATTTATGTAACGTTAATCATTGGATAAATTAAATCCATAGAAAAGCAGGGTTTCTGCGTTTTGTATATAAACACAGTTCACGTTTATATGGAATGCCTTTTTCACTTTTATTCCTTTATTTGTGCTATCTATAAATTATTCTCGATATCAAACATTAGCTCAATGTTTAGCTTTATTAAATTCTTGATATCAGGAATTCATATGTTATATAAAGAATTAATGACTGATGTCAATATAGGTATTTTTATATCACTTGTTGAATGCTGGATATCAAAATATGCTTCAGTGATGTCAAGATATGATTTCTTTGTATGATAAATTTGCGATTGGGGGGGGGCGGTGGGTAATTAAGCTTGGCTGAAAAATAAATATTGAAATGAACAAGGCAATATATGATATCAAATGTTCAGTCAGTTCAGTTCTAGATATCAGTAATTTAATTTTTGGTAAAAATATTTTAATCTTGGATAGTACGAATTCTGAAGTAAATGTTTTCTTCATCTGTGCAAATTTATTTACTGTTGATTTATTATACCAATAATTATATAAACAATTTATTGGCATAGAAAACATTTGTTTGTTTCTTGATAACGTGAATTTATTTTTTATATTAACAAGGGAATGGTTAAAATCTATGTAAAAAAGTCACTCTTTCAGTATATCAATAAAAAAGAATTAATGATATCAAGAACTCAGTTTCTAAAATCAGCGAAATTTTTACATCATAAATTCAAGCAATAATAATACTAAACTCAAGTAAAGGTAAAAACTGCTTTCAGAGCGTTTTAAAAAGTCATGCCCACATTACTAACTAATGTGTGAGTGTCCCCCCCCACACACACACACACTGATAAAATGCTCCCTTGCACAGTCGCAAACTGATAACTTTCTTCTGTAGATCATATTAGCAACTGTAGATACAGTTTGCTTGGACACAAAAGCACATTCAATATTTAGCGCCTTATAAAAACAGGTAACTAAATTAAAAATGGCTGTAAATAAAGAAGTCTGCAATGTCACTGGTTGGATAGAGGAGAACAAGCAGTATTTCTTACCTCCTGTGTGCAACAAAATGATGTAAGTACTGATTCCAGTTTCATTTTTCGTATGTAGTCGCACTTATACGCAATTACTTGGATTTCACACTGCAAGATTGTCTCGTTCGCCGCTGTGTATGTGCGTGCACTGACATTAAAATGGCGTGAATGTCGTATCAACTCGAGAAAAGTCCTCTTTTCACTTTTCCGAGTTGTATGCGATGAGTGCACTGACGGTAGAATGCCGTGATTGTCGTATCAACTGGAGGGTTGTTCTCTTTTCGTTTATTTTTTTTGCATTGTATGTTATTCGTGCACTGACAGTAGAATGGCGTGAATATCGCATCAACTAGAGGATTGTCCTCTTTTCGTTTTTTTCGCTGTGTATCCGATGCGTGCACTCATTGCCGTATCAACCTCGAGGGTTGTCCTCTTTTCGCCTTTTCGCAGTGTATGTGATGAGTGCACTAACATAGAATGCCGTGAACATTGTATGAACTCGAGGGTTGTCCTGTTTTCGCTTTTTCGCGGTGTATGCGATGCGCGCATTGAGGGTAGAATGCCTTGATTATCGCATCAACCTCGAGGGTTGTACTGTTTCCGCTTTTGTTTCACATTAAATGATTGGCGATCATTTTGCTTTTTTAAAAACACTAAAACTGTAAAATTGGGCGGTTAATTGAGGTAGACTGGTTGGTATTTGGTGGGCGAGACAGAAGCCTCAATGATTTAGCATTTTAAGCGCTCTTTTTGGCTTGAAAAATGTGCTATCTTTCTTTCTTTATTTTACAAATCTACAATCTTTTCGTGTTACACATGGGTTTCTGTCCCATTTGTTTTAACTTCGAACACATATTGCCATGTTCTTTAGGAAATAAAAAACATAAACATAAAACGCAAACATCTTGATCCTCTGATGCACTCGCTGTCATCTGGCAGCAGTTCCCATTTCTTTGCTTTCTGGTTGCTCACTGCAGGAATTGTAGAAATACGAGCTTCTTTTTGTGAAAAGGTGTTCCGTGCGGAGGAACATCCCTGTACTATGGGAGTCTATGGGAAAGGGGTTTTGAAAGCAAAAGGGGGCAGTGACGTTTGCGAGCACGGCGATTTTCTCAAAAGTTCTAGCATTTTTTTGTCGGAAAGGGGTTGTGTTTGAACAACAGATAAGGGGGTTTCAAGTATTTATTTGATTTTAACGAATGGTGTTTAAAAGTCAATAAATGAGTCGTGCTGCATGTTAATGCAATAAATGATACAAGATGCAAATACCTTGGTTGTTTCACTTTAATATGGCAATAGGAATAACCTTTACTCCAAGTTCTCGGTAATAAAAGAACAATTGCAATTGTCCTTAATCCCAGATCTCAGTAATAAATTCATGAAGCTATGTGCAGGCCACCACCGGATTAAATCCAATACAATTATCCTTAATTCATTTGAATGCTGAGATATTTGAATATTAAACAGCAAATTTTATGAAGATTCCTAATACTTAAATCCCTTCTTTTCAAGCTTTAAGCAGTTTTAACGTAATGTCCCGTATTTACCCCCAAGAATTCGTTCGCACATACAAAATTTTCTAAACCGGAGAGTACATGATTATTTGGTTACTTGGTCGGCCACATGTTTGGTCAGGGGATTATAAATGGGATTAAGTCATGTTTCTGAGCACGGCGATTTCCCAGAACGCCCAGGTTCGTTCCCGAAAACGGGGGATGTTTCTTCGCACGGGGATGTTTCTCAGCACGGAACAACGGCACTCCGTGGGCACTCCAAAATTACACCCTTCTTCTTGTTCGTGTTTTAGGACAAACATGTGCTAAGCAGAAACACCCCCATCGCACCGTGAAAGCTAATGTCATGAGGCAAGAAACTGATATAAATTAATATATTATGTTTCCTCTTCAGTAAGCCTTTATGTAAATCTGAAAGTGTTGGAGGGAGGGGGTGGGCGATCGTCCGCATTTGATTGAAAATGTGTAGCTGTTGCATATGCGGAGGTGTTGAAACCTGTTTAGATTACACTCGGTTTGGTGTTCGTCGTCTATAGAACAGTGCCGATACAACGCCCGTGTGTTTAAGTCTATTGACCATCGTTCCGATGACAGCAAATTGTCCTGCAGATGTGAATTGGTTAAAATTTGTTCTTAATAAAATTATAACCCCCTCTTTAACACATCTTAGCATTGTATTGTTGATATTTTAAAGCGTAAACGCATCTACGTATTTATATTGCTCGGTATCCCGACATTTAGTTGAGCGACATTTAGCCGAAACTGACATCACCGCCATAGAAAAGACGCCCCTCGTATTATCTGATATATCAGATCCGACGATTCGGAGAACAGATTCAGCTCATATATAATTGGTAGTTTTTTTTAAATCACCCATGCTATTTTAATGCAGATTGTAGCAAAGAGCTGGGGAAAACAACTTTTTTTGTTCTTTTTTTACCAGTCAAAGAAAACAACTTAACTACAATGATTAATTTTCTACTAAATGTCGTAGATACCAATTTTGGCTAAATGCCACTCGGCTAAATCTCGATCGGTTAAATATTGTACAGTCATATTGTGTAGAAAATATATAAGTAACACACACACACACACGCGCGCGCGCGCGCGCGCGCACACACACACATACACACACACACACACACACACACGCGCGCGCGCGCGCGGAGAAGAACAGGAAATAGAAGTTCATAAAAAACAATCTTTATGTTTGTGACAAGTCATAAAGACACAAACCCTTTTCAGGTTCGTTCAAATATGAATGCAGGGGATGTTTTTTTTTTTAGCTGAAAAGGTAAAAAATGAAATGACAACAAGGAAGAGGAAATATGTGTGATATGATACAAGTCTTTGGCTTACTTTAACTGATTAAAAAACGTCATCTTAGTTTTTTTCCCTAATTTATTTGACTTTTGAAGGCACAAAGAAGGGCAGATGAAGGTATTTTTTGTTGGCGGACCGAACCAGAGAAAAGATTACCACATTGAATGTGGAGAAGAGGTAATCATTTATCTCTAATGGTGCTTATTGCACAGCTTTCATATCTTCTATATACGTGTGAGTAACATCCCCGTTTAGAAGACCTCCTTTGAGACTGGTTAAACAGGTTGCAAGTTCAGTCTTAGTTTTATTTCCAGAAAAATATAAAAATATTAAGAAAATATGAGCTCGAGGCTTGATAAAATTAAAATTCAATGATAGATATCTCGAGCAAACGTCAATTTTTACATTTTCTTTTGCCTTTCTATTAGTACATCTGACGGTCGTGTCTGTTGCGCTGTAGTTGACATTCATATAGCGCAAAAACCTAGAATTAACTAGACCGTTTTCGCTACCGAGTAGCAAAAATTATACTTGGGGCCTCAAAAAATACGACTCTGAATTTTTAACATTCAGCCTAATTTCAAAATCTTTGTTAAAAGTCTTGCAAATTACCAATTGCACCAAAACTTATCGTAACACACTTTTAACATATTAGATCACAGCGAACAATTGACGTCGATAAAACGTCGATTTGAAGTTGTGTCAGTCGCCAGGCCAAATCAAAACATTAATTCTGGTTTAAAATTGGTTTGATTGGTAGCAATCATGGATCAACGTTTTTGACACAACGTTGAATAAATGTTGGATAAGCAACGATGTGTAGATGCTGATTTTGCTCGCCAAGAAAACACTTTCGCAACACCATAGCTGATTGTAATTTATCGCGACCATAGATCAACGTCCACTCAACGTCTTTAACGTCTGTTGGATAAAACGCTTTTCACATGTGGCGTTGCTTTTTGTTGTCGAAAATATTTTTTCCGACACTTAATTAACGTCTTTGCTGCAACGCTGAATAACAATCGACGATTTCCACAGACGTCGAAAAAATCGACGTGGCAAAGAAATTTAAGCAATTGCAGAAGAAAGACCCCCAACCACTCCAGTTTTTGCCAGACTCGGATTTTTGCTATGTAGAGTTCCATATTCAAGGAAAACCCGAAGTTCATGAAAAGTCAAAATGTTTAAATTACATTATTTATGTTACGTCATATTGTACCATTATTGTAAGATATGGACAGATCACTCTTCGCGTTTAGGAAAGTTTATTTTGTTAACATCACCGCTGCCACTCGGAACACCTGTGCGGCCACCCAGAACACCTCCGCTGCCACACGGAACACCTCTGCTGCCACCCGGAACACCTCCGCTGCCACACGGAACACCTCTGCTGCCACCCGGAACACCTCCGCTGCCACTCGGAACACCTCCGCTGCTACTCGGAAAATCACCACTGTCACTCGGACCATCGTCACTTGCGCCGGGACCACCGCCACTTTTCTTCACGATAACTAGAAAATTGTCTTCGCTTTCTAGTCTTTCGAGAATTTCAGAAGGCAAATTTGCAGAGGAAAGACCAGTCACCTTTGAGTCAGAGCCAAACAGGGCAGCAAACGTGGAGCATCGTATACCACTGTGAAAACTGTAATTTTTTTTGGAACTGCACGAACTTCAGTCCTAATGTCCAGTTTGTAGTTTGTTGTCAGCGAACCATGCAATCAGCATATCTTTCATGTCACAATTGGCTCTTTCTACAGACCCCTGGCTCTGTGGGCGACGGGGTTTTCCGTGGACAATTTTCAGGTCTGGCCAAAGAACTTTTAATTCCGACACAATGTTCGCCGTGAACTCTGTTCCGTTGTCGGATTGGAGAATTGCTGGGGCGCCAAAGTTCAAAAATACGTCCAAAAGGTGAAAAGCCACACAGGATACCCGTTTGATCGGCAAAGGACGAAGCACACAGAATTTTGTTAAGTGGCTCTGATAAACCATAATAAAGTTGTGTTCTGCATGCGCCATGCCCTGCATGTCAATGAGATCCACCTGACCTCTTGAACAGAATTCTTTTGTGAGAAGAGGGCGTACGACAGATCTCTTTGTAGTTGGGCGTTTTGCGTTTTCGTTCGCATTTGGTGCAAAAGGACATCCTCGGTAATGTCTGCGTATTTCTTTTTCATTTCCTTAACCATTTTATCTCTGCCCCCGTAACTAGTTGCAATGTGGGCGTTTCTGATCAAATCGTACATGCTTTCGAGAGGAACGAAATACTTGGTTTCATCGTTTTCTGAATTTTGTTTGTTTTTTTTTTTGATAATTTTCTGAACATCGCCACTCACGATTACATCGTATTTTCGCAACACATGTCTCTGCCGAATGTTCCTTAAGCTTGCTGATTTTGCCTCAAGAACTTCATTTAGAATTCATGTTCATCCTTTGTCAGCAAGGTACTTTTTTCTGGTCCTTCTTTGTAGAGAAAGTGCTCAGTAGTTCCGCAGTAAAACGGCTTTCAGCGCCATCCATTTTTACCAGTATTCTTGTAAACGATTTTGTTGATATGTTTTTTGACAATTTTATAGCCCCTTATATATGGAATTGGTTGATCCATCAAAGACTGTAGCAAAGTAAAACGATGACGAAACTAAGGTCGAATTACACTTGCAATTGTCACAAATACCTTTCATGTATAATTGCAATCACTTAATTTGTCTTTCGAAAAAGTGCCTTTTATGTATAATTGCAATTTATTTCTAATGAAACCCAGGGTCAACCAGTAATCCGTTTATCCTAATTTTCTTTTAGAATGATTGCACTTGACACGGTGTAATTGATTAGAAACAAATCGATTCATGCGCAATTGTATATTTCATCTATACTCGATAAAAGTGCCTTTGAATCAACAAAGATCTCGAGTAGCTTTCATTTCAGGGGGAACTTTAATTTTTAACGTGCTAAATTTCAGGGAAACTATACTATAGGGAGATAGCTGGCAAACGAAATAGTCAAAACTTTCAATCATTTATGATGTAAGAAATATGGGAGATAAGCATCCCCGCTGAGATACTTGCTGTTCAGCCTAACGACAAGACATAACAGCAAGAGAACACACACAACATTTGCTCACTTGTTGTGGAGAAGTTAATATACTGTACTGATAGCCAGCATAACCTTATGTATGGGCTTCAATTGCAAAATTTCTATGTCCATTTTTGTATGTGAAATGTTAATCAATTCATAAAAAATTAATGTGGACCATCTAGATATGCTACATTATGTCTCTTCCAAATTTGGTCGTCCTAGCATTAACCGTCTCAGAGGAGTTCGCGTGACAAGATTAACATTTTTTACTGGTCAGTAATACTTTATGTTGGCTTAAACTAAGTCAATATCTGCTAATTGAAACCCTGGAAATGTGGCCAGCAATGAGAGTAAAGTAAAGTGGTTCAATGTCAGCTGTGTTCTTCTTTCAGGGGTGTTCCTGTTTATGTGTTTTTGTCGCAATGGAGGGCAATTGTAGGGGTATTTGCAGAGTGGTCATATATTCAAAGTGGTCCCTTATGTAGATTGGCCCTATCCTTTTTTCACGCTGAATTTATAACATTATATAACATTGTTACATGACTGGGGTAAATGCTGCAATCTGATTGATCAGTTTCGAAGTTAACAATTAACGCAGTAAAGTTATGTAAAGCATCTATTTACTTTTATTTTTTCAACATGAAGATTTTGTTGACAAGTCACAAAAATGTTAGCCTGCTTTATTTTGACTAAAACTAAGTCAATGTGTTAATTAATAACTGTGTTAATTCTTTTTCTTGTCCTTTGTGTTTATTCTTTTTAGCTGTTCCTGCAAATCAAGGGTGATATGGTACTGAAAATAGTCGAAAAGAACAAACATCGGGACATTCCTATAAAACAAGGACAGGTATAACATTACTATTACTTAATAATAAATCATATATATATATTATTTTATTATTATTTTATGATTATATATGTGTATGCATATATTATGTATATATATTTGTATTATATGTACATATTAATTATCTGACTATATATTTTTAAAGACATTGAATTGTTTTAAGTAAACATTGCAGTTATAGGCATGGAAATGCTCACTTTCTACAATTTCAAATCTTGATTAGAAATCAGGACACCATGACGATCCACCACGTTTTAAGGGCATGAGAACCAAATTTTCATACTTTACCCTCCACTACTCTGTTTTGAAATTCATTCACTGTTTGAAAACGGATATTTCAAGCTGCTCATGTAATATGCATTTGCTCAAACAGCATGAGAGCCTTTATGTACGGAATGTCATATTCATTGTTGTTTTATTTCCAGTGTGTAGGCAATCCCGATGTACGGGCTGTATGTCACACTGCAATGCAACTTTCACATTTGCCCTGCTCACATACATAGAGTTTCAGTTTACTCTCTTTGCTATAGGGCTCTGAAAATAAGTCTATATTTAATCGAACTTTTTAAAATATATATTTTACATGTTTAAATATTGGTATTTTAAAATGCGCCAACCGTCCCTTTACGTATAAATAAGATAACTTTTTTTAGGATGGAGGCAGCACTAATGTAACTGGGGACAATATTTTGAATAACTCTGCACGTATTCAAAACACGATCTCACACACTGCACATACTCAAAACACGATCTCACACACAATAATTTTTAAATTCATTTCGTACAATTCAGTTTTATTACCATAGTTTTTGTATCCCGAAATAATTGCGCCCTCAGTGATGATGCTAGTCTTTTATATATTTTTTGTTTAACATTCTATGTTATTTGCATCTATAAGTTTAATTTCGCTTTCAATCGCAACATCTGACTTGATATTATCTTGTTTTGATTGCTATTGTATCAAATAAGACGTTGCCCGCCTGTACAGTCCAAGTCACTCGCCTTCATAAAAATATTGGTCAATTCTATCAAAAAAATCTTCATGTTTCAGGGCTTCTCCAATCACTTCCTTTGTTAATTTTCAGCTCATAGGATACAATGTTATTCACAATTTCTTTTTGTTTAATTTTTTCTTATTAAAATTATTACATATATGATTAATATATGTGATTTTATCTGCTACGCTGTTTGAGTAGTTATTTGTTAAGAAGGACACTTATTTGAATTATTGTACTGGGATTTGGACACTCTGGAATTTTCTGACAGCGAGTGAGTAAATTTGCGCAATTTCAGTTTTGATGGTATTTGTTTATTTATCTATTCATGTAATGCCTACTTAAATTTTCTTTTTTAATTGGTTAAAATTGTATGTTTTTTTTTCACTCTTGATTTCATTTCATTTTCTTTTAACTTCTTGTTTGCAGCATTTTATTCGAACATTCGACTATTCAAATGTATATGTACTGACCCAAAAATGAAAGTATCCAGACGCATAGCCGAATATCTTTTTTTATTTTTAAGAATAAAGTTTTCATATTTGCAAAACTGATTTATTGGTTGATGTTTATGTGTGTCCACTTTTTTTAGAAATCAATTCAAAACCCAGGTAGGTTCGAAACAATGTGATTATTACCATAGGTACTACCATAGAGTATTTAGATTGGGTGTAAGTACTGTTCATTGACTCGTGCAGTTTGCTGAAAGATAGCCCTATGTTTGAACAATTGACAATTTTGTTCAAAACCCACGGATAAAAATGCCACGGCTCTCTGGAACAGAAAGGGAACGAGCAATAGGCATGTTGAGTGTAGGGGCATCCGCGTGAGAGATGGTCAGACGCTTTGGGTGCACTCGAGCAACAATTAATCGCTATAGAGAGACCGGAAGCACTCTGGACAGACCGCGTAACGGGCGACCTCGTGTAACTACCGCTCGATAACATCGAAGAATTCGCTTACAGCATCTGCGCAACCGCTTTCGCACTGCCGTCATGACTGCAAACAATATTGCTGGCAGTCACAACCCACACATACCCAGCCAAACGGTGATTAATCGCCTCCGCAAGCATGGCATTCAATATCGCCGGCCATTGGTTGGTATCGTGCTCCAAGCCCACCAACGTCAAAATCGCATTCACTGGGACCGCAATCATAGCCAAGGAGGGTGGAGACATCGCAAATGGTGACGTATGATATTCAGTGATGAATCTCCATATCAACTGTGCAGACGGTCGTGCACGAATATACAGGCCTGTTGGGAGAACATAACACCACATCCTGCGCACGAAAAGTTGATCGGTTTGATGGTGGATCTGTTATGGTATGGGGCGCAATACGCTTTGGTTGGCGTTTGCAGCTCCTCGTTATTGATGGTAACCTGACGGCTAATCGCTACATTGACACCGTATTAAGTGCTCAAGTTGTCCCCTATGTACAGCAGAATCCAGATGCCATTTTTATGCACGGTAATGCCCGTCGGCACGTAGCCCATATGTGCCAGCAGTACTTTATGGCAAAAACCTCTTCAGCTGCTTCCATGGCCCCCATATTCACCGGACCTTTATCCTGTTGAAATACGGGCCAGACAACCACCTCTGTGAAACCACGCAGACCTCCGCCAAGCACTTATTGAGGAGTGGCATCGTTATCGCCAATACAAGATCAACGCAATGGTGACGTCAGTGCCAAGAAGAATCAAAGCTATGCTCAGTGCGAATGGTGGACATACGCGATATTGAGAAAAGTACAAAGTGGTGTTGTTCGTGTAAAGGAAAATTGACACCCGCGTAATAATCAATATGCTGTGATTACGCACTTAATTGATCGAATTCATTGTTTTCCATGGCAACCTACAGAACTGCTGTTGGGTTGGACTTAAATATGTGAAACATTCATTTGGATTGACTGAGTAGTTGAAAAATAATAGAGTTTAAAATTGCTGGATACTTTCTTTCTTGGGTCAGTGTATATTTATACACATATATACATTCACAGCATTCATTTGTCATAATACGTTTGACTGAATATGTTACATGTAATTATATATGTATATATTAATTTATCTTCCCCACTGGTTAAATGTTTGGGCACAATATTTGCATGTAATTTAACATGCTCGTTATTTCTGCATGTGTTATTTGTTTTTGCTGCGGTCTAGTTATTCGTTCGTGCACATATTTTGCATGTCACCAACATGTTAGTTACATATTTACCGGCATGTATGTTATTTTGGGTATCTTATAACATCCTCGTTAATTTTCGTTTTGCATGCAACCTTCTTTTTGGTGCCGTTTATATTCATAGACTAGTTCGGTTTGCTCTTTTTTTCTTACTTTATTTTCATAGGCTCCCAAGAGAACATCTCTATCCGCAACCGGAACTTCGCCATTCACTAAGAAAAGAAAAAACGATGAGACACCTTGACGTCAGCTACGGCCGGTGACCACGCAGGCCGTACAACGAGCTGTCGCGAATGCTACTTCCAAGAATTTTCCAGCCGATCCCAGCTTAACTCCAGGATATCTGTAACGAGAATTCTCGCATATTGTGAAATCGTTCTCCTTCGTACGGATGGAGGACGCTTAATCAACAGCCACAGCAGTAAACGTTAAGCCCTAGTGTTACGCCCCAGCCCTTTGTAAAGCAGAACCCCTGTTCGTCGGTGTAACAGTGTATCTTGTCAGTTTGATAAGTTTGACCTCGTCATGGTCTTGACGAGTTTCTAATCAATGCCTCGTCACACACTGACAAACACTTGTCGCTATCTTGTCGGAAACTTGTCACAAATTTGTCAAGTATTGCGTCACCATGACATCACATCCTTTTCAAAACAAATGAAAACACGCGGATATTTTTTTGAGATTTCTTAGGTTTCAAATTATTACGTCTTAAAACATGTTTAATAGATAAACCATGATGCAAGTGCACAGATCATATTCTCTGCATGTTTTGAAATAAGTTGTGAGGTTTGTAAAATGCTTGAGAAATTTGTGGAAATTGTATTATGGCCCACTGTTCCAATGAATAATGTACATTGTGTACTTACTGGCATGTAATCAAACAGGGTGAATGGATTGGACTTTTTTATGTTTAATATAACAAAACTTGATGGTATGACTATCAAAATAACAAAACCTGGTGGTATAAATATCAAAATTTGCAGCTTATGCGTGCATAGGTAAACCGCCATGTGCAATATATTCTATATTACAATACTGCATAACTTGTCAGAAACTTGTCATAAAATTGTCGGAAACTTGTCACTAGTTCGTCAACCTGACCAATTTGATGTGAAAGGACTGACGTGGGAATTTCATGCCTCATGATGCTTCCGTCTCCAAAAGCTAGTCTTGAGAAAGAAACCCAATTCAGTCGACATATCAGAAATCAGTAAATAAATAATATCAGTTCATAAATAAAAAAATATAAGAATTTTATTGATATAACATTATATAAAAAATCAGCTATCGAAAGGAGTAAAAAAATCTTCTTTCTCACAATATCATTATATTATTCATGACTTCATCGTCGGACTACTTTCAATTTTTATGAATTTTACCAAGGTAGTCCTCATTTGAAAATATGCCTTTTGATTTTTTTTAAAAGTTTTTTTCGAGCCTTTTTCAAAATGTTCCTCCTCCCATAATTTTGTTTTGCCTTCCATTTTAGACCGAATGGTACTCAGGTGAATCTTTGTTTAAAAAATACTTCTTACATATGTAACAGCTAGATAAGAAGTCTCGGGTAATTTTAATTTTTTCGGCATCAGATTTGGTCCTGCCTGTAAGTATGCACTGAAATCTTTTTCACCACCTGGTACCACTTTCTAAATGGGAGATAAAGTTGAACATACAACAAAGCGCTTCTTGGATGGCAGGGTAGGGGTGGGGATGGGCTAGCATTTGTTTTTGTTATCAAAAACAAAAGGCAGTGACTGCCTAACAAAAGACTTCGGGTATTCTGATGTTGGTGTGCACTGGCCACTCTAATATGATTAGATGTTTTGGGCTGATAACAATGTCCCTGAACATTTACTTGATTAACTACAACTTGGCTGGCCATAATGTCCTTGGACAATGGTGTTAATTACAATGTTTTCAGATCGTAATTATTTTGTCTAATATTCTTTATTGGGATAGTTCGTCAATCACTTGTCAAAGATATTTTGATGAATTTGTGACAAGATAGTGAAAAACTGCAAATTACGATGTGACAAATACATGACAAGAAAATGACAAGCCAGTGACAAAGACAAATTTTTGACAAATTTAAATTGTTGAGTTAGGCATCGTCAGGTTGACAAGTTTAGGGTCGTCAATCAATTTGACGAAGTTTTGACGAACTTGTGACAAATTGACAAGTTCGAACTTACGAGTTTCTGACAAATTATTAGCATGACGAATTAATGACAAGCTACAAACTGACGAATTAATGACAAGTTTATGACAAAGTGTCGACAAATTTTTGATTGGGATTCGCTGAATTGGGCATCGTCAAATGGACAAGGCAAATTAGTCAGCCTCTTGTCTGTTCGACAAATTTTCGACAAATTCTTGACAAAGGCATATTATGTGCGCACTACACTCCCGTTTGTGACCTTTAACCCTGTGGAAATTGGCAATTGCACTTTTTTAAATTGCACAAATTGGTTCTTGTTGTTAAAAATTGAGCATTTATCAAATAAAAGAGTTTTGAAATTAAATTTTTGTGGCATTTGTTGAGTTTTGTTGCGAAATTGCAAAATGTCCCAGAGGGGGGGGGGCATAACCTAATCTGAGATGGGGGGATAAGCTAGCCTGTTACACCGGGCTATTGTAGACGTTTCAGTGCAATTGGCACATGCACCTCGCATGATTGTGCATTCCGTCATGCGCATTTCAAATGCCATGGAAATCACACAAGCTCAAGTTGTCAACTCCACCCAAAAGAGGAAGGAAATATCAATTACTTCCAAAAAGCAAGGTAAATAAAAATGCAACATGCTGCCAACTCCATTTAATAGAGACACACTGAAACTTTTATTGAGTAATTACGAAAACAAACAATTTCTGTTATGAATTTTCCCAAAGTTTCAGTATTCTGCTACGAAGGTTCGAAATCAAAAATTTGAATTAACCAATAATATATCTGCATCAGAAAAGGTAGATATTTTGCGTGACAAAGTAGTACTATTGGGCCGTTTCATGACATAAAATTCTGCAACATTTTGCCACTTTTTGCAACGCTGTGACCTTGTAACATTGCGCAATGCTATTGTGAAGCTGTCAAGTTTGATGGATGTGGAATGTACATTACAAAAGAAGAGTTTGAGGGTGGAATATGAACAAAAGAAGAAGGTAACTTGTACACCGTTTGGAACGAAGAAGTTGTGCATTTTATAGAAAGTTAAAAATAGATTTAGAAAAAATATAAACTTTTATTTTGCCTTGCTACGAAACCAAGTTGTTGAATTTACAGAGAAAAATCAATCGATTATATCTTTGGTTGTTCAATATCAACAAATAATTTAAAAAGAAATGGAGGAATATGTCTCACTCGCAAATCATAGTATCATAGTGGAATATTTGAAATTTACATACATTTCAAGTGTTTGCATTCTGTCTCTGAGGAGGTTGTGGCACAGAGCTTGATACCTTGTGTTTCTATTCAGTTGGCTTATGTATTTGACGTAGGCTGATCATTGTTACAAAGACATATGTATTTGACATATGATCAACATATAGTGTATATTGGAGTATATGTGTATAACATGGCTGCCCGCAGAACGTGGGTGCCCCCCCCCCCTTAAAGGCTCCTGTTATTCCCCCGTTCTGTAACGGGCTTGCTATGCACTATATAGTGTATATTGGAGTATATGTGTATAACATGGCTGCCCGCAGGTCCCTGCCCCTTTCAGACTTTTTTTATTTATTTATTTATTTATTTTTTTTATTTTTTTTATTTATTTTTTTTTTTAAATAAAAGCTGTTTTGCGTATTTACGTATTTACCCCTGCAACTTGATGTGTGGTAGCATCCTTTTATGAAGGCCAGTGAAAACATTGACACAGAGAGTGGCATAAAGTTTGATATCTAGTTTTTTTCCCCTTGCTTGCCCAGTTATTTTGTTCACCATACAGTACACGGGGTCACCCCCCACGCCCACTCCCCTCCCCTCCCCCTTCCCCCTCCCCTCTAAAACTTTATTTATTTATTTATTTATTTTTTATAATAAAAGCTGCTTTGTTTTGCTGTGATGCGTATTTACCCATGCACATAACTTGTTTGGTAGCGTCTTTTTCGTGGTGTAAAATCAATTTCCCTCCTGTCTACCTCTCCCCTCACTCCCTCCCGTCCCCTCCCTCCCCTTTGAAATTCCCCGAACCCTGCTAGAAGGGTAAAGAAGGTAAACACGCGTGAATAATCCTCATTATGTGTGTAGAAGCAGCAACATCTCAAGGACTTCCTACTTAAAGAATATCTCAGCTTTCAAAGGATAAAATTAAGTATGTGTATTTGCATATCGGCATTATGGATTACCCCACAGTTTTTTGCTAGTCTTTAAACTTAACCCTCGTATAAGGGGAGTTGAGATTATAAATACCTCTGCAGTGTATTGACTAGCTAGACTCTACCAGACAAAGAATACTAATGTCTATTTTTCAACCCGACTGAGGTAATGTTATTGTCACGTGTTCCTGTAATACAGGGTTTTCAGAACCGCATTCAGAACATTCTATTAAGACAACCCGTTTTTCATTTTGCAGACAACAATGTTTTCCAAGCCAATGCCCAACGCCTTTGTGTGTCACGTTTGTAATAAAACGTTTGGCAGGAAAGATACACTAAACAGACATATGCTGAAACATGTTGATTTCAGCTTTCACCATTGCAATGATTGTGGGGTGACATTTACCCGCAAAGACAGCCTTCTACGCCATAGACGTATGCACCATCAAACAGGGGGTAAACGACCTCTAGAAGACGAACAAATGCCTGCTCCTAAAAAGCTTAAAGAATCTCCCCAGGAATTTTATGACCTCACTAAAATACGGGAATGGAGAAGTGCAAAATTCAATACCAACAACATGGTTTACAAAGCCACTGTGAAACAGCTAGAAGTGAGAGATGTTAAAGAAATCGTCAAAGGTTTGAAGACGCTTTTTACATCAATTACAGAAGAAGTGACCAAACATGCTGCTGGCAACGACCTAATTCGAATGGCTGTTCAAAGCTCCGAATTGGATTTTCCCATACAACTCCCATTTAAGAAGAAAAAAGAATTGACAGTTGACCATTTCCTGGGGGAAATACAAAGAGTTTTGCAGTCGTTTGAACAATTTGTTCTTGATGGCAGTTTTGAAATTGATATTTTACACGCAAAAGTACCAAGAGGTAGTGGGCCAACGCCAGGAGATATCGATTTAGAGAAATTTTTGCAAGGGAAAAGGTGTATTTTGCGAATTCAAAATGATGACGACCTTTGCTGTGCTCGTGCTATTGTCACTGCAAAATCGAGAATTGACAATCATCCACTGTATAAAAGTATATACCAAGGCAAGTTTATACAGAAAGAACTGGCTCAAGACCTACACCAAAGAGCGGATGTGTCATTAGGAGACTGTGGTATAGATGAAATCAAAAAGTTTGAATCCGTTCTGCCCGGCTATCAAATCAATATCGTGTCACGCGGGCATTTTAATGGTATTATTTATTCTGGACCCGACTATGATAAGAAGATATATTTGTACCATCATGGCAACCACTACGATGTCATTACATCTATGCCAGCTTTCCTGAATAGAAGCTACTACTGCCATATATGTCAGAGAGGATATGATCACAAAGAAAAGCACGAATGCAACAAACCATGCCATCTTTGCCGTAAAATTCACAAAGAGATCGATGAAGAAAGGATACACTGTGGTGACTGTGGCAGATATTTCAAGGGAACAGAGTGCTTTGACCTACATCAGAAGCACAGCAAGAGCGGTAATTCTACGTGCAATACTTATTACAAATGCGCGGAGTGTGACCAGCTGATCAACAAAAACAAACACAAACAAAATCACAAATGCGGTGAAGTACATTGTAACACCTGTAAAGAGTACTTTCTACCAGGGCATCAATGCTACATGGCACCCATCGAAGATAATGAACCGGACAGCAAGAAGCAGACATATATCTTTTTTGACTTTGAATGCACTCAAGACACAATGGTACAGTGTGAAAAGGGTTATTTTAATAACCCGGTCACTGAAAAATGTGTCAACTGCAACAAGGCAGAATGTGGTTCAATGCTACACACACCAAACTGTTTTGTAGTCCACAAGGTCTGCACCCTATGTATGAATGGTGAAATTACCCCAAAAAGTGTGTGCACCAAGTGTGGTCCCAACGAGGTCATATTTACTGGGCAAGATACAACAGACAATTTCTGCAAGTGGCTTTTTTCTAAACAAAATAAAAATGCACTGGTATTTTGTCACAATTTCAAGGGGTACGACTCGTATCCTATTGTGAAATATCTGTACAATAATGCAGTGATTCCAAACATAATACCGAATGGTAGCAAAAACATGTCTATAGATGTCCCGGCTTTTAGAATCAAATTTCTCGATTCCATCAACTTTTTGCCTACTGCACTGAAGAATTTACCGAAGATGTTTGGGTTTGATGAATTAACCAAAGGCTACTTTCCGCACATGTTCAATACTGACGACAACAAGAATGCACAGCTGAGCCACTTACCTGACGCGTCCTATTATAATCCCGATAGTATGAAGGCTGGTGACAGAGAACAGTTTATGGCGTGGTATCAGCAAAACAGAAATCACAAATTTAACCTTCAAGAAGAGTTGGTAAAATATTGCAGATCAGATGTCGATATCTTAAGACGGGCTTCCCTAGAGTTCAGAAAACTGTTTAAGGAGATCACGAGCGTGGATCCTTTCAAGAACTGCATTACAATTGCTGCTGCGTGTATGAAAGTCTTCAGACAAAACTTCCTGGAGGAAAACACGATTGCTCTTATCCCGGCTCAAGGATACAACCCAGAAGACAAGCAATCCGTCAAAGCTATTCAGTGGTTGAAATACCTAGAGTACAATGAAAATATCTTGATACAACATGCAAAAAATGGTGGCGAAAAGAAAGTCGACAAATACAAGCTAGACGGATTTTATGAGACTGACAGTGGCGAAAAAGTAGCAGCGGAATTTCATGGCTGTTTCTGGCATGGATGTCCAAAATGTTTTGCGAGGAGTACTGTAAATACAGTGAATGGAAAAACGATGGCGGAACTTCACCAAGCAACTACTGAGAAGCAGATGTTTCTAGAAAATGCTACTTATACATATAGAAGCATTTGGGAATGTGAATGGGAAAAGGAAATTGCACAAGATGAAGACATCAAACAGTTTGTAAACCAGCTAAAAATCGTAGCACCTCTAAATCCTAGAGCAGCATTCTATGGAGGAAGAACGGAGACTTTTAAACTATACCAAGAAGCTACCCCAGATCAAACTATCAAGTACAACGACGTCACCTCCCTGTACCCGTGCATAAACAAATATGGGAAATATCCTGTCGGCCATCCAACCAGGATATTTAAGGATTTTAAACCAATAGAGTGCTATGAAGGGTTAGTCAAGTGTACCATACTGCCTCCCCGACATCTGCTGATACCTGTCTTACCAAGCAACATCAACAACAAGCTTATCTTTACCTTGTGCAAGACATGTGCAATAAACAAAACGAACGCTTGCAATCATGACGACAACCACCGCGCTTTACATGGAGAATGGACAACAGATGAGTTAAAGAAGGGTATTGAAAAAGGCTATAAAATACTCGCAATTTATGAAGTGTGGCATTTTGTGGCATTTTGAGGAAACAGAACAGTATGATCCAATGTCAAAGACTGGCGGTCTCTTTACAGACTACATCAACACCTTCTTAAAGCTTAAACAGGAGGCAAGTGGGTGGCCTGCTTGGTGTAACAGGGAAGAAGACCGACGAATGTATATTGCAACTTATTATGAGAAGGAGGGTATAATGCTGGATTACAACAACATAAAGAAGAACCCTGGCTTGAGATCGCTAGCTAAGCTAATGCTTTACTCGTTTTGGGGAAAGTTCGGACAGAGATCAAACATGTGTCAGCTGGAGCATGTGAAAGGGCCTGGGAAGTATTTTGATATACTGACAAGTGATAGCCAGGAGGTCACAGACGTCAATTTTGTGTCAGAAGCCATGGTGGAAATGAGGTGGAAGTTCAAGGAAGATTTTGTCGAGAATAATGCAAGGACCAATGTTGTCATAGCAGCATATACTACAGCCCAAGCACGTCTCAAACTGTACCAATATTTGGAAGAATTAGGACCAAGAGCTTTGTACTGCGACACAGACTCGGTGATCTACACAACAGCCGACACCCAGAGAGCATTACCCCTAGGTGACTTTTTAGGGGATTTAACCGATGAAGTAGCGGATGTGTTAATTACGCACTTTGTGAGCGGTGGTCCAAAGAATTATGCGCTGAAGATTCACAAACCTAGTGGAATTGAAACAATTACGAAAATAAAAGGTATTACTTTAAATTTCAAGACAGCTTTAAAGATTGACTTTAACACAGTGAAGCATATTATAGACAATCCAGACAGAAGTGTTACAACAACCAATGCGGTCATCAGGAGGCAGAGACGAGATAAGCTACTCCTTACATCGGAAGAGACAAAAGAATACAAAATAGTATTGGACAAACGTATCATTACAGATGATTACAACACCCTCCCATACGGGTATTAGTATAGCAAACAAGTCTACCACAACCACCACACGACCGCCATAGACGAAAATAGAGCAACCTGGATGGATGAAGCTTTTGTGTTGAAATAAGATTTTGGGGATTTCCCTCCAGGCAATATATAAGGACGGCGTCTGCAATTTAGTTTAGTATACGTGTAGAGTTGACGAGTAAACATGTCTCATACACGTGAACAGCAAATGTGGATAAATTTCTATGACAAAATGGCTGACGGCAAGATACCATATTCACAGAAGGGTTACTATGTGATACATGACTACATGCCAGAATACAAGGAACAAGAGGGTAGTGCCACTGGACCAAATATAACACAGGTGTCACCAACACAGGCTCAGGTAGAACAGGCTGAAGCTGAAATCAAGCGAAATATCAAAGAAGCAAACAAGTCGGTTATCAAAAGATCAACTAGAAGAAAAAGAAAACTTCCGTATTAGGTCACGTGACCACAAACATGTGTTATAAGAAAGCAATACACCGATATCTGCTTATTTGAATATTTG
Organism: Protula sp. h YS-2021; assembly: GCA_949752745.1. Lineage (NCBI taxonomy): Eukaryota > Metazoa > Annelida > Polychaeta > Sabellida > Serpulidae > Protula > Protula sp. h YS-2021. Next base: position 36,320,367 of record OX457024.1, on the reverse strand, counting down.
ATCTTGAACTGTCAACATGTCTACATGCCCAAAATGCAGTCAAAGTTTTTCAAGAAAAGATGCAATGATAAGACACATGAAATCCAAGCATTCAGAAAAAATAAACCAGAGGGAAACTGTGTCACGTGGGCCACCACCACCACCACCACCACTACCACCACCACCACCACCTCCACCACCACCACCACCACCACTACCACCACCACCACCACCACCACTACCACCACCACCACTACCACCACCACCACCTCCACCACCACCACCACCACCACCACCACCACCGTCTAGTATGGAATTACTGCAATCACCTAGCCATATCTTCCAGCACCCCTGTACTATAACTTGTTCAGCACCGACAGGATCAGGAAAAAGCTATTTGATTATGAAGATTTTGCAACAAGACAAATTCAAAAGAAAGACCTGACAGGGTCGTTGTATTGTATAAACGATGGCAGCCCTTGTACACAGAGATGCAGAGGACTATACCAAACATTGAATTTATTCAAGGGATTCCAAACCAACTAGATACTGATGACTTCTTTGATGTGAGAAAGAACAACGTCGTTATACTGGATGATCTGATGTCAACAACCACTAACGATCCAAAAATTGCGGATCTATTTACCGAGGGATCGTCGCACAGAAATCTTAGTGTTATCAATCTAACACAGAATCTATTTCCTACTGGAAAGAATTCAGCCACACAACGTAGAAATACTCAATATATGATCATTTTTAAGTCGCCTATGAGTCAAGATCAAATTAGGACGCTAGGCACCTTCATGTTTCCTGGCCGCCTTGAAGAGTTTTTACATGTGTATCATAAAGCTACTTCCAGACCTCATGGATATCTTTTGATTGATGCCAAACATAATACATCAGAATCACAGCGATTTAAAACCAATGTACTTGGTGAAGTGGAAGAAGACGGTGTCTCAAAAGCTACAAAAGGCGACGAAACAGATACCTCTGCTCATTTGACGTTTGACTGTGAAAGTGATAACATATTCGATATGGTATCGTGTGACGAGTGTGGAATAATGTTTGAAAATATACACGACTTACAACGGCATATAAAAAACTGGTGTCCAGAAGCAGTTCCAGCAAAGAAAGCCAAAATAGATGGCGAGCCAGTGGCAGACATAAAGACAGAATTTACATCAGACAGTGAGTGGCCCGTCTTTAAAGAATTAATGTCCTCTGTGAGAGAGGAAAGCGAGGATGAATTCCGCAAGAAGGTAGAAAAATACATCGGTAAGGGTATGGAAGAAGAAGAAGCCGCTGAGAAAGCAGGAGTAAAAATGCGAGACTCTGATATGATAACATTTTTACAGAGATATGGAACGTTACTGGGTCATTGGATTCAGCTGCGCAACGGTTTAATTCACAATCAAATTTTAACCACCATTGACGATATTGCAAAGAAAGGCTACAATGACAAACAGGCCATAAAGCTAGCTCTGCGCCAATTTCGAAGCCAACTAGAGGACTTATTTGAAGATGACGATTCCAGTGATACAGATTCCATTACAAGTGAAGATAATATATAGGTGCACAACATATGTGACAATTTTCATTCAAAGCAATGACACCGTGGGAAGAGTATCTCAAAGATATATACTTTGATCCATCAAAACAAGCTAGCTTTTCCGGACCGAAAAAACTGTATCAATTTGTGAAAAAAGATGGCAAATTCAATCTCAGCCTATATAAAATTAGGAAATGGTTACAACAACAAGAGCCCTACAGTTTGCAGAGACCAAATAGACTTCATTTTAAACGAACTCCCATTGTGGTGGCTGGGATAGACGACCAGTGGTCAGCTGACCTCATGGATATGGTGAAATTTTCTAAAGACAACAATGGGTTTAAATATGTACTTGTCGTGGTAGATACATTCTCCAAATATTTATGGCTACGCCCTCTGAAGGATAAAACAGGTGTGTCTGTAGCCAAAGCATTCAAAGATATCTTTAATGAGGGAAGAACACCCAATAGAATACGCAGTGATAAGGGTCAGGAGTTTCGTGCCAATGCCGTAAAATCTCTTATGCAATCCCAAGACATTAAACAGCTATTTGCACAAAATGAAAACAAGGCTGCAATCAGTGAAAGAGCAATTAAAACAATCAAGTCCAAAATATATAGGTATTTTACCTATAAAAATGCCTTCAAGTATATCGACCAGCTCCAGAGTTTTGCCGACGGATACAACAAAACGATACATAGAACAATAGGTATGGCTCCGAATGACGTCACACTCGACAACGCAGAAGAAGTTCGCCTTGCCACATACTTTAGCAAAAAGCCACGACCCACTGCAAAACAACCAAGATATAGATTCAAGAAGGGTGACAAAGTTCGAATTACTCACCTGAGGAATAAATTCAGTCGTGAATATGATCAAAGATGGACTGGAGAGGTTTTTACTATAGCCCAGCGCTTTAGAAGAGGACAAGTGCCTATTTATAGACTCAAAGACTATAATGATGAGCCTATAACAGGCAGTTTCTACCAAGCGGAGCTACAGAAAGTGGACTTGAAAGACAATGAACTGTTTAAGATTGAAAAAGTGCTTAAAGAAAGGGGGCGGGGACAAAATAAACAGTACTATGTAAAGTGGCTATATTGGCCTAAAGCATTTAACAGTTGGGTTAAAGCAAGTGACATTGAACTATTTTAATCACTATTGTATATATAATGTGCATAGTAATTGTAATTAGTATATAAATGGGGGTTATTCTGCATATTTGTAAATATACCTTAAACACAGCAAACGAGGCATGCAAATGATCAGATTATAAAGTCAGGCTGTTTGTGTGTTTAACGCTTGGCATGGTCACTGACGCGATGTTAATCCATCGTAAACCTATCATTATAACCAATTGATTGTAATACCGGCCACTGGCGTGGTGTTAATTCACCCGTAAACCTATCACTCTAACCAATTGATTGTAATACTGGTCACTGGCGCGGTGTTAATTCACCCGTAAACCGTTCATTGCAAGCATATTCATGCAATTGGCTGGGCCAAAGAGTCAGGTCATTTGTGTGCTTAACGCTGTGTTAATTGAACCTATCATTATAGTCAATTGGTTGGGATACTGGTCACTGTCACTCGTAACCCATTCATTACTAGCATAAACATATAACTGGCTGTGCCAAAGAGTCAGGCCATTTGTGTGTTTGCAAAAATATGCTGTCAATATGCTCTGATTTATGGTATAAAACGCAAATGTGATTAATAACAGACAGGGTGTATATTATGTATAGATTGTAAATATTATTTATGTGTCAATAAAATTTAAAAAAAGAAAATACGTGTTTTTCTTGCTTCCGTTTAAGCACCCATTCCCCGTCAAAGGTCAGCTCTTGCATTCAAAACCAACCTCTCTTTAAACAGTGCGCTACTGTACCCTACAAGTGCTCCGCCTCTCACCCTCTTTATTTTACCCTCACCATGAAAATCAATGTCAAAAGGCAATACGATTAAAGACAAAGCACATATTATCAGCTTAACTATAGAACCCACTAGTACACTATTGCAAGCGATACCCCTTCCCCTATTCAAATGTTTACACAATTACACAATGCATTACCACTTTTACAACCCCCTATTTACACAACCCCGTCAACATAAATTCAGGTATGTGCTGCTATAAATAGATCATGCAACGTCCCCGTCGTGAGCTCTGGGTGTTTCCTTAAGAAATGGTAGATAGACTCTCACATTTTGGCAAATGGCGGTTTCCCGAAAGCACTGTCCGCAAAAGACGAGTACAGATGCAAAAAAATATTAATTTTTAAGCGGGGTCAGCATAAATTCAGGTGTTTCTATAAATAGAATATGACGTCATTAGGTCAGCTACTCTCCCACCGCTGAGCTGAGATCCGTTAACTATGGGGCCTATGGGGCCATATTAACGCCCTTGCTACTTGACAAAATTAACAGCGATGCAAGATTGGGAAAGGTAGCTGGTTCTTTTATGCTTTCTGGTACCTCGGTACCTCGGGAATTTCGTTTGCCAGTTAACTCTTATCCACATCTACCAGAGAAAAGTTTACAGACGATCCTGGAATCATTTCAAAGCAATGTTAAGCATATCACCAGCAAGAATGTCTGGTGTAACAGTATATCTTGTCCCCCGGGGAGGAGGGAAGCTAGACTAGTCTGTCTTCCCCTCCACCTGGTATTTTTGCCCCTGTTCAGCTTCCCCCACCCAGCTGGCTCCCCCCCACCCCCGATTTTTTTCTTTCTGTCCCCTGAATCAAAGGCACTCTGTGATCAGCAAAATTAGTAAGGTTAATCTGATTGCTTAATCCACATCTCTTTTGTTTTAAATTTATTTTGAGATTTTCACAAAAATTGGGAAAATGGAAAAACTTTGAAAATACGGCACAACTGACCTATTCAATGGGTGTTTGTCATATTGAAATCCCGAGACTGCACGCCTGTCAGTTTTACCGACATACTTGTAACTTATGTAACAGCTAGATAAGAAGTCTCGGGTAATTTTAAGTTTCGGTATCAGATTTGGTACTGACTGTAAGTATTAACTGAAATCTTTTTCGCCACCTGGTACAACTTTCTAAATGGGAGATAAGTGGATCTTTGATGCTGTGGATCTTAGCGATCAGAAATATCCACGTGGGTTCTCTAAAAATGCCAAAAAGGATATTAAGACAAAAGCAAAGAATTTTCTTACCAGGGATGCCTTTTGTATTTTTGTTTAAATTATGTTGAATTTAGTTAATTAAGTAGTTTAAAATAGTTTTATGCAGTTTAATTGAGTCATTTATTAACATGAACAAATATTATCAAACTACATTTACACGCAAAACAGTTCTGGGGGGAAGGGAGGGGGCATATACACTGGAGGAGGGGCGGGGGGGGGGGCAATATAGCCTAGCATAGCCTGTTACACCGGCATCTGTCATCACATTGTTAATCTATTGCTCTCAAACCGGCGTTTCATACAGTACAGGTTTAACTCGATTATCAGCCATGTTTTGTTTCAGATGCTGTTTGCTACATTCAGTTAATTGTAATATAATAATTTGTACAAAATATATGTAATCAAATATGGTTTTGAAAAGCTATATAAAAATATCAAGCCATCTTCCTGAGTTTTCTTTGTGTTCTTTAAAAAGAATAGGACTGCATGGATAAATCTTATTCCACACATTTCCGGTATTCAATAACATTTTCGGAACAGCCCTGGTGATATTCCACTTACTTTATAATTGAATGATTTTTTAACAGTTTCTGTTTTTTTGTTTTTTTTTTGTTATCAGTTGCTGATGCTACTGATTGACTAAATCTTCTGCCGAAGTCTGGCAGAAAGAAACATCATCGCGCAAATATTCTATCGAGAAAGATATATAGAATTGTTTATTCACAGTGAAAGAAATTCAAACAACTAATGATCTGAATCCGGGGTTCAGAGCTGTATCCAGATTTAGAGTGGGATGGGGGATGGGGAATGGGAGCGGTTATAAAAAACTAATGAAGGAGGGGAGTGGTGATGTAATGACTACTTTCAAGATAAAAAAGACAAACAATCAGATCTGTTTGCAGTGACCACCCTGCATACGCGAATAAAAAGGCGTCAAGTAAACACTGTTCACTTACTGAGGCGGAGGTTGGTGATGTCCACTTTCTGGACCGATTTGTAGTGACAATCATACCTTCTCTAACGACCACCTTCCGGGTCTTGTTTGTAGTAAGCACCTTCAGGTCGAGATAAAAGACGAACAGTAAAATTTGTTTGAGTTACCACTTTCCAGAGTAAAGCATGGCCGGAGTGCCCATTTTTTGTTTTCTTGTTTTTATGGCATGATGGCAAAATAAAACAGTTTGCATTAGGGAATACTTAATTACCAACTGTTATGTTACTACTGTTCAACATTTGAACTGTTTCTGGTTGGAAATGCAATCGCAGGATCGCCGAAGACTCGAACCAAAAATTTTAAGGATACATTTCTCCTCTGCAACACAGTGCCGTTCATAGAGTTATAACAGCGACTGTTATTTAATTTCATTTCATTTCATTTCATTTCTTGGTTTATTTCTGAAGAGAATTACAAAACAAAGTTTGCACAATTTTATCCAGTTGTAACAAAAAGAAAAAGAGACAATTCTAGATTCAGATTCAGAAAGGGACAAAGCATAAGCTGAGCTTGTTTACTGCTTGTCCAATACAAAGTTTATATGTATACGTAAACCACTTCTAAAAGGACAGAAAACTTTAAATTTCAAGTTTGCCACTCTTGTTTCAGTTTAATTTTTTGCTTTATATGCTAAAACATAACACCAAGAAGGAACGTGCTCAACCGGAAACACATGTGCAGTACAACTATCAACAACTATGAGACTCTATAAATCACAATTATATCACTAGGTTATAAGGTCGTGTATGAGGAGATTAAACTAAACTTTAACTGAGATTTAAACGATTTTAAGCAGCTGATATTCTTTAAATCATTTGGTAGCGAGTTCCAGAATTTTACCCCAACTATACTGATACAGTGTTGTTTACATTTCTCCTCTGCAACACAGTGCCGTTCATAGAGTTATAACAGCGACTGTTATTGAATTGCAATTCTTGAAGTCTAGTTTGTGTTTGGTTTACAGATATAAATGCCAAAATGGAATAGAATCGAAGGCTATTTGGAAAAAAATCACCTTGGCTGTTTCAGATGTTTTTGTTGCCCTGCCGTTTACCGCATTCACCACAGAGATGGGAAAACACAGTGGGTTTAGTTATCGAACGTGATCGGCATCCGTCCGAATATGATGGTCTCAGGTATGACAAAACATTTTTCTATATTTTCTTTTGTGTTATTGACGTCACTTCAAATCGTGTTTTGACATATCAAAAGTCCACTTACCATATTTAGCCTGCATGCCGAAACACCGAAGTAGGAGATCAATTACTGAATTATTGATATCATTAACTGATTTAGCAAATTCAGCCCTTTATTCATGAAGAATTTGTGATGTCCAGAATTGAAGTGATGATATCCTGAAATCGTGAATTTGATAGTCATGAAACGATGGTTACTTCTAGTCTAGCCTCGTGAGAAATAATATATCATTCTGAAGTGCACTTGTAACGCAAAAAACTATATACAGTAAAACCGCATTCTGGACAAACCCTGAAATACCGGACAACTGCCAATACCGGACAAGAATTCTCAGTCCCGTTTCTTTCCCATTGGTTTACATGACCCCTGAATTTACTTTGTGTGGATTTACTTTCGCAATATATTTTAAGAATGAAAATAAATGTCGGGTATTTTATCCCAATACTTCTGGGTTCTATATTTTTTTTTCTTATTGGCACTCGTTTATAGCAAACCTAACAGATAACAAAATAACATTTTCACTGCGATTTCGCGAATTAAAAAAAAGATAAATAGATTTTATGGTGGAACAGATAATCTACGCAAGATGAAATAAGATAACGTCTTCATAACAAATGATGGGATGATAGGATCATATTGCATGGGAAACTATCAGAACTGATAACTTATCTTTACATGCGAATACCGATAGACCGTGGCCACTTAAAGATTTGAATTGAATTTTGTCAAGCTAGCAATTATGCAAGAAGCAGGGCCCATTACCTGCGTACACCACTGGGTTGTCACTATTTAATCAGACGTGTTGATTTGGTTCATATCAACAAAAATAGGAGGATTGAAACCAGGTCATGCAATCAAATTTCACAGATTTGATGATGAATATGAAATGCGTTAATGTCTTACCGAAAAAGGTGCCTGAAGAAAAATGATTTTTTTCCAACAACATAAAAACGGAAAACTTGGTCAGGGCATTGTTTGCAATTTGCTAAGGTGTACTGTTTGTTTTAGGCAAGAAAAGGATGTGTGATTTCAAAGACTTTCCCCAAATTATTATCTCTAATGCCGTCCTTCAAACATGCTTGGTGATTTTTGTATTGTGTTTTGCGTGTTTTCTGAATAACGAATCCACGGCAATTTTCAATTTGATAGCAAATACGGTATCTCAATGAATTTCGCCGCCCCGACAGCACTTCTTAATCAAAGGCAGGCGGTCCTTTGGCGTTGAGGGTTAGTGAAGAATTAATTTGTACGCTCGTATAAACATGACCAGATGGATTTGAACCGGTTACCCTTCGCTTACAAAACGAATGTCTTAACAAACACAACATGGAGTGAACTAAGAGAACGAAACATTTTATAAATATTATTCTGTATGTTTCCTATAATCAATGTGATTGGTATTGAGTTTCAAGACAAACACCGACTGAACTCAATGACATGAACTGAATGGCATGAACTGAATGACATTAACTGAATGACATGAACTGAATGACATGAACTGAATGACATGAACTGAATGACATGAACTGAATGACATGAACTGAATGACATGAACTGAATGACATGAACTGAATGACATGAACTGAATGGCATTACAGAAGCAGTTTGTTGTGACACATAACAAACAGTCTATCAATTTAATGTCATAATTACGAGTAGTCTGTTGTTACATTTGGCATGGATTTGGAAAACATTTAGCGCAGATTCTTTGCTCAGAAAACACGCTAATTTTCCAGTAGAACCCTCAAAATCAGTTAAAAGATCCAAAACAGTGTATTCTGTTGTTTGAAAATCAGGAGCTGCGCAGGAACGAGAGTTTTCTGATAGCAGAATGCACAGTTTAAATCTTTTAACTCGTTGCTGCGCAACTCGGGATTTTGACATAAAGCAGTTCTTAAATTCGCCTCTCTTTGTTCAAAATCAGGTATTACGTCGAAAAAGACGGGGAGCCGACGTTGGATTCATTGTTCGAAAAGTGGTTTTATTGCACCGATTTGGGTACACAACTTGGACCAGTCATAAAAGAGTGAGTTAAAACATAATGGACATGTCATGGGACAATGCTATAAGCTGCAAACACATGCGCTGTGACAGTTCCCATTCACAGTCATAATCTATGAGCTCATTGCTATGTCCCATGTTTGTGGCAATGCGTGACTGACCAGATCACAAATCTTCGCCAAACATGTGTTCACCAAAATATGTTGAACATATGGTGACCATACAAACATGTGGTGACCATACGAATATGTGGTGACAATACGAACATATGTTTGTCATATACCGTTAACATATCTTATCCCATATATGGTTATAGCTCGTGTCATAAGGTGATCACATTTGGTAACCTCTTGTTTAATGTATGTTGATCACATGTTGCCCATGGTAAAGTTGTTTTAGCAGAGAAACCACATGTTCATCACATGGTCAATGTGTGTTTACCACATGCTAAGTGCGGTTCAATACAGGGTGACCAAAACCAAAACCAAAACCAAAATGTGAAGCTGTTTTAGATTAATTAAAGGGGATTGAGTTAATTTGTCCATGGTCTCCTGCAACTACTAAAATTGACAAGAAATACTTTCCTTGTGATTTTTCTTTGCACCTCTGTCCTCATACACAATATCTCTCAACCTCTATCTCCCCTTCCCCCAAAGAAAAGAAAAACAACAACAACAACGACACACACACACACACACGCACGCACACACACAAATACACACACACACGAATAAGACGTTCTTATTTACGGATACACGTTAACAATATTGAGATTAAAGTAAACTGAAGAACAGGTATAATTCAACACAGATATGTGGCCTACACGTTTATAAATTATACTCTTGCAAATATATTAGATATACTTTTTAAATGATTAAAAAGTTGTATGAAATCTGTAAGCTATCACAATGACAAAATTGTAAAAAAAAAAAAAAAAAACTCTTGTAGGTTTTTCGCGTCGGAACAGTGTAAGACTGGGAAACCGCTACCTGGCGAGTTTGTCTTATTATTATTATTTTAATTATTATTATTTTGTTCTTAGAATTTTTTTAAATGTTCTGTGATTTATGTTTGACTTTCCTAACTTACATTTTGTCCATAGTCTCCAAGGTCTTTTCATCATTCCTATAATCTATTAAGAAGTATAATTCATTTAGCGAAAGCCCCAGTTCTAATTATTTATTATGATGTTTTCAATGTTTAAGGTGGTTTTACGAACAGAAAAAATTAAAGTAAATGAGCCCTTCTGTTTGACGTCATGCCTGACTATGATTACAGGTACAATCCCTGAGAAATGCCCAGTTGAATTGGACACTGAGCGGGAAATTCAAGAGCCGTTCTATTTCCAGGAGTGGGTTGACAAACGCCGAGACACGATCGACAGGGAGGGGCGTATGGCAGTATTTGACTGTGACAACTATCAGTTTAGGGTAATCGCTGTAACCCCGGAAATTAGACGCCCCTTAAGGGTTTGTCTTTGTGTTTTATCTGAGAAGGAAAAAGGGTGCCACACGTTCAACACATGTTTATGGTAGGAAAGGCTTGCAGTATTGTAACTATGTGGTTATCATATTATGAACGTATGGTTACAACACAGAGCTCAACAATTCCATCCCATATCACATATAGTTTATGTTATGGCCATATGGTGATCACTACATGCTAACCACATGTTTAACATACGTCAAGTTACATCAGATTTTAGCGATATGAGTAGCATAAAGCAATCATGTGGGTGTTTTTCACACTCCTACCAGGAATTTCGTCTTTCTATGTTCTTTTTATTTACAAAATTTCTATCTCGAAGAAAAAAGTTAAGTGATTCCGCTTATGTGACCATCCAGGTGTACGTATACGGGTCTGGAGAAAACAGTGAGAAGATTGATACTGCAGAAACATGGATCTGGCAATGGGTACAATTTTGTTAGTAATTTAACGAAGGATAATTCTTGCCAGTAAATCTTACCCTTCCCCTATCACAAACTGAATCGTATTAACATCCTTTAATTTGATACTGTTTTCTCCAAGATATGTCAATCTGAAGTAGTTTCAACTGGGTGTCAAATTTTATTGGCTCTGCCATAAGACACTTTTCAAGTATGACGCTTTTAAATATTTGCATATGCAGAGGAAGTACCACCTCAAAGATTTAATCATATCGATGTAAAAAAATGCATAAATTATTTTTCTGTATTTATTGTTGTTTTAAAAATCTACCCTCAATGTTGTTCACTCTAAAGTGACCTCCCCCTCCTTCCAAGCTGCGAAGTAATTGAATCCATTTTCTTGTTGCTTTCACTTCATGTGGTGCACTTTTAAAATTCACATATATAGCGAAGCCTCCAACATTGAATTCGGTATTTTATCCTTGCTTTTCAGGAAGGGGAAAGCAACTTGGATATTGAAGGACAAGAGTATAATTTAAAGAAGGATGACTCGTGTTTAATACCACAAGGCAAACGGTAAATACTCCTTGAAATTTCTGTGCACTCAGATTAGTACGACCGCCTGGTTAATACACAGTTGTTGAATGTGTTTTAATTGTATATGAGAACTTTGTAATCATGAAAAGAGTATCATTACTGTTGCTTGCGCAAAGCAGTGTTGAATCGATATCTTCCACCCACGAGAGGCAGGGGAGGGGGTTGGGGGAACTAACGTACCAACTGGTTACCATAGCTGTCCATGACATTTTAAAACGACCCCTTAACACGGAAAATACCCCCTTTTGTAACCGAACACAGACAACCTTGTAAATTTAACCTCTTAAGCATGGAGCGTCAAATTTAAGTAATAAGACACCCCATTTTCACCAAATTACCTATTAGTAGTACTATCGTTGCGAGAACGCGCGTCATTGCACCTGTTAAAGGAGAAATAGACAGTTGCATCGAGTTGCGTATGTTCACACTTCGCACTTTTTTAATCTCCCGTTTTGTTTGAGTGCAGTACCGCAACAACCCTACTTGTGGAATATGCGTGGAGTACTAAATGAAAATCACCCACTTCTTAAACGCAAGGGACACTCCGCGCGCAGCGCATCCAGTCCCGAAACTACCCCCTTTTCCGCATTTTTTTTTTTTGCACACATGGTAACACATATAGTAATAAGCGGATTCCCGCAGCCGTACGATAAAACGCTTCAGTCATGCAACTTGACAAATTAAGCATAGAGCTTTATTTATTTCCCCTGAAATGAAACTCCTAGAATAAGTAAACATATCAATAGTTCTAGGAATTTTTTAATATTACCAGTCAAAGAATAATTGTTAGCATATTAATTACTCAATTAATAAACAAGTATTAATGGAATGTATAAACATTTCATGCGTATCTTAAAACTATAACTGCTATCAACAATAAACTAAGAAGGAAACTAATTAAAGAAAGTAAGATGTTAAAATTGGTTATTACATATTGCAATTGTGTTACTTATTTTATGTATTTTTAAAAATAAAAATAAATTTTCAGATTTTAAGAATACTTACCGAGTCGATAATTAAATGTTATACTTACAAATATTTATATTAGAAATTTAATTAGAGACATCAGTATAATCACGAGACCCATGGGAACAGACCACTCCGCAAATCGGATCACATTTCACCAGAAATGTATTCGTTTCTATTATTAAAGAGCCCCCCCCCCCCCCCCGCCCAAATTGGACCATCCCTCAAATCAGACGAAAGGAGCACTAAGGAGAAATCGTTTGCCGGCCTTCATGAGCATTTTGTAGCTGCATTTAAATTGCCCTTTGAGCTCTTGAGATCACTAGATAATTTCCCTCGAAAGGCTAAATACCATGAATTATAGCTAAATCTAGCAATTTTGTAATTATACATGTTTTTTTTTTTTTTTTTGCATTTTAAATGATGCCGTATTGTCGTGGTATCAAGTAAAAGTAGAATTTTTCTTCGTAATATTTGAGATCTGTTGTATTGAAACAGCCCATCCAATAACAGCGAGGTATTGATTTATATTGCTTGTTTTGCGCAGCTGCAGCTTTAGCATATATTTGGTCATTGAAACAGCACATATTTTCTTCTCCCCTTAAAAATGGGAACAAACTGCCTTGTGTTGTGAACAAGATGGGCCGTTGCAATGGTTGATGGGTGTAGGATGGGCCCATCCTATAGCTGTAAGCCATAGAAACAGCACATATAGAATCGGTATGTGCCAAATCTACCGACAGATGCATAGGAATACCCCATCCATGGAAACAGCACATGCAGACTTTCAGAATTGTACTTAATATTTTGAAACGCCACATATCACCCTGACTACCCCCCACCCGCGGAGGGGGGGGGGGGGGGGTTGGGGGCGCTTGTATCAAATATGGCAACAATGCGCCTACAAAACAACGCGGAAAAGCTTAAAACAAAAAATAGGCAGTCGGACTTGTCGAATTTTCCGCGTTTTTCCTAAAATAGGGGGGAAATGATTATTCCGTTGAAAACAAAAATTATATTGTACTTAATTGAAGACCTGCATCCATTTCAGGGTAATTGAATGAACATATCCTAAATCCCCATTGCTCATTGCGAAGTTTGGTAATGCCATTTAGCAATCAGATGTCCATTTCCGCGTTTTTCCAAAAATAGAGGGAAATTTAGAGACGGAAATTCCGTGTTTAGGGGATCTTTTTAAATTCGATTTACTTGCATGGTAGTCATTTTATATGGAAATGCCCCAACCCCCTCCTGGAGCCGAACCACATACGAAGTGCCATAATGCAACAGAGGGGGAGGGGAGAAAGAGAGAAGCTGTGCTGAGATTATAACTGACTTCAAATATTGTTAAGTGTGGGTGTTAAAAGCAAAATGGTACGTGGATAATTAAATGTTATAAATGTTCTTCTCGGATTTTTATTTACAGTATTTTCTACATTTTTTTACAAAGAAACATAACGGCCCATCCCATTACACCATCGCAATACATCTGTTGTATTAAATTACATCAGCAGTATAGTCGTGTTTTATGGGGAGAAATTGTATGTGCTGTTTCGATAGCCTCTGTATTGATTTAGCCTAGCCATTGGATGGGCCCAATGATGTGGTGTTTCAATGCTGGGGTGTGTTGTTTTGAAACAGCCCATCCGTAGGATGGGCCCATGAATAACAGCGAGGTATTGTTTTACCCCATCTTCGTTGTTTTGCGCTTCTATAGTTTCAGCCCATATTTGGCTATAGGAATAGCACATATTTTCTTCTCCCCTTAAAAGTGGGAACAAACTGCCTTGTATTGTGAACAAGATGGTCTGTTTTAATGGTTGATGGGTGTAGACTGGGCCCATCCCATAGCTCTAAGCCACAGAAATAGCACATATAGAATCAGTATGTGCCAAATCTATAGACAGATGCATAGGAATACCCCATTCATATAGAAACAATACATCTGATCAAGAATATGGGCCAAATCTACAGACAGTTGCATAGAAATACCCCATCCATACAAACAGCACATCTGATTAAGAATATGGGCCAAATCTACAGACTGTTGCATAGGAATACCCCATCCATGGAAACAGCACATACAAGGCCGGCAGAATTGTACCTAATGTTTGAGGCGGGACCCCAGTACCACCAGTGGTACTGAATGCTTCAAAACATTGCTGCTTTGATCAAGCTGCTTCAAGGCTTTAATTACAAAGCCGATGGGAAAGACAAAAAAAACGCAGTTTGTCTTTGCTGCGTAGGAGGGGTGGGGGGGGGGCTATATATATATATATATATATATATATGCCAAAAAGAGAAATTTTGCATCTTTTTTTGAGCAATTTGTGAATAGACATGTGTATTTATGTATATTTTATGGAAAAAACTGTAAGATATTGAGATAAACATATATTGGGTGGTGGCGGGGGTGGGGCGGTGGGAATACAAGAAGATAAAAGATCCCATGCCACTCCTGACGGCGTCGCCTAACGGGGTGCAAGGGAGTGGGGTGCGGAAGAAGCAGTGATTTTAAGACATAATTAAAGTTGGGGGCGGGGCGGGGGCAAGGAGTTCATATGAAAAATTTGTCGGTTCCTCAGTGCCACCGGGTCCTCAGTGCCACTTCGGGATCTCAGTACCACTAGTGGCACTACAGAGGACCCGGTAGTGACACTAGTACCACATGAGCAGAAGACAACCCTTACTGAAAAACATTGTCATTGTTTCGTCAATTAACAATTTTTAACAAGAAAATAATATCACCCAAATCTAAATATAAAACAAAATGTTTTACTGAGGGTAGAGACGAAGTCCCTGTGCGCTGTTTTCCTTCACAGAATCGTGTTTCAAGGGAAGAAACTGTATGTGCTGCTTCAATAGCCTCTGTATTGATTTAGCCCACCCATTGGATGGGCCCATACAATGATGTGGTGTTTCAATGCTGGGGTGTTTCAATGCTACAGGGTGTTTCAATGCTACAGGATCAAATGCAATTAATAACTAGACCGTTTTCGCTACCGAGTAGCGAAAATTACACTTTGGGGTCACAAAAATACTATTCTGAACTCTTAACCTCTTACATGCGGTCTTTTAGACCCAAAGGGTAGAAAATCAGCTGAAAATCTGTAACCCTTCAGATAATGACCGGCTTCCGGTTTTTGACTTTGACAATGTCCGAGGGGGTCAAGGTTATTTATCGAGGTACATCTTAAAGGGTCGAAAATAAGCTCAGAATCGCTCTGTCTCTAACCGTTTGCGAGATGATGGTCAACTTCCGATTTCTTACTTTGACCATGTCCGAGGAGGTCAACGTCACCGAGGTACCTCTTGCCTATGGTCTTTTAAGCCCAACGGGTTGATAATTAGCTCAAAATAGCTCTTTCTGTAACCGTTTTCGAGATAATGGCCCACTTCCGGTTTTGACTTTGACCATGCCAAGGAGGTCAAGGTCACCGAGGTACCTGCTGCATATTGTCTTTTACGACCAAATGGTCGGAAGTAAGTTCAAAATCGGTCTATCTGTAACCATGTTACAGACAGTGTCCCACCTTCGGTTTTTTACTTTGACCATGGCCGAGAACGTCAAGGTCAACGAGTACCTCTTACCTATCATCTCTTAGGCCCAAAGAGTCGAAAATACGCTCAAAATCGCAATATGTCTAACCGTTTTCGAGATAATGGTCAACTTTTGTTTTTGACTTTGACCATGCCCAAGGAGGTCAAGCTCACCGAGGCACCTCTTACATATCATCTTTTATGCCCAAAGGATCGTTCTCTAAGGTCATGGTTAAAAAATGTGGATTTTAGGGCGTCTAATCACCCTCTATCAGTGAGTGAAACTTCATCACTCTTTAGCAATTGGGAAAAACCCAAAAGCTGCAGCCAACTTGTCCACGCATGCTGTGGTGGCTTCCATTGTGAGCTGGGCGATCAATGCACAGAGGCTGATATCATGCCAGTGTAAGCTACTACTCTCAGCTTCCTGCCGCCTGTTTCGCAAATTTGTTTTGTCGTTTTTAATTGAAAAATTAAGCGAATTTAAAACAATATGGGAGGATCAACTAGACATATTGAAGTTTATCATATCCAGATTTCATCTTTCTAGCCCCAGCGGCCTCTGACTAGTTTCACGGGCAAACTAAAACAAAAACAAAAACGAAAAAAAACATGGCATAGCTGCGACTAAAATTTTCGTACAATTCAGTACACTAGGGGATTTTGGCAAATCCCTAAGTGTAATGAGCTATCAAATAACAGTTCAGGGTATATTAATTCAAGGTATATACCTAGACAGTGCAGAACCTGTTCACATATTAAAACCGAAGTTTAACACACGAAGTTTAACACACGCTCACGAGAAATTTAAAACACGAAATTTAACACACGCTCGCGAATGTGTTCTGTGTAAGAATGTTTTAAATTTTTAATGATGTTTTAAGGAAATTGTAATTGAACAGTGAACGTATTCATAAGAATTTTCTATTTGCTATAAAGCTGATTGAAGTGAGTTTCCCGTATCCTATCAAAAAAGTTTGAACCCTGGACATCGGTCTACTTTTGCTGAATCAGAGTAGTCTGATTTCCGGGGTTTTTGTGTATATGTTTGACACAAATATTACTATATTGCTAATTCAATGTCTAATATCAATAAATACTTTTTGAATTAAAGGTCCACTTTCCGAACAGTCTTCTGCATCAGACACTAATAAATAACATAAATAACAATATTATGGACAGATTTCCCTCTGCTGACGCTTCTTTGTTAATTTAATTGCTACTAAATTCTTACACCATTACACAATACAACAATATTGATATGGAAACAGAATCTTCTGATTGGAATTTTAATGGTAATTTACATTAAAGTACTAGTACGTACAAAAATAATTCATTTGCCTTTAGTAACAAAAAACTACCTGTTGTAAACATATCCTTTGTGTAGGACAAATATTAATGCCCGTTTAGCTTATTTTTTGTTTTTCGATCCCTTCATTTCAGATTTACCGTTAAGCAGCAGAAGGGTTCGCTAGCGTTGGTGTGTTACCAAGACCCCACGAGAGCCAAAACCTGGCCGAAAGAAGACTAAGAATGATCTCGATCCACGGAGAAACTGCGAAAACAAGACTGGAAAACCCATTCGTTGTACTGTCTGAAATGAGCAAAATGAGTCTGAAAGAGACCCAGAAGGGGTCCCCGACGGCCTCGACAACGTTGCACAATTTTTGGAGCAGTTGTATCTTCTTCTACAGGCTTTTTGGTTAAACTCCTCAAGTAAACGTCGTATTCATGGAAGGATCACTTGTTATATGTTTTTCAAGTTCGCGCCACGTTTCTACTGAAAAAATCCTAACTTAAAAATATGATATGATCATGAAATGTATGTGTGTATATATACCATGGAACTGCGAAGTAAATTCTAAATAAGAATCATAATTGCAGTGTTACAGTGATGTCGCACACTGCAATGTACAAGTCAACCATTTTGGGGTTTCGTGACAGGATTCCTGTACGACTGAGTGTAGTGTATTGGTCTTATTGCTGAGTTTTGCGAAAACTTATTGGACTATAACACTATCATAGTATATTGTTCCAAAATTATTCACATTTTTGTAACCCAAAACTAAATATTTCAATACTTGTTTGTTGATTAGTGATGTTAAAGCTCAGTAGTTTAAAACTCAGACATTTCTATACTGTATAATAATGAAGAAAGAATTATAAAACTGTGTTTAATTGCAACATGTTTAACTTAGATATAACTTCTAGTTCTGCAGTAATAATGTAATAAATTTTATACCTTGTGAATAGAGCGGAACTGCAGACTATATATCTCATGCCTATTTAATCTTAAACTTTTTTTATCTTGTTTTGAACTTACATCTTCCGCCAGAAAGAAGGTGAAAATATTTTTGCAAGACCTATTACACGCTGAACATAACAGTATAAACACTCAGGCAAATAAAAAAGTATTGCACCTTAGAGAATAAGTGACAGGCTTACAGCTTTTGAATTAATCTTCAGATTCAGTTCTAGATTACTTTGCACTCGTAGACTAAATAATACTAGATTGATGGTTCGAATCTCGCACTGATTCCTTGATTTCATTTGTGATTGCAACCTACTTTTGATGCTTAGATCATTGCATTCTGAATTTATCAGTATGTTTTTGTCAGAGCAATAAAACATCACTATATTAGTTTCACAACCTCTATCAACTGACCCTATGTAATGACCCCTGAAAGGGTTGGGAAATGAAGTAAGCTATATGTGTGACCACAACTGTTTAAACCGACAGCCCCTCCCCCCTCATTATTTCATCAACTAAAAAATTGTGACTTTAATTTTAAAATGCACTTTTTCACCACGAAAATACGCTCAGCAGTAGACATTGATACTACAAATAAAAATTCCTTTTTTTAAAAGTGGGATGTGATTCTGTATCAACGCTTTTACACAAGAAAAGCGAAAACGCACTATCATATACAAATATTTTTTTATTTTGATTCGACTTAAGAAACTGCAACAAATAACTAAAATCCATTCTATAATTACCCTTGAAATTTGCCTAAATCTCCTAGTATATTGAATTTATACCAAAATTTTAGCCGCAGCTATAGCATGTTTTTTTTCAGTTTTTTTAGTCTGTCCGTGGAACTAGTCAGAGGCCGTTCTGGTTAGAAAGATGAAATTTGGATTTGATAAACTTCAGTATGTCTAGTTCATCCTCCTTAATTTTTTAATTAAAAAACGACAAAGCAAATTTGCGAAACAGGCGGTAAGAAGCTGAGAGCAGTAGTTTAAACTGGCATGATATAAACCTCGGTGTATTGATCGGCCAACTCACAATGAAAGCCATCACAGCATGCATGTGCAAGTTGGCTGCAGCGTTTGGTTGCTAAAGAGTGATAAAATTTGGCTCACTGATAGAGGGTGATTGGACGCCGTAAAATCCACATTTTTACGTTTTTAAGTATTTGACTAAATTACTACGAATTATGGAAGTTTCTCTTTTTTCTCACTTCTTTGCTTTTTGCTTTTTATAACCGCGTCAGTACATCTCCTCCGGGACGGCTAACGCTAGGAAAATGAAACTTGGCACATGTATAGCATATGTAGTAAACTCGATCCAAGCGAAAAATTGTATACGTATGACGTCATCCTCCCCATCTTGTGACGTCATGAGTATTTTAGAGCTTAATATCTTCGAAACGGCTGGAGCTAGAGATCTGGTGTCAAATACGTTATGAGACTACTTTTTGGCAAAGGACATCATGGTGGGTATAATTTTAGCGTATGAAGTCATTTTTCGGGTTTTTGTTCCTAGTCGGTTTTAAAGAGGAATTTTTGTACACAGCATACCGAACGCTTTACTGAATACCAATTGGCGGATAAAAGTTACTTTAAGCTCTCCAACCAACGCCCTGTAAAACGTCCCCCTTCCCAAATGCATACAAGTGTTAAACACGCACATCTCATAGTACAAGGTGCCTATTGTGCACATGCGATTATGTATAATGCAGACCAATACTGCTGCATGTGGCTTGTGGCCTCTCCCATAACTAAAAGCTACCTTGCGGCCATGTGACCATGCAGTACTGTTTTTGTAAGCAGGTGGCTGTGCTGAACTGGGCTTTTTTCAATGCTGCAATCAGTGAAAATTTGATAAAATGAGCAAATGTTGTATTTTTATGAATCTTTTTTTTACAAATAACTGCGTTATAATTTGTGAATATATTGAATGCTACTGAATTGTGATAGTGATAACTTTGTAGTGTTTATTTATTGATCACTCTAACTATTTTGTGAAGATAGATTATTTCCAAAAAAACCTCGATAGATGCATACTTTGAATTTGTGACCTTGACCTTGGAAACTTTATCCGGACCAGTACTTAACAACTACTGAGAGTAGTATCGCCACATTGTGCACAGTATCTTACTATGACCAAGACATTTGCATCGTCAAGGTTACCAGTGTGACCGTGACCTTTAAAATTTTGTCCGGGTCACCACTCGGTAACTGTAAATGTTAGTAGCACCAAATTTAGCACAGTAGATTACTGTGACCCAAGCATGTGCAATGTCAAGGTTTTTGGGTGGATTTGACCTTTCACCTCAGCAATGTGACCTTCGCCTTTAAAATTTTGTCACGGCCACCACTCAGTAGCCATTAATGGTAGCATCACCAAATTTGATAAGTTACTCACCATGACCCAGACATGTGCACCGTCAAGGTTTTGATAGGATTAGATCTTTGACTTTAAACAACATTACATAAGAGTTACGCCTGTGACCTTGACCTTCTGGGTCACAGCCAAGGTCATAAACCGGAAGTTGACTATTATCTCGACAACGGTTAGAGATAGAGCGATGTTAAGCTCATTTTCGGCGTTTTGGACCTAAACAACGTTGTATAAGAGGTGCCTCGATGGACTTGACCTTCTGGATCAGGGCCAAGGTCAAAAATCTGAAGTTGACTAGTATCTCGAAAACGGTTAGAGACTCTTTGGGCCTAAACCACGTTACATAAGAAGTGCCTAGGTAAAGAAATTTTTCAGCTCAGTCAATAAGTATTTTTTGGTATTCCAAGTGTTTGTTTCGCAACTCGGTTGCGTAATCGGTCTAGTTTATAGATATACGTGTACTATAACACTGTTATGTGTGTATGTCGTAGATATTTGATATCCCGTTTGTATCGCTAGTGTGAAATAATATCTGTTTGGATATGTAAAATATTTGTCTAAACATAATGTAGATCACATCAACATCATCATCCACGTAGAGCTGTAGAGACAATGCAATTTTAGTAGTCGAGTCGGAGACGTTAGTCGCAGCTATTCAAACAGTCGTGGTTACAGATATTTGGTTTACAACAGGCATTAAAACTTCAGTAGAGTATCTTATGTTAAGGTCCTGCCTGTAACTTCTGATGCATTTCTTTAAATGAAAGGAACATGTAGGTTTGGAATAATTCGATTTATTTGTCTAGATATATATATATATAATTTAACCACTGATCAATTGTTTGTATTGCAAGTTGCTATGCTATGTACACAAGTATGTCTAAGGACATTGTGCTTACCTAGGTTTGTTTGTAAGAAATTTGGAAAATGGACAAATTCTTAAGTCATAAATTTTATTGTAACTTCCTCAAATTCACCAACGGTTGTTCACTTAAAATATAAGTGTCGACCGTCTTAAAAATTCCCTTCAACCTCCTGTCACAAACCCCTCTCTTGAACGATCCCAGCTAGTATTGACCTCATTTCTCTAGATGTCTGCCAAGCGCTTTCGATTCAAATCTGTCGGATGTCCACACTACCCCTCAGTCACTCAGTCTGCTTCTGCAATTTTGGGTACACTGTAAGTCCCATCTTATTCCATGCAGTGCAGACTACAAAGTTATAAGAAAGTTAATAAATGTGCATTGTAGAACTCTGCAGCGCCACTACACAGTTATGTGAACAGAAACATAAATAAAAAAATCATGAAAAGGAAATCTGAAACAGGGAATCAGACATAAAAACTTGGTCTAGGGCTTTGTGAAGTTTTATTTTTTTTGCAGTTATCATAACATTTCCTTCTGTCTAGCTATGAAGATCTTAGAAACCCGACCGTCTCGACTTCATGCTTGTGTAACTATTTACTTATACTTCAGCTTTCTTTTGTGCCAATTGCAAATGTTTTTTTTTTAATTCTTCTCTATGAAATGTTACGCTTTAGTTGCGGAGTTGTTATTGTGAAATTTTTTGCTGTTGATTATAGTCAAGCAGTATAACATCGCCTCGACCACATAGCTGGGTTTTAACAGCTTCTTTTTCGCTTCTGGGTCTATCTAAATGATGACTGTTTTGCTTATCCCACTTCAGCACATGTTCCGAAGTTGAATCCTCGCCATATCTAAACACATTTGCTGTACTTTCGAGCGCGTTGTTGCCAGGACAGGCAATAGGCCGATATGTATACTTGTCAAGACAAACGTGGATTTCCTCCAACAACAATTCGTGAAAATTCTGCAATAGAGAGGATGTACATTAAAAATATGAATACTTTAAAACATCAAGAATTGTACTTTTTTTTGCTTTAATTACACTAGGACAAAGGTTAGCCACGATTTTGAGTTTATCTTGCTTGTAATTGCAAAGTTATCCATTTAATTCCAAGTCATCAGATTTTCTTGAAGCTTGAACAATGAATTTGAATTATTTAAGTGACTTACATCTGAATATCCACATCTTAACTCAATAGATTTTTTCCCAAAAACTTCTTCCAGGGCCGTCATAATTGTTTGAACCTAGAAATTTTAAGACGTTTTAATTAATATTAATTATAATCAGTAAAACAAAAATAAGGCTCTTTCTCGAAGTAATGACTGTTTTGAAGTGTGATATTTAATAAGCTGGCTGCTTTTTTTACGGAACGCATTCCGTGTGATTTTGAAAGTGTACGTTATAGTGAGACTAGATAAGAAAGAAAAGAAATAATGATATGAGGACATTTCTAACCATTATGTGCAATTAAGTTTGAATATTTTCCAATCAAATGAATAACGTAAGCATATTTACATACAACTGATGAGGAATTATACCTTGCCACTGTAACACATTTTAATCTACTAATAAAATGAACTGCAATACTTAATTGCGTTTTTCGGATATGTGAAATGAATTTTCGTGTTTTGCCTGGAGATAAGAGTTAAAAAACTTTATATTTATCCCTTGTCCCCTTGTACAATTTCTTTACGAAAATTTGTTATTAAAATATAATGAAATTAAAATTAAATTCGCAACATTATTTAATCAGCATCTGCATAAAATTTGACGCAGTAAGTTTGCGGCCAATTCATGACTGTACACATTTTTTACATTCATTTACCATTAAGAAAAGAATAATGTCTTCCATCTATACGTACACTATAACGTGTCTTGTTGCTTGGAACTATCTTATGCGTCATGAGAGCCCTGAAACAACATTTGAAAAAAAAACATATTTCCCGTGAACTATCTAATTCAAACTAATTCTGTAAGAATAATATTTAGGGATTAAAACTTTATTCATGTCGCTTAAGCTAACAGTTATAAGGCAAAAAACTAAGGACGTAATGTTAAAATTTGTCCTCAAGGGTATAAATTGTTGTATTTATAGTCATAAAGTAAATGCCCTGAGACGAGCAATCTGCTAAATAAGCAACGCAAAGAACACGTTTTTTTCTCTCGAATCTTCCAGCTAATGCAATGGAAGTATGAGTCAGTGCTTCTTTTATCGGATAACAATAATGTAGTAAAATAAAAATCAAACGCATATTTCTAGATGACATAACTAAAAGGAGTAAACTTTGCATTTTTATAAAGCTTAGGCATAGGTGCGATTGCGAATCGAACTTAAAATTTTTGAGGCCCTTAAGCCATTCAATGCAACTTCAAAAAGCTGTTAATATAATGCTTAGTAAACAAGGACGGGGTTCACGCCCATAGATATCTGTGTAGGGACAATACCCCCCTCCCCCACCCCACGTCTTTCATCCGCAGAGAACAATCTCTTCAAAAGAGACGGAAAATGTTTTTCAGTGCTTTCGAAATAACAACAAAATATTAGAGATATAACAAATTCCAACCATCACTGATTTTTACGAGGCACATTTATAAAATTAGTGATTATTCGAGTTAAGCGTATTTTTCACTGAGAACACTTTGGTAGTAGCGTGGCCGTCGGGAACAGGCCCAAACCCCCCCCCCCCCCCGACTAAAACCCCCCGGCGGCCTAACTCCCCCCCCCCCCGACCCAAAACCCCCCGGTTCTCAGGTCTATTTTATATTTTGTAATTGCGATACATCCAGGTTGTTAATTACACTTCAAATGCCCATTGAAGAGACCACACGGCGTTTAAAATTGCAATTTCCGAACCACTGAAGGAATTGATCATCACTATAAAAGAAACTTCAAACATCCATTGATGATAGCACTCAGTTTTTTAAATTACGATTGCTCTTACGACTCTTACGGCCGTCAACTACATACCACATTTCCACCACCATGCATATTTTGGAAGCCAGAACACAGTAGCTATTTCAATTTTGTATGTTTTTTTTAAATAAAAATCTGGCTTAATTATCTATTAATAACGGTTATAAAGGCATATATTGTTAGGAAACGTATTATTGAAAAATTATAACAAAGGAAGATACATGTCGAAATCGAACTCCGTAACTGCCACATTCAATGGAAATGTTAAGTTTATTCTTTGTGTGTGTTTCTGCACAGAGCATACCATTACGGAATAAATCAGTTGTAAACAAATTCGGAAAAAAATCTAATAATTGCAGTTGTATCACGAGAAGGAAATACGACGGGAGATTTGATAGGGATGAGCGTTGTGTCTATATGGCTCCAGGCGGAGAGACAAAATCGTTCGAAGTTAAAATAAAAATAACGATGCTTCTGTGAAAATCATACCTGAATTATATCTTTATATTCAGTGTATTGTGATTCAAGTAATATCTGCCATTGAATTTTAATGTCCAGTAAAAATTCTGAAAACGCGACTTTGCTGAAACATGTCGACCTAGTGCACAGTCAGCTGAGTGCAGTGAACGAGAGAAAAAACTGTCTTGATGATTTGTTAGCTACCATCTATGATAAGAACGAGTATGTTGAATATATAAGATGAATAACTGAAGCCTAATGTGATACATGTAAGTTTATATGCTCAATTTATGCAGGTTTCACAGTAAACCCTTTTGAAATTTAAATGTCTAAATTAAAAAAAAAGAAGATTTTTCACCTTATAAAAATTTTGATAAATTTTAATAAAAACCAATTTTACTACCGTTCAATTTGTTCAGTCTCATGTAAATATGTAGTTTTATGTCGTTGATCAAGTATATAATGAGCTAACATTATATCATTTGAGTACAAAAAATCGATGATTGCAAGTTTCTGGTCTGTTAGCCCCACTCTGACGACTAAGATAATTGTCAATTTAAAGTTGACGACTGTTGTTTCAATCTCGTTTGTTCTCATTCCTTTTTTTGTGACACTTATTATTTTAGAACGGAATACAAAAACATGGAAGCCATCTAAAATGTATTTAATAATTTAAGTAAGTGATTAGTACTTCACAATAGCTAATTGCGCGCCGTAAGGGCTTTGTCATAAGGACCTCAGGAGATTTCCTTATGCCTTAAGACTCCAAGGCATAAGTCAAAACTCATAAGGAATATATCTACCCACATGTAAGATCATGAACGATTTTTCCCTATTATATTTTGTTAAGCAATGTGAATGGACTTATTTCTTGTAGACCATTAGTTCTGACTGATGCTGCAAAAAAATATTATTTGCAGATTAAACCCTGTCTCTTGTAGGCCATTCAGTTGCAACTAATGATGCAGAAAATAAATTGTAGACTAAAGCTGATTTCTTGTAACATTTGAGGGTTTAAGTTCTAACCACTTGCTAACTACTTTTAGCAGTTGTTTTCTGAATACATACTTTTCAACATCGATGTTCTGCCGTAGGTTTAGTGCAGTTTGAAAGAACTTGTGTTCGGAATTTAGATCCGGCTGACTCGCAGCGCAGGTTCCGTGCGTTGTCCATTCGTGATTCCTGCAAAAAAAAATCCACTTAAAAAAAATTCTCTGTGTTTTTCTTGAAAATTAAGGAATAGATTTCAGTTTGACACTGATTCTCGGTATTTTTTACAGTTTCTATTTTTTTACTGAGTATTGTTTTGTAATATAAATAATAATTAACAAATGCTTTATTGTACGGTAAAACCTGCCTGTGGAGAAACCTCTATAATGCGGATAACTCCTTAATTTTGGGAAAATTTTCAGTTCTTTTAAGCTGTGTAATTCGGGCATCTCGCTGTTCCCGACGCCGGACACAATTTTTTCAGGTAAATTTTAGGTTTTACTGTGAGAATAACACGTGAAACTCAGGCAAGGTACTGACGCGATCTGTGAGTGCTGTTGGCTTGTCTTACAGATAATATCAATAAGACTGTGCCGCAGCAAATATGACTGCTTCTGTTTGCGAACTGTATAATCCCGTTGCGTTCCTCAAGTCCCAAGTATGTTATACGCATAATCGAAACTGAACATGGAGAGAAAAGGCGTGACACAACTGTTTACATCTCGCTGAAGGGCCTGTTCGGAAATTATATGTTTTAATTCCAGTTATCTGTCCCCCCTTAATTTCTTCATTTTTATGCTTGGGTGTTTGAGTCTGGTATTTCTGGAGTGGGCGTTTAAAGGAGAAATAAATTTCCTTTCTGTTTTTTTTTGTCATACAGAGTCAGGTCAAATACACTTAACGGGCCCCAATGTCCGCATATTTGGGATAATTCTCTGTTGGCAATTCATGTTCACCGAATGTCCCTCATCGCTATTGATCATTCAGTTCAATTGAATTCAAAAACATTTTGTGGTGGAATAAAGTGATAACTTCATAGGCTATTAGGAAACTGAGCGGCCGGAACTCTTTACCATCCGTGCCAAATTCAGGGGCAGAACACTGTGGGGCCATTGGGGGGGGGGGGGTGACGGCAGATGTTGCGTGCATTACGACCGACGGTTTATGTGGATAACATATCAAACAAGTTGTTGGGACACGTTCTACACTAATATCACCATTATTTCAACATCAACGCTTTAGTCATTATTGGAAAAATGTAAAAGAAAGTACTAAAGCCCTGTTGTCTTATAAAACAAAAGACCCCAAAACTGACCAAAAGTAGTCCTGCCTGGATGATGAGTTGAGGTTTGGCCAGTGCATCAACAGCTGCCTCAGCAAATCCTACACAACAAACTTTGATTATTAAACGTCAAAACACTGTATGAAACCGGAGATTAAGCAGGGCTGGTATGAAATATTTCGAATGAAATATTTCTTGAAATATTTCACTGTAAAAATTTCAAAAATTTCACATGTTTTGAAATTTTTAAATAAGAAATAAGTTGGACATCAAGAATACCAAATACTGATGGATAACTATCAACGGACTTTCATCTTAAGTTGTCAGTTAACACACTGCGTTGGCATAACTCTACCAGCAAACAATGCAGCAACAGAAATCCTGCGTAGTCTATGACTTTTGAGTAACAAAGCTAGCAGCTGCTGGCCTGTGGCATCGTTGACACATCTACTCCGGGTATCTGAGCGGATGTGTTTCTAGGAGATGGGGAGAGAGGCGGGAGGGTTTATAGTAACTGCTGAAAGGGGGCTCAATGTTAACGGCACGGGGGAAAGAGGTCGGAAATGTGCACAATATGTCAAAAATATAGCAGACAATATGTTAGCTAAACAAACAGGGGGCAACTCACGTCCGTGAGCGAGTTTGCTTCTAGTTTAGCAGGTTGAATAGTCACCCCCAAGTCTGCAATTAAGCAGTGTTTCCCATTTAAACGAGAAAAATCTTTGCCTTTATCCGCTTTTACGATAAAGCAGTATGCAATTATCCCGTTAAAAATACATAATTTTATGCAATCAACCTATTTATACGTTTAACTGGTATGCGATGCAGCCATTTTATCTGTCTATGCGTTTTTGACGGTGGTATTTGTCAAATTAAACCAACAGATATTACGCATCGCCTGGAAATGTCTTTTTTTCTACTGTGCTTTCTACTGTGCTTTTTTTCTACTGTAAATAAACGCGTGCTTGGGTGAATAAAACTAGTTTTACTATATTTCAAGAAAACTAAATTTTAAAATTAAATGAACAAAAAAATTGTTAAAAAAAATTGGGCGAAAAAACCAGATTCTGCCAAATTTGGCCAGATTAGGCCACTTTAAGAGATTTTGCCTTGCCGGCAATTGCCGGGCAAATCTGGCCGGCCAAATCTGGCCGGCCAAATCTTGCCAACCCTGCAACAAAGTGACAATAAGAAACTGGGCCTTTAGAAAGAATTTATTTGTACGAAATACATTAACATATTTAGTTTGTTCCTTTCTCCCCCCCCCCCCCAAAAAAAAAAAAAAAAAAAAAAAAAAAAAAAAAAAAAAAAAAAAAAAAAACAAGCATGCCCAAGGACATGACCCAACCGAGGTACCAAACAAGGAAAGAGAGAAAAACTCTGAAGCAAATACTGTTGGGCCAAAAAATGAAGAACTTTGTTTCTGAAAGTAACTTTTTCATAATTTTAATGCACAAAAACGAGTTTTCTCGGGTGGAAGCTACCCGAAAAGGGATGTTGGAGAGACTGGGTTTTGACGATTCACGTATTTACCGACATTTACACAATTTTACAAAATTTTTAAAATTCCAACATTTCGGCATTTTTTGTCATTTGTGGAAAAAGCAAAATCCAGGTGGAGAGGCACCTAAGAAACTTTCGATTAAAATTTTATAACTATTTGAAAAAGACTGAGAGAAATGAATGGTTTGACAATTCAGTTATTTACTACTATTTATTCCAGTTTTTGCCAAATTTCAAAGTCCGGCCATTTCAGCAGTTTTTGGTGAACTGCCAGGTGGATGAACAGCCAGGTGGGGGACCACCCAGGGAACATCCCTGCATAATTTCAAAACAATTGGAGCAAAACTGTAGGAACAGTAGCATTTTAAAGAAAAAGAAAACAAAGGCACATACATTCAAGCCCCGCCCCCCCCCCCCCCCCCAACGACTAAACCAGTCCGACAGTCGGAGAAGGGCCTTTTCCAAAAAGGCCTTTCCCAAAACGGCCCTAAAAGAAAAGTTGGACAAAAGGGCCTTGAGAAAAATTTTTTGGATATGGTTTCAAAATTATTTTTATTTTTTGTGTAATAAAATAACAACTCCAAAAACAAAGTTTATTGATTTTATTGCCTGATTCATCGAGACAAATTTTGGCTGTCCTTTATTACTTTGTCTTATATCCATTGCTGTTGGTTACAGTTCAAATAAAGACTTCAAATTCAGAACTCATATATCGGCAAGACACTGACATGCCAACGTCATCCGGCTTAGCGCGTGTGTTTAAACAGCACAGTGCAGAGGAACGAAACAAAGGACAGAGATTATCTTTTGTGGCACAATGACTCCGAAATCTGGCATCTAAAGACAGTAATGTTTCAATGATATCAATAATTTAAAAAAAAAATCACTTGCTTATACAAAAGATGAACAGTACATAAAGTTGCACATGTTACAAAAACTCGCTATTAATTTATCTAGATTCAGAACTCATTTAAAACATTCAAATTTCGGATGTCAAGAATTATTACCAGTATTTAGATTTGCCATGTCACTTATTTCATTTTAATGTTCAAAAATTGGTTATTGGTTCAAAAAAAAAAAAAGAAAAAGAAAAAATGAAAGGTGTTTCATAGTTATAACAATAAAGCAACCTTTATTTGCAATCAATTCAAAACTTAACATGTGTCAGTTATGTTCTTTGTAAGGTTAATTCCACTTTTATTTCACGTTCGCAATGAGTTAATTTAATTTCACTCACTTGTACTTGATTTGGGTCAAATGGCCAAGATTGATTGCAATGCGTGGGCTGCATCGTGTTCCCTCTCGATGGCCTGGTATAATAAGAATTCATACAAGAAACTAGACCGATTTGCACTTGGGAGCGCAGAATTACCGTCCTGTAGGCTTTAAAAACACAGGATTCCTCATAGAACTTTGTTAAAAGTATTAGCACGCTGCCATCAAAACCAGGGAATACACAAATCGGTTAATTCTAGAGATCTGGTGATATGTTACAGGCAAAGTGTCAAATTAGAACTGAGACACGAATTTTACAAACTTCTTGAATTTCCAAGGAAATTACAAACTTTCTAATTTGAAAGTAACATGTAAACTATATTAAACACATTCACACTCGCACACACACACGCAGTCAAACAAACCCGTATGTATTGTCAACAACTCCCGAATTCGGACAAAACATATCGATCCCTTTTAATTCCCACATACAAACTGCCCAGGTGCATTAAAGCATGCAAAAACTACGAAGTAAAATGAAGTTTATTCACAGCAGAGGCTATATTAATGATAATGCGTGTCATGAAACAGAAATAGTTAGCAAAATTGTAAAGGCGGTTAAGCATAATTAAGAAAGTTATCGTAGGCAAAGAAATCCGTTCCATATATAAGATGGTTAATTGTTGTGGCGCCAGAGTAGAATTAACCATCAGTGCTATAAGAAAAATAGCATCAAAACTAGGTAACACAGCTTTTTACTTCACAATAGCTTTAGACAGATTTCCCCTTTCGATTTTACCGATTGCATGCATATGAAAGATCATAGAAGCTTTCCATATGTGACCGGAGATTATGTAAACATCTCCATATTTGGTCATGCTCAGGGGAAACCCAGGCTGGAAGACATAACCTCACAGCAATAACGATAACCGCGAACTGCTGTATTGCGTGGAGACGAAGGTCTCATCTCCAGACAATACCCTCGCTGCCAAGAGAAATAGAGAAGGCCCGTGGCAGAAAGGCTATGTTATCCGTTCTTTACACGGTTTGAGAAGACATGGATCTGCCGGGTCATCGGATGGCTAAGACAAGGGTACCGTCTTCCATTCAAAAGACAAGCGAAAAAAAGCCATTCCTTTGCAGTAAAAAGCACCCAGCCACCTCGTACATCGCAGTTCAGAGCGGGATCAGGAGCTCCGGAGCTCCAGGACGTGATACAAGAATGTTAGATAAACAGGCGAGTCAGGAAATGATGGATTCAGATCAAGGCTTTCTAGCCCCCAAGAGGTCGGAGAAGGTTATCTTTCTGTCTGTCTGGCGTCTGTCTGTCTGTCTCTCTGCCCTGAATCAGTTTCTGCATCCTATTTTTTTCAAATGGGCACAGGCCAAGTGATAAGCGAAATGCTACAGCAAGACATACGAGGGGTGCCCATAGATCTGTCATACACCAGATCTTCGGGTCACCTAAATCAAAAATTCTTGTGTTTTCAGATAGGGGAAAAGATAGTGGTTTCTGTCAAAGTGCGGAATACTATATTTTTAAGCATCAACACCCCCTCCCCCTCCCACTCCCGCCACCGCAACAAGTACAGATGACTCTCCTTCGCAGAAGGAAGAAAGTGAAAAAGGCGAAGGGGTATAGAAGAAAGAGGGAATGAAAGGAAGAAGAAAAGGCAAAACAAAAGGAAGAAAAGACAGATAGAAAGAATACACGTAAAACTTTTAATATCACATACCATAGCCCGTGTATAGTCCAGGATTTCACCGCTTTTGGAATTGCACATTCACCAGCCTGATTTAATAAAGAACATGTAAAACTCAAAGAACGTTTTTATTTTAAGTTACATTCGTAATGATGGGAGGGGGGGGGGGGGGTTGGAAAGGGGCGACAAGTGTCTGAAATTGCACAGGAGGCTACCACCCAAGCAGGGGCAAGGCGGTGTTGTTATTAAACAGCTGACTTCTCGGCAGAGCTTATCTGATATGTATAAACACAAAGCGGATGCAGACAAAAGTGACGTTTTGAGGAATTAAAACGCATTTTTATGTGTTTTTGGAGTTTAACCTAAGCAATGCTGCCAATGTTGATAAAACGAAGTGCATATGTACTTCGGTGCGCAAATAAAAACAATGAAACAACTACCACGTGTTTCTTTTGTTTATTTCTCTGCTCAACGAGATTAGGTTCAACTACCACAAAGGAGGTGACGCCACATTTAATTTTTGAGCCTGCTCCAGTCACTCTCCCTGGTCCAAAGACCAGAGAGGGAGGCTGGGAGGGTAAACCTGTGTCATTGGCAGCATTGCTTAGGTTAAACTCCAAAAACACATAAAAATGCGTTTTAATTGCTTAAAACGTCACTTTTAATGTATTTTGGAGCTAATTTAACCCAGCAATGCTGCCAATTTTGATAGACGTAGAACCGGAGGTGGGTGTCTTTGATCAGACGAGTTTCGTTTTGTCGCGCGAATTTATGTTCCGCGAGACTTCGTTACGCGAAGCGTGTATCACCTCCTGTAGGTGTGAACAGTAAACAAAACTGATCTGGAGTAACATATTCGTAAATCCCCAACGAATCTGTCTCACTCCTTCACCCGCAGTTCCCAGTGGAGAGCGATATTGCGCGAATCACCACATGCCCCCCTTTTTTGGCCTGATTTTTTAACCTCAACGTCTAGCTAATCAGTGAAAAAGGGAACGTTCTTTGAAGTGTAACTTAATTAATCTATAGATTCTGCACTATAGTTAACAGATCTAAGTAACACAACGTGACGTAACAGTGGAGCCAATTCTGGCGTGACGACGAGAGATCGCGCCGCGAAACAGTCGATCGTCTGACGAGAAGAAAACTCAACTAAATATTCGGGAATACACAGTTGCAAGTAGTGTTTTAGTGCATTATGAAGCTTTGAATTTTCTGTCAGTACACAACGTCTCCTGGCGTGACAGCGCTGGAATAACAACTACTAATCAGGATGTCACGCCAGTTATGTCCATCTGTACGAAATTACTGCGCTGCCATTTTAGCATTGGACTGTGCACTGCACGACGTGGAGTCTGTTTCGCAGGCACTGCGCTGACCAGCGTTGTGTTGACGTACTTTAAGTAACACACGTCAATGCCCTTAGGTAAGTCTGCTGCATTCGTCGTACGTGTGTTCGGGAATATACTTGGTGTTAGGCTTTCCAAGCACGTTCACACCACCTGGGGCACAAGCTGTGTGGGTCGAGATGAGACATAAGGTGCCCACACACTGTTCCAACGTCATACGACCTCATTCTTCCTGTATGCAACCTGAGAGCCAAGCACATGATACCCATTGTAAGTTTCAGGATGCAGTGATAATTACTTCGTCATGACAAAATACCCGTTAGTCGTGCGAAACTTGCTTGTCATGACAAAAATAGGCCAGCTGTGCTGCAGCATTTCGGAATGAAATTTTTATCGTAAGCTGTACTAAGCGTACCATAAAACAAAAATCATTCCGGGGTATTACCCCTTTCTGCGGTCTGAAATCTAGCATCTGACACCTGCAGTAGGTTTCAGACTACAGCGAAACTTATTTCGTCACGACAGAGCCCGTTGGTTGCGCGCAACCGGCTCGTCGTGATGAAACAGGAAATACTCTGCAGAAATCGAGAGATTGCAGTGATATTTATCTCGCAATAACAAAATACCCCTTGGTCGCGCGAAACCTGCTTGTCATGACCCATACAAGCCAACTGTTCTGCAGAATCCCGGATTGACATTTTTGATCATATACTGTGCTAAGAGTTTGATAAAAAGTCATCCCAGAGTGTTCGCCTTCACTGCGGTCTGAAAGTCAAGCATGTGATACCTGCAATACGTTGTTTCGTCATGACAGAGACCGTTGGTCACGCAAAAATGGCTTGTCGTGACGAAAGAGGAAATGCTCTGCAGAAATCAAGAGGTTGACAAAATATCCGTTGGTCGTGCGAAACTTGCTTGTCATGACAAACGCAAGCCAACTCTTTTGCAAAATCCCGGAATGACATTTAGAATCGTACGTTGTGCTATATATATATCCCGGGGTATTCCCCCTCACTGCGTTCTGAAAGTCCAGCATGTGGTACCTGCAGTATGTTTCAGGGTGCAGTGAAACTATTTCCTCATGACAGAGCCTGTTGGTCGCGCAAAACTGGTTTGTCATGACGAAAGAAGAAATGCTCTGCAGAACTCAAGAGGTTGTAGTGACACTTATTTCGTCATGACAAAATAACCACTGGTCGTGCGAAGTTTGTTTTTTATGACAAGGAGAGGGCAACTGTTCTGCAGAATTCCGGGATGAAATTTTTGAATTGCATATCTTGC
The DNA here is from genome assembly GCA_949752745.1 of Protula sp. h YS-2021. Lineage (NCBI taxonomy): Eukaryota > Metazoa > Annelida > Polychaeta > Sabellida > Serpulidae > Protula > Protula sp. h YS-2021. The sequence continues at coordinate 36,286,320 of OX457024.1, read as the reverse complement.
TTAGAGCTCGATAAAACAAAAATCATCCAGGGGCATTACCCCCTTACTGCGGTCTGACAATCTAACATCTGATACCTGCAGTTGCAGTGAAACTTATTTCGTCACGACAAAGCCCGTTGGTCGCGCGAAACTGGCTTGTCGTGACGAAAGAAGAAATGCTCTGCAAACTCAAGAGGTTGCAGTGGCACCCAAATCACCCGTTGGTCGTGCGAAACTTGCTTGTCATGGCAAAGATAAGCTTCAGTCATAACAAGTTTCGTCATGACGAACCCCTTGGCAGCGCGAAACTTGTTTGTCATGACGAAGACTGACCTGCTACTGACCTACTTTTGCTTTTTTTTTTAACAAAACCTTCCAAACACACGCAGGTCCTTACTGCTACATGGAACTTCAGCAATAATACCCATGGTAAGCTTTTAACCTGTAGCTACATCGGCTTTGTCATGACCAGACCCTGATGTCACACGAACCTCGATTGTCATGACAAGCCTAGAGACTGTTGTTTGTAGCGTTCCGGCATAAACGTTCGAATCAAACACGCATCTAAATGTCTATGAAACGACCCTCTTCCGGAAACATGAATTCTTACTGCGACCTGACAAACCAGTACCTTATACTTGCAGTAAGTTTGACTACACATATACTCATTTCGTCACGCCAAAATCTTCTGGTCGCGCAAACCTGCTGTCGTGGCAAAAAGCTTGGTGTGTTGTCAGGCCTAAAGGGAAGACTCCTCGTAGTTTATTGCTAAGACTGTGGCTATACGAGAGCACCCCGAGAGCGGGGTAAAATATGTGTTAGGTGGGACTATTAGGCAACTTTACCCACTGTTAGTCCGAAACCAGCCCCACTACTGCGGCCGTTTGAGTGCAGAATAACTCTGCTGTCGTGCGGCGTGTCAGCTGTTGTCAGTACAAGTCACGTGACGCCGTACATACAAGGGGAAACCCCGCGGCGCATTCCTTGGGGAATTCCCACTTGTCCTGCGGGGGCCAGAAACCCCTGGACAGTGGAGGGGGGTACGTAGCCTTGTATTGCTAGGCAGTAAGCGCTTCCGCTACGCGAAAACTGCCTACAATGCTTGGGAAACCCCTTTTCCCTCCGCGGTTAATGGCTCCATGACAGTTACCGTGACCTAGATACTGTCAGGCGACAAAAAACCGCTCCTAAACAGCAGATAACCGCAGTTTAGGTGTGAATCCTGTGATGGACAGTAGGAAGAGGGAGTGTAGAACACACTGTCGACACAGACTGTCCAACCTGAAGGGGTGTGTGTGTGAGGAAAAAGACATCGTACGCAAGTCCGCCAAAACTGGCGCTGCGAGCTGTCAGACAGCTGCGAAAGAAGTCATTTCCAGACTCTCCCCTCCCCGGATCACAAAAAATTACGCTGCTTAGCAACGTAATCCGAACCTAGAATAGATCCATTGGCAGGATGTAGCTCCGAGCGAGACGATAGCTCCGAATGGGCAAACACTAGATCTGGTAGGCTCGTAAGCACAAAGTGCCGAATTGTGCAACAATCACAGTGAGAAAACTAGGTTTCTGGCTATCAAACGAAGCAGAAACTTACATTTGTAAGGTTTTTTGAACAATCCAGTTAGAATATCCGAAATTCTCGCGTAAAAACGAAAAAATATATCCTTGTCACAAAGTGCTACTGAATTTTTGCGCGCAAAAATAAAATGTGACGTCACCTCCTTTGTGGTAGTTTAACCTAATCTCGTTGAGAAGAGAAATAAACAAAAGAAACACGTGGTAGTTGTTTCATTGTTTTTATTTGCGCACCGAAGTACATATGCACGTTTTATCAACATTGGCAGCATTGCTGGGTTAAATTAGCTCCAAAATACATTAAAAAGTAGTTCTGCTCTTTCAATAAGAGTACTGTTTTTGCGGAATCCGCAGTGTGTTTAACACACTGAACCGCAGCAGAGGTTGTCTATTGCACAAAAACGATGAGATCGAAATTTCTGTAACGTCAATGTGTCGATGAAGAAGACGACAGAGAAACATTGCGGCGAAAAATTTCCCAACTTTCAAGTGACAGAAAACGGATCGAGTTGCGTTCTATGTAGGTTATGTAAATGAGAATTCCAGACACACTGTGTGACTGGGAACAGGACAATTCCCCCAGACAATTACCCCCCCCCAGTCAATTCCCTCCGACAATTCCCCCCCCCGAACAATTCCCCCGTAGGACAATTCCCCCCGAGGACTATCCCCCCCATTCATTTTTATTTTTCTTATTTTTTCTTTTCTTTGTATTTCTCTCTCTCTCTCTCTCTCTCTCTCTCTCTTTTTTTTTTCTTGCAAATTGTTGCCCTTTTATCTTCTAACTGGAGATAGCAATTGTCCTTTCATTTCAACATTGTCACAATTGTATGGAATGCCGTTTTCACATTTATTAGTGAATTATTGATATCAAGAATTAATTTTTGATCTCAAAAATTGATTTTTTGATCTCAAGAATTAATTTTTGATCTCAATAAATCCATATTTTGATATCAAGAATTCATTTTTGCTATCTGTAATTGTAATTTTGATATCTCTAAATGTATTCTTGATCTCAAAAAATAATTTTTGATATCAATAAATATTTAGAGATATCAAGAAATATTTATTGATATCAAAAATGATTTAATGAGATCTAAAATTGATTTTTTGAGATCAAAAATTTAATTCTTGATAGCAAAAATGAAATATTTGAGAGCAAAATATCAATTTTGAGCTCAATAATTGATTTTCTATATATTGATATCAAGAATTTATTTCAGATATCATTATTTCAGACTGATACTTTTTTAATTTGTATTTTGAAATCTGTAAACGATTTTTTGATCTCAAAAACTGATTCTTGATATCAAAATATCAGTCTATTTTTTTAAATAAAAAATTCAGAAACACGCATCTGTAAATAAATAATGGCTGTCCTTGTATACAGAATCTTTGTTTTAATTTTTTACTGTACAAAAAAGAAGCAATTCTTGAGATCAAAAATTGTGTTGTTATTATTGATCTCAATAATTCAAATTTTCATCTCCAAAATTTAATTGACGATTCGTTATATTTTATGTGTATGTGTGTCTCCCGTAAGATTTTTTAGGTTTGTAAAATTGATTTTTTGATCTCAAAAATAATTTTTTGCCATCTAAAATTCAATTATTGATAGCAAAATATATGGAATGCCATTTTAACATTTAATGCTTATTTTTTTATATCAAAATATATTTAGAGATATCAATAAATCAATTTAGATCTCATTAATTTATATTTTGCTATCAATAATTGAATGTTAGATGGCAAAAATTTATTTTTTGAGATCAAAAAATCTATTTTACAAACCTAAAAAATCTTACGGGAGACACACATTCACATAAAATATAACGAATCGTCAATTAAATTTTAGAGATTGAAATTTGAATTATTGAGATCAATAATAACAACATAATTTTTGATCTCAAGAATTGCTTCTTTTTTGTACATTAAAAAATTAAAATAACGATTCTGTATACAAAGACAGCCATTATTTATTTACAGATGTGCGTTTCTGAATTTTTTATTTTAAAAAAATAGACTGATATGTTGATATCAAGAATCAGTTTTTGAGATCAAAAAATCGCTTGCAGACTTCAAAATACACCTTAAAAATGCATCAGTCTGAAATAATGATATCTGAAATAAATTCTTGATATCAATATATAGTAAAATCAATTAATGAGCTCAAAATTGATATTTTGCTCTCAAATATTTCATTTTTGCTATCAAGAATTGAATTTTTGATCTCAAAAAATCAATTTTAGATATCATTAAATCATTTTCTTGATATCTCTAAATATTTATTGATATCAAAAATTATTTTTTGAGATCAAGAATACATTTAGAGATATCAAGAATACAATTACAGATAGCAAAAATGAATTCTTGATATCAAAATATGGATTTATTGAGATCAAAAATTAATTCTTGATATCTCTAATTCATTAATAAATGTGAAAACGGCATTCCATAGACTTTGGCATTCAAAGTAAAATAAAAATAAAAATTAAGTGGGGGGGGGCGGATAGTCCTCGGGGGGAATTGTCCTACGGGGGGAATTGTTCGGGGGGAATGGTCGGGGGGGGGGGAGTTGTCTGGGGGGAATTGTCCTAGACCCGTGTGACTAGTGAAGCTACTAAACACAGCAAATAATCTGAAGAGTCTACATTTGAGAGGGCTGTTGGTTCTTATCTATGGGTTAGAGAAACTAATGGGCTAACAGTATGGTCGAAATAGAAAGGAGTCCGGCCACAAGCTTCCCAGTGCCTTTATTAAAAATAAGAAGAAGAAAAATAACTTACAAGAAAGGTGGCACAGCATGCAGGTGGCCACTGCTGCACGTAAACAAAATGATCCCAATCCATGTTATTATGCGGAAGTATTTCCAAATTATCCATACGCGATAGAAACTGCGGCTCCTTGTGGACAATAAATGAATGTGGTTCTGCATATTTAAAAAAAGTGAATAATCCAATGTATACTGTCGTCACGCAAAGATTTCCACTTCCCATTTCAATGCTGTTGCGATCTATCGGTAGATTAGTTTAATTTGAAAAACTTAAATGCAACGAGTAATAGCTTATTGGATGAAGGTACGCTTTCAGACCCACAATATTTAATATAAAACAAGGAACTTATACACCCAGTAAACACAAAGTGTTGGATGTACCTCAGATCAACGTCGGGATATGGTTGTATATGTAGGTTGAAGCACCGTCTTTCCACCGTCATGTAACAAACTGCGATCAGTTGTATACACGCTGAATACGTCTGGGAAAATGTGTAAAGCCATTGGGAAAGATCATTGGATAGATATTGAAAAATCAACATCGCTCAGATATCATGGCCCCCTTCTATCAAAGAACCCCCGTCCTTGGGTGGCTCCGTGTGTTAAAATATGCACAAAGTCATTTTTCATGTCTTTTGACCCAAAGCAAGGAATTCTTACATTCTTAAATCATGACTTATTTTCTAAAAGACGTATTACGACTACCATTTCACGTGAACGATAACACAATTGCTTTAGTTGCGTACTTGACTTCTACAAAACGTTGTAGGAAGACGTTGTTTCTACTCTCTTATACAACCAAATCTCGAAGTCTATTCAAGGCTTCGACAAAGACGTTTTAAAGACTGCGATTTGGTCCCAAGGAAAAAGAACCAACAACAACTTTTTAGAAAGTTTAAGAAATTGGTCGATAGATGTCGCAACATAAAAACAGACATAAACAGATGTCACGGTGTTTACTGTGTTTATCTGCGCCATCTAGCGACCAAAATGCGCGTTACATGGAATATCGCTGAGTTTAAATAACTGCTAAACCCGTCTAGATCGAAAAATTCTTTTCAAAGACAAATAGGGTTGTGTCCAGAAATGGTCTGTATTGATATTTTGTTTCTAGATGGGCCTGTGTTGATATATTGTCCATTAAAATCATAGTACACTGTTTCACCATTTATCCATTGAGTCAATGGGATTTTGTCAAAAAGATTTTATATATATAATTAACACTTCACAAGCCTTTTTTTCTTGACAGTAATCGGATATACTGTGTCATCTCCACTGGCTCTACGGGCCCTAGGGCCACGAAACTTGGGACTTAGGTAGAACTTGATATGAACTTGTGCATGTCACTTTTTATTTTCGCCTTCGATTTCGTTTTCTTGCTCAAAACGCCATATGAAAAGAGTCTATTTTTGCAAGTAAACGCGGAGCATTTAACGCCCAACACAGAACACACAGTTGCTCAGCTTTGTGCGAGCTCTCACTGCGTAAATAGATAACACGGCGTATGCCTGATCAGGCAGTAAAACGTTAAGTCAGCAAAAACCAAACACTACTCGGCTTATAAGACGTATTCAAGCTGTGTTGTTTGCAATCTATTATTCAAGAAATAACGCATTGAAGGAAGCATTTTTGCATTTTAATTGTTGTCGAGTGTTTAACATTTTGCTAGCGAAATACGGCTCTAGTTCTCTTATTGGTAGGGTGACACACATTTTTTATTTCCTTAAAACATTTCGCATGACGTGCTCTTCAAACAGGGAAAAATGAGGCAATTGTCAATTGTGATTATGTGTGAATTTTGCATTTCATTGAAATTTCTTGGTTTTCCCAATGGTTTCTGTAGCCAAAGAACGCGACCTTTCAGTGTTTTTATTTCTCTTATAACATCCGTGACCCCTCTTTTTCTTTTCAATTTTTGAATGTATACCCCCAAAGCATTAAACTGTGAAAGTATGAAGGAAGTATCAATTGTAGGTGAGATACCCGCATTTCCCTGTAAGATAAAGAATTAATAACACACTGCCTGAGCACAAGTATAAGACAATTAATGGTGTCGTTTTGCATAATTATTCAATTTCAGTCTCCTAGATCAAATCTTTCAGGAAGTGAATCTGGGGGAATTTATTTAAAACAGGAAGCTTACGAGTAAATTTTTACTGATGCATTCTACCTACACATTTTTAAACAAGAATGCCCGTGGACATTGTGCCAAAAAGCGAAGACATTACAAAAGGTTAAAGCAGAAAGGCCTCACCAGCAGCAAAGTAATCAAAAGTAATTGCACAGGATATGCCGAATGAACAGCATTTTTTGTGTTGCTCTGAAAGCTATTCGTTTATTGGGACAGTTTTTGCAAACCGATAACAAAGATAGCACACCTTCACTGAAGATGTACCTAGGATCAGGGAAGGGAGGGACGGAAGGAAAGAAAGGAGAAAAGGAAGAAACAATAAATGTAGTATAGGCCTTTACATGCTTCTGAAAAAGTACGATTAGAGTGGGCTTGGATCTCACAACCTCTTGCTTAGGGGCGACAACGCAAACCACTGTTTCTATGGAAGGCAGAACTGTAACTATTGCCCATAAAACCGATAAAGGGAGACAAGGATAAAATTCCCCTCGTGTGTTGCTTGAACTCACGATCCCGTGATTATCAGTCCAGCGCCTAACCATTTGCGCTATTCATTCTAGCGGTTAGGTGACTGGTGAAGAAGCATCAAGTACGAGCACATTGTGATTTTCTGCAATTTGGTCATTTTTAGGCCAATATTTTGGCCATTTTTGGTCAAATCCCCCCCCCCCCCAAAAAAAAAACCTGATACAGGAACTGGAGGGGAAAATTCGTGTCAGAGTTTAACGTAATCGGACCTGATATGTAGGAAGAGTAGTATTTTTTTTTGGTTAAATCTGGCCAATATTTTGGCCAAATCGCGAAAAAAAAAAAGTTGTGTGAAGGATAACCGTAGGAACATTCCTGCCAAAGTTCAAAGCAGCCGGGCCAGAAATATAGGAAGAATTGTATTTTGAAAATTGGTTTACGCACACACACAAAGGATCCTGCCTTCCCCCCTCCCTCAAAGTGAGACGTATAGCCCACCAACGAGTCGGCTGGGCTAAAAAGGGGGTATTATTTAAAAATTAGCGCTGTTCGTTTTATATTCTTTTAAACAAGAATGTCCAGGGACATTACGACCAGCCGAGGTCTAGTGAATCACGTATCAATAAGATTGTATTGTTGCCAAAAAGTGGTAGTCACATTGTACAAGTTTGTCCAAGGACAGAGTCCCAGCTTATAAAAGGCGATAAGACCAATTACAGCGTGCATCAGCAAGGGAACTTCCTTGAAGAAATGGGCTTCAAAAACGAGACAGCAAAGAGCTAGCTAAAAAATTAATTTAGCAACGGACCCGAACACAGAACGATAAATACATACAAAGATTTGTTTCCGAGAGAAACGGGAAACAGATCTTGTGTATTTCTGGTAGAGACGTGTACTGTTGGTCGGGCATACACAATTATTTCAAGGAACAGAAACGACCTGTGAATGGTGATATGATCAAACACATTTGCTCACGTTTGCGCTTGCGTTTTGACAAGAAGGACCAGTGTGCATGTTTATTTAACTTGCGTCAATGCGCGGTATGCATTTCGAACCAATGCGCATCTTTATTTAACTTGCCGTTATGCTCTGTTCGCATTTCGGACCAGTGTGCATGTTCATTTACCTTGCGTTGACGTGCGGTTCGCAATTCGAACCAGTGCGCATGTTTATTTAACATGCATTGTTGCGCGGTTCGCATTTCGGACCAGTTCGCATCTTTATATAACTTGCGTTGATGCGCGGTTTTTATTTTGGACCAGTGCGCATGTTTACTTAGCTTGCGTCGATGCGCGGTTGGCATTTGGGACCAGTGCGCATGTTTGTTTAGTTTGTGTTGATGCGCGGTTCACTTTTCGGACCACTGTGCATGCTTGTTTAATTTGCGTTGATGCGCATTTCTTATTTTAGACCAGTGTGCATGTTATTTAACTTGCTTCAACGCGCGGTTCACTTTTCAAACTAATGCGTGTGTTTATTCAACTTGCGTTGATGCGCGGTTCACATTTCGGACCACTGGGCATGTTTATTTAACCGGCGTTAATACCCGTAACTTATTTTAGACCAGAGCGCATGTTTATTTAACTTTCGCTGATATGCGGTTGGCATTTTGGACCACTGCACATGTTTATTTAACTTGCGTTGATGCGATATTATTATTTCGAACCATTGCGCAAGCTTAGTTATCTTGCTTCGGACTAGTGCGCATATTTACTTAACTTGGGTTGATGCGCGGTTCGCATTTCGAACCAATGCGCATGTTTATTTAACTTGCTTCAATGCGCGGTGCGGATTTCGGACCAATGCCTATGTTTTTTCAAATTCCAATTTTTGGCGGATGGCCAAGAAAAAAGTATTTTTTTAAAGAAAGGTCTATATAGAAAACATTCGTACAAACTTTAAAGAAAATCTGATCAAAATTGTAGAAGAAGCATTTTGAAAACTGGCTACCAAAAAATCATAATTGGCCCCCATTTGGTCAATTTTTGGCGGATCGCCCAAAAAAGTAAATAAGGCTACCTAGTGAACATTTGTACAAACTTTTAAGAAAATCTTATCAAAATTGTGGGGAGAAGAAGCATTTTGAAGAGAGCAAGCCAAAATTCAAAAATTCCCCCATTTGGCCAATTTTTCTCGGGTCGCCACGAAAAGACACTTTTCAAGAGAGGTCTACCTAGAAAACATTCATACGAAATTGGGAAGGAATTCAATCAAAATTGTGGGAGAAGAAGCATTTCGAAAATTGGCAACAAGAAAATTACAATGTCCCCATTTGGCCATTTTTTGAGGGATGGCCAAAAAAAAAAGCTAATTCTTAAGAGAGGCCTACCTGGGGAACATCCGTACGAAACTGGAAAGGAATCCAATCAAAACTGTGGGAGAAGAAGCATTTTGAAAATTAAATGCCAATAAATTAAAAAAAATGCCCCCCCCCCCCATTTGGCCATTCTTTGGCGAATCGCCAAAAAAGTTATTTTTCAAGAGAGGTCCATCAAGAAAACATTCCCACAAAACTTTTAGAAAATCTAATCAAAATTGAGACGAAGCATTTTGAAAATCGGCAACAAAAATTTTTTAAAGCTCCGTAGGATCGCCAAAAAAGTAGTTTTTCAAGAGAGGCCTATCTAGATTAGAACTGCACAAAATTGGAAAGAAATCCGATCAAATTGTGGGAGAAAAAGCATTTTGAAAATTAGACACCAGAAAATCCAAAAATGCCCCACATTTAGCCAATTTTTGTCGGATCGGCAAAGAAAAGAAGTTTTCAAGAGAGGCCTTTGTTAAAAACAGTGGTACAAAATTTGAAGAAAATCTGATCAAAATTGTTCGAGAAGAAGCATTTTGAAAATTAAAAAAATGAAGAAATGTTAAATGCTCTCGCATTTAGCCAATTTTTGGCCGATCGCCAAGTTTAGCCAAATTTTTGCGGATCGCCAAAAAAATTTTTTTTTTATCAAGAGAGGCCTACCTAGAGAACATTCGTACAAAGTTTGAAAATAATCCGATAAAAAAAAACTGAAGAAGAAGAAGCATGTTTAGTAAAAGTAAACATACGTACATACAGACGACGGATGCCCCTCTATTGATGCGAGTCGGGTGGTCCAAAAAGTCACGGAAAGACATGCTTATGGTAACCATTACCACCTCCCCCCCCCCCCCCCCCCCACCGTCGACACTATTGCATGAGTAGCCATTAGATCACCACGTTGCATGTTATAGATGTTTTTAATCTTTTTTCACCTTCGTATACAAGCGGCAATGTATTTTCATTATTATTAACACTTGACAAGCCTTTGGCTTGCAAGGGCCATATGAATTTGCGCGAGCAGCTGTTGGTATTTTTTTTCTTGACAGTGATCGGATTTCCTGTGTCATCTCCTCCACTGGCACTACGGGCCCTGGGGCCATGGAACTTGGGACTTAATATAAACGTGTGCATGACACTTTTCATTTTCGCCTTCGATTTCGTTTTCTTGTTCAAAACGCCATGTGAAAAGAGAGTATTTTTTTGCAAGTAAACGCGGAGCATTTAACGCCCAGCACAGAACACACAGCTGCTCAGCTTTGTGCGAGCTCTCAGTGCGTAAATAGATAACACGGCGTATGCCTGATCAGTCAATAAAACGTTAAGTCAGCAAAAACCAAACACTACTCGGCTTATAAGACGTATTCAAGCTGTGTTGTTAGTAATACAGGGGCCCCTCGTTAATTCGTACTCCTCGGGACCTAGGAAAAAAGTACGAATTAACCGAGGGTATCAATTAACCGGGGGTCAATTTTTCGAATGGACAAAAACAACAATGAACCTTCAAGCCTTGCGCGCTTTCGAGCAGGCTCAAATTGGCTGGTTTCAACACCATTGATTATTTTATCCTTATTCTTTATCCATGAAGCAAGTGTATTTTTAGGTACCCCGTCATTATTTCAGTTCTGGTTTTTGAGCCACTCGTTATTTGCTTTAACACTTTGAACTTAAGGTTCATTGTGTAATCATTGTGTTTTCGTTTTGATGCCATTTTGCGAGTTGAAATGCTTGACCACTATTCACAATTTATATACACGCTCCGGAGCACGAAGTCGAAGTGTCCACAGAAGACAAACGGCATCTTAAGCTGCTGCATAGTACGTGACAGACGATGCTCCGGATTAGTGGCCAGTGAAAACCCTGTGCACACTAAGACACTCTGTATATTGAGTAGGCCATGTCAATCATTACCCCTAAACCCCCATCATTACTGCCCTACAATGCGCATTATGCAACTCCTTCATCGCGCTACACATGGTGCCTGAGTAACGTGTTGTTTTAACTGTGTGGCATGCCTAATCTGTATGGCTCTGCATTGATAAAAGACCGGAATAGAAAAAAATTGAGGGTAAATTTTGCGACGAATTATCCCAGTTCTCGTTAATTCGTACTTATACATAGAAGTGAACTGGTCCCAAAATTGGGACAGACGGAATTGGTACGAATTAGCCGAGGGACCGAATTAACCGAGGACGAACTAGAGCGGCCAGTGCACACAAAATATAAGAGTGCAGGCTTATATTACACACTTTCAATCGATACCTACTTAGTTTCTTGTTTTTGTGAACAAAAACAAATGTCTCCCCGACTAAACCCATGACCCCCCCCCCCAAACTGAAAAAAAATATTCATTTCTGCAGACATAACCTTCATTCATTGTAAAAAAACTCAAAATAAACCAAACAGATGGTGGTCACTGAACAGATATAAATGAGCATCTTTTTTCATCGGAGTCTGGAAGGTGGTCGCTAAAACGGGTTTTACTGTAGGCCCCTCTTATCCAGATCTGAAGTTGGTCACTATAGCAGTTTTACTGTACGTTACATTTTTATCCGGGTCTGAAAGGTGGTCAAGACAGGCAGGTTTTACCGTACGTCTTTTTACCTGAAAGTGGAAGCGGTCACGACAAACGGTTCTTACGTTACATCTTTTTATCCAGGTCTTGAAGGCGGTCGGGATTTTTTTTCCTAACTATGAACCTCCACACGCCCCTCCCCCCCCCCAGCTATTTACTGTAGGTCCGACTATAAACACAACTCTAACCCTTTAACCCAAGGCAACGGTAACGGTCTGTACCCTAAGTGTAGCTATAGCCATGACAGACTACCTTGTCTTCGCACATTCCCATCGGCCAAATAGCACTAGGAAGGCATTCTTCATAACTGCGCATCAGATGACGCACCTCGGTGGGAGAAGGGGGAGGCATTTCGTTGGCAAAATGGTGAGCTGCTCCTCATAACACAAGATATCGGACGACCCAATTTAATAGCGAAAAATGCTTCAGCAAACAATGCTAATCGATACAACATGGCTCCTATATATAGCACATCTTGGCAACCTAATCAAGTATGCGGCGAAAAAAAAATCAATAGCTAGAGCTGCTTAGAGCTATAATACGACAATAGCATTCCATGACCTCGTAGATAACGACTCCATCATGCACCGCAACTGACACTGACCCCTGACTGAGTGGCACGTTACGTAACAGCCACAGATGAGAAATGCACAAAAAGCTCAATTTCAGGCAATAACAAATAGCAATGGACCGACAATAATGCTGTTACTGTTTTGAAGCTTTCTAAAGAATGCAGGAACACTAGAGAATCTTCCGGAAAATCTTCCTAAATCCCCAGCGCAGTTAACACCCATGCATAGATAACAAAGCAGCCAAAAATGGGGAGGCTGGGGTGGGGGGGGGGGGTGTTGACGTTATGCACCTTTCTTGATTTTCTATACGAGTTTAATAATGTTTAACAAAACCGTGTGACTTATCCGAGGAATAACTACATCAAATTTAAAGTCGATCCGACTTTCCTATGTCGAGATATTTTTTTAAAGAACAGATAACTTTTTACCCGTCAAAAGTTGAAACAGTCGTCTGACTGAACCAAGGAATATCCATATAAAATTTTAAGTCGATATGACTTTCCGTTATCGAGATATTACGCATAAAAGATCTGGTTCAAAATATACATATTTTACGCGATGACGCCATACGCCGCTTTCGTTCGTTCTACTTGCGAAAAATATTTAAAGTTTCTTTCGGACCTACCAAGCAATAATCCGACCAAGTTTCAGCTTTCTCCGGCGTCCAGCAGCTGAGAAATTTCGCACACAAGGTTTTTACGCAATGACGTCATACACCTGCCCTAATCACGTGACACGCCAAAAATTGATAGAACAGTCCGGCTGACCCAAGGAATATTCATATAAAATTTGAAGTCGATAGGACTTTCCGTTATCGAGATATTTTGCACACAAGACCTTGTTTATAATATATACATATTCTACGTGATGACGTCATACGCCGCACTCGTTCGTTCTACTCGCGATAAAATTCTACAGTCTTTCGGACCTACCAAGCAACAACCCCACCAAGTTTCAACTTTCTCCGATGTTCAGCAGCTGAGAAATTTGGTACATAAGATTTTTACGTAATGACGTCATACACCTGCCCTAATCACGTGACATGCGTAAAAAGTTGACAGAACCGTCCGACTGACCCAAAGAATATATATATAAAATTTGAAGTCGATAGGACTTTCCGTTATCGAGATATTTTGCACACAAGACCTTGTTTATAATATATACATATTTTACGTGATGACGTCATACGCCGCATTCGTTCGTTCTACTCGCGAAAAAAATACATAGGGCCTTTCGGACCAACCAAGCAACAATCCCACCAAGTTTTAACTTTCTCCGATGTTTAGCGGCTGAGAAACTTCGCACACAAGATTTTTACGTAATGACGTCATACGCCTGTCTTAATCATCTGACATGCGCCAAAAATTGACAGAACCCGCCGACTGACCCAAGAAATACTGGTATAAAATTTGAAGTCGATAGAACGTTCCGTTATCGAGATATTTTGCACACAAGATCTTGTTCAAAATATATACATATTTTACGTGATGACGTCATACGCCGCATTCGTTTGTTCTACTCGCGAAAAAAATCTACAGCGTCTTTCGGACCAACCAAGCAACAATCCCACCAAGTTTCAACTTTCTCCGATGTTCAGCGACTGAGAAATTTCGCACACAAGATTTTTACGTAATGACGTCATACGCTTGCCCTAATCACGTGCCATGCGTCAAAAGTTGACAGAACCGTCCGACCTTACCAAGGAATAATTCGACTAAGTTTGAAGTTTATCCGACGTTTCGTTCTCGAGATATCTTGCACAGAACACTTTGTTCACAACAGACTGACACACACACACACACACACACACACACACACACACACACACACACACACACACACACACACACACACACACACACACACACACTCAGCTACGTCGGGAAACTAACGACGAATCGCGATTTCGTCTCCAACTCGCGAAATGTACGCCAAAAATCTAACTTCGTTATTAGGGACTTTTCAGACATAAGTTGTATATGAAAATCTCGGTAGATTTATTTTACATTCAATTCCGAAAGCGAAAATATAGAAAAGACAGCAGATTAAGAGAAATTTAACAAAGCATGAACCCTGCGAAACGGAATATTTTGTTTACATAATTTGCATATTTTACACAGTTTTTTGATATCTGCAACTATAAGTTTGCTGTAAAACGAGACTGTGTAAAAAATGTAAACAAACCGATTTTGTTTATAAACAAAGGCCACGTGCTTTCTGTAAAAGAGTATTAGGGAAACACTAAATAAAAGCCAAACAAGCGTAGAGTTTGTTTTATTTTATTTACACCATAATCCCAATGTAATATTTATTTTCTTTCATTTCTATACATAAACTATTTAACATTAATTGAAGAATTAACAAAATATTGAAGAGCAGTACAAAAGATATTAAAACAGATGAATGTTTAAAAACATAGATTTATATTATACAGATGAATTGTTTAAAAACAAAATACAGATTTATACAGATGAATGTTTAAAAACAAAACTCTTTTAAAATACAACCAAAATACAGGAAAAATAATACAACAAAATCCTTTACTGATATAACTGTGGTGTGTAAATAACCAACTCTATCTTATTTTCAAGCTCAGTGTTATGTACACTACTTAAAATTTAATGATAGGCCGAAAAAAACGTGAGGCAATGAGATATAAACCACATAAAAGCTTCCTAAAGAAAACAAAATACACAGCAGAAACTTTCAAACTAACATGCGAAATGTACGTACACAAAAATGCACAAAATTTGCAAGTTTAGAGACCCTGCAACACAACTTGGGTGTACTACCCCATCTCGTGACGTTCATAAAGTTAATGTCGGTGACATCGTATGAGAAAAATGAACTGAAAATAACACAATTAAAACTTTCAAACTGACATGCGAAATGTACGTACAAAACCATGCGAAATGTGCGAACACCAAAATTTTTTAATCACGGAAACATCGGCAAATTTCCAAGTTTTGAGACCCTGTCACGTTTGCACGTACGCCCTTCTCGCGACGTTCATAAATTTAAAGTCGGTCACTTCGTATAAGAACAGTGAACTGCAAATAAGAGGTAAAACTTTCGAACTGACAAGCGAAAGGCACGTTTATACACAATCATGCGAAATCAACGTATAACAACCATGTGTGTGACACGGTCTCAAACTTTTGAAAGTTTTGCCGATGTTTCTGTAAATAAGCACATTTTGGAGTTCGCACATTTTGCATGGTTGTGTACGTACTAAAGTCGGTGACTTCGTATGAGAAAAGTGAACTGCAAATAACACAATTAAAACTTTTAAACTGACAAGAGAAATGTACATACACAACTATGCGAAATGTGCGAACACAAAAATGTTCTTACTCACAGAAATATCAGCAAAATTTGCAAGTTTTGAGACTCTGTCACATATTATTTACTCGTACTACCCAATCTCGCAACGTTCATCAACTTTGAAATTGGTCACTCCGAACAGAGAACTTTCGAACTGACAAGCGAAATGTACGCTAATACACAGCCATGCGAAATGTAGTGCAACCACGCGAAATCTACGACGCAAGTATTTCTTTTTTAAATACATCCGCTTTTTTATTCATCCGCCTTTTTATTTTTCTTGTAAAAATTTGAAAGGTATGCCCGCAACTGAACTTTGTCCCTGTGTCCTAAAATATCACATGCGAAATGTACGTCCACAACCATGTATGTAACAGGGTCTCAAACTTCAAAAATTTTGCCGATGTTTCTGTGAATTAGAACATTTTGGTATTCGCACATTTCGCATGGTTTTGTACGTACCAAAGGCTGTCACTTGGTGTGAGAAAAGTGACCTGCAATTAACGCAGTTAAAGCTTTCGAATTGACAAGCCAAATGTAGGTACACAACCATGTGAAATGTACGAACACCAAAATGTTCTTACTCACAGAAACATCAGCAAAATGTGCAAGTTTTGAGACCCTGCCACATATCATTTTCTCGTACTACATCATCTCGCAACGCTTATAAATTTAAAGTCGGTCACTTCTTATAGGAGCAGTGAACTGCAAATAACACAGCTAATACTTTCGAACTGACAAGCGAAATGTACGCACACATCTACAACCATGCGAAATGTAGTGCAACCACGCGAAATCTACGACACAAGTACTTCTTTTTTAAATACATCGGCAAACTTGGCAGCTTTTCTGACCCTGTCACATGAAACTTATCCGTACTACCCATCACCGCCACTTTCATAAATTTACAGTCTGTCACTTTATACGAGAAAAATCAAATGCAAATAACACACTGAAACCTGATACGCGAACGCACATAACCATGCGAAATGTACGAACCAAAACACTTCTTAATACCTCGGCAAACTTGGCACGTTTTGAGACCCCGTTACATGAAAATTGCCCGTACTACCCATTCCCATGACGTTCATAAATTAAAAGTCGGTCACTTCGTATAAGAACAGTGAACTGCATGTGAAAGTGATACAAAGAAAATTCCCCGCACTTGTGTAAACCAAAACAGAATACCACAAACATGACATCACAGCGAAATGGTCCCGAAATAGTGTCTTTTTTTTAAACGGATCTGAAGCTTCTTCCGCCTTTCTATTTCTCTTGTACAAATTTGAAAGGTATGCCCGCAACTGAACTTTGTTCCTGTGTCCTAAAATATCAAATTAAACCAACCGCACGAGTTTAAGTAATAACGCCACAACCGATGGTCCCCGATGCCGACTTACAACACTACGTCCAGTGTTACCATGAAAACACTGACATTACTAACACCATGGAAGACATCACGTTTCACCGCCAGAAAATGCAACGACAGAAACATAAGCATAAAAAACATGTTATACAATGAATAGCAACGAAGGAAGTGTATATTTATCCTTTCTACTCCGCTACCGTGCGCTTTGCGTCTTCAACATTTTTCCCTTCCCACTCAAGTTACACAGTTAGTCCCACACACGAACCCCGTGCCAAGGTAAGACTTGAACGTCACCGCACAGCCCCCTCCCTTACTTTCATTTCTAACAAGTACGCTTTCTGACAGCGAAACTAAAAACAAATTAAAACAAATACTCGCTGGGTCAAACAGCATGATTTCATAAAGACAGGTGTCCTGACTTAATATTGGAAAACGAAAAAACCTGCCCCGTAATTTTTGAAAGCTCTTGATAAATCGACAATCCCCTACCACCAATCCCACCCACCCACCCCCAATATTAAATGAGGATGTTTGTCAATACACCTTTTCCTGTCTACCTAGCAAGTGCTTTGTTTAAACCAACCGCACGAGTTTAAGTAATAACGCCACAACCGATGGCCCCCGATGCCGACTTACAGCACTACGTCCAGTGTTACCATGAAAACACTGACATTACTAACACCATGGAAGACATCACGTTTCACCGCCAGAAAATGCAACGACAGAAACATAAGCATAAAAAACATGTTATACAATGAATAGCAACGAAGGAAGTGTATATTTATCCTTTCTACTCCGCTACCGTGCGCTTTGCGTCTTCAACATTTTTCCCTTCCCACTCAAGTTACACAGTTAGTCCCACACACGAACCCCGTGCCAAGGTAAGACTTGAACGTCACAGCACAGCCCCCCTCCCTTACAAATTAAAAAAAATTTTGCCGATGTTTGTGAATTAGAACATTTTGGTGTTTACACATTTCGCATGGTTTTGTACGTACTTAATTCGGTCACTTGGTGTAAAAAAAAAAAAAAGAACTGCAAATAACGCAGTTAAAGCTTTCGAATTGACAAGCGAAATGTACGTACACAACTATGCGAAATGTGCGAACACCAAAATGTTCTTACTCACAGAAACATCAGCAAAATTTGCAAGTTTTGAGACTCTGTCACATATTATTTACTCGTACTACCCAATCTCACAACGTTCATAAACTTTGAAATTGGTCACTCCGAACAGAGAACTTTCGAACTGACAGTTAAAAAGAAAACTCCCCGCACTTGTGTAAACCAAAACAGAATACCACAAACATGATATCACAGCGAAATGTCCCCAAAATATTTTCTTATTTTTTAAACGGATCTGAAGCTTCTTCCGCCTTTCTATTTCTCTTGTACAAATTTGAAAGGTATGCCCGCAACTGAACTTTGTTCCTGTGTCCTAAAATATCACTTTTTTCTGAAAGGCAGGACTTGATTTCTTTCATCGTTGGCGGCTTGTATCGGTTAATGTGGCCTTGGAAATGTTTATGCACCGCCTCTTTTTCCTCTGTTGTCCATGGCCTACTCGAACCTGTAAAATAATTTGCACAAGTGTAAAACATGTGTATCTAGCAAAATAAATTTGTGAGTTTACATTAAGTGTCGAGTATTGCAAAAGATAAGGCGAGATTATAAAATGTAAGTGCAATGAACTGTCAATTCTTGCGAAAGCACACGTTACATTCAATATAGTTTTCGCAACGCTATTAACAGAACCACGCGAAATGTACCACCTAAAATTTATGTGAACCGAATGCTTTCTGTTAAATCCTACCTTTAGTTTTCTTGGGACTCTCTGACCTGCGGCTGTGACCGGATTTCTTCCGTTTCTTTTTCATAAGTGATGATACTGAGGTGACAGGCAAACGAATTTCATATTCCATCTCGTCTGAAAGAAAAACATAAATGAACACGTTTAAATGCAATGTTTTTGCTTATATGCAAGAGAAATTAATTA
This sequence comes from Protula sp. h YS-2021, assembly GCA_949752745.1. Taxonomy (NCBI): domain Eukaryota; kingdom Metazoa; phylum Annelida; class Polychaeta; order Sabellida; family Serpulidae; genus Protula; species Protula sp. h YS-2021. The sequence continues at coordinate 36,267,253 of OX457024.1, read as the reverse complement.
TACATAGTGAAGGGTCAACAACATACAATTAAAAACAATTTTAAATATTCATCTACACTAAAATTTTCTTAGTCTCTCACTCCATGCGAAATGTGCAGTACGTCTTTCTTTAATATTTTTGCTTGTATGCTTGTACCTGAAGTATCGTCTAAAGCATCAGCGGTCGGTGGAGCAGGAGCGGAAGGAGCTGCTGTTTGTTGTTTTTTTGCCTTGGTACTTTTTTTCTTCTGCGCTTTCAGGAAATTGAAGATTTCTCTCACAGAACGACCCAGTAACATTTCCTCGTCTCGAACTCGATCCTCCACTTCATCTAACGTTGGAAGACTACCTCTGTGGTGTAATTCTTTCTTGAATATAGTCTTCATGAGAGCCACTTCAACTTCACTGAAGTGGGGACGAGTTGCTTGATCGCCTGTAAAAACATCAAAAAATGTTATAAATAACATTGGCGGAGTTGCAGCAGTACCAAAAACCTGCGAAATTCAAAGGTCACACATTTTATTACTACTGTCTCATGTTTTGTACAGCCTTGTAAATGATAATTACATTCTGAACAATGTTTAAAAAAAATAATAAAAAAAACGTTTAATGAAATAGGCATTACAAATATCACCCCTTTATCATCTTACACAACTTTACTCCTGACTGTTTACGCACAATTCAAGCGAAATCCGATTAATAGGTTTCTTACCCAGCAGTCGTTGCTCCGTCTCTCTTATGACGTCCACTGCTCCCTCTCCGTCTGATTCTTCAACATCACCTGCGAACAGCATAGACGGGTATCAAATTAACTCCCAATTACATATACACGTCATTTTCGCACCAAACTGGACTGTGTGTTACTTCAAATCTTCTCAGCTGTAAAACATACATGGGAACGAGGTCGAAAAAAAGTAGGAAAATAAACGTACTGAAATACACACATCTTAAAAATTTTTTTGGTTTTTTAACATCTCCCTGTTACAAAGTCAGCTAACTATACTTTTCAAATTTTCTTACAAATTTTGAAGTACATTTCGCACGTAAAGTGCAACATAAACCTACTTTCCGTTGGTCCACCCTGTGCAGTCACCTCGCCAATTTCCACATCCGGCAACGCTTCGTAGCCCGTTTGTTTGTATGGTTCCCTTGGCTTCCCACTGTTTATGGCAATGAGGACCTGTGCCACTTTACTCTTTTCGACAATGTCGACCGGTAATCTGTAGTAATCCCTATGAACCCTTATGTCGTGACCCATGAAATTTGCCAAAAAGTCCTGCTCTACGTGCGGCAAGTTTAACACTTGCGACATCGTTGCAAGGTGTTTTCGCATGTTTGTTGAATTAAAAATGTTCAAGTCGGTAAGGCTTGCTTCCACTGCTACCTTTTTTACCGCGACGTGCCCCTCCATCGGTGTGTTATAATTTCCAGGACGTGCAAAGACATAAACCGAGTTCTTGTGGACGTACTTTTCGAGTAGCTTCAGCAGCAGCTTGATGTTTTCGTGCATTTCGTTTGTAAACAGCACCGATATTCGTCTAGAGCATTTCCCCAAGAACTCAATCCTGATCAATTTGCTTGCCAACTGCTTTTAGAATTCCTGCATTCCCGCTAGATATTCGGGATCTGGCTCTGATGAAATTTTCAGACCGTCAGTTAAATCCTTCAATAGCAACCTTTCGACCTCACCACTGCGTTTTCTGTTGAACATTATCACCTGTGCGAGGGTATACACCACGACTTCCCTATAGATGTCTTCTTTCGCCGGTTTCGTATGAAGTACCTTCATTCTGTTCGATATGTGTTGGAAGAACTTGTCAATGTCTTAAAACATTGGCAGAATTTTTCTCTTGTTAAATTTTCGTCGCTTTAGCAGGAAGTTAGCTCGTCTGGACAAACATGTGTAATAACGATCGAGCACAGAATGGAACACAGAGGCAATCCTGTTTTTCGAGTAGTCTCCATTTCGTAGGCAATGCATCTCGTATTCGGTTGCAAGGGTTCTTAGAGTTCCTCCTAATCTCATAACCGCCGATGGATGGCTGAATTCTTCTTGTGATGCTGGTCCTTCGTCCTGGGACATTTTAATAACGCTCTCCATTAGCCTGTAGTGGCCAGGGTGGACTAGGTCTTCACTGCTTACGAAAACATCGGGATATTTCTCGCGACACAGCTTAAGTAACGTTGCCAAACCTATGACGGGTTGTGTTATCATACTTTGCGCCTTCGACATATGACCATGTTTATCGGATAAAACTTCCATCAGCTCTAGCAGCAACTTGTCGTTCTTTATGATCTCCGTCGTATGACACGGGTGCATGCGTGCCAAAGCCTTTTTAACAGCTTCAGACTTGGTGTCCACTTGCATCATTTTAGCTCTTGCCTCAGGAACAAGTCGTTTTCGCGTAGTTTTTTCGGGCGTATCAATTTTCTCTCCTTTTTCCCGTCGATCTGCATTTTGCTTACATTCCCTCCTTTGATGACGTGCGAAGTTTTCTTTCGTTATCATTGCCTTGCAGTATGGACACAATAGGTACTCTTTTTCTTCAGTCGCTCTCTCCCTCTTCCTCATGGTGTTTCGGTATTTGACAATTAAGTCTTTCAACCCTTTCTTTTTGGCCTGTTTGTTGTACCAATAATCTCCCAATTTTCGAATTCTATCCCATTCCAATGCACGACAACGCTTGTCTTTGATTTCTTTTATAACTTTTATTTCGTCTTCGTTTCGATGGACGCCTGTGCAATGTTCGGCTACACGTGCAATCAATTTGTGACAAAAGAAACAATGCTTTTTTTACTGGCTGGGTCCAGTATTGGTAGATCGAAATCACTATCCGCAGTTGCTACCGTTGAAGATTCAATTGCAGTAGTTGGTTCTGTATCCGAGGTTTCGCTTCTTAAAGCTGATGGTGTTGAAACCGTTCGTTTCGCTGACTTGCGACGTGATTTCATTGGGGTCGATGTGACGGGCGTAGTTACGGATCTGTCGGTACTTGAACTAAACATCGGTCCCTCTGTTGTGTCTTTTTCTCCAACAGGCACCGATGGGTCCTCCATCTGACCGTGTTCGTCGCCTGAGATCTCGCTACTTTTCACTGATCTGCGAACCGTTGCTTTCGCCGCTTTTCCTGGAGTTGTGACAGGGGTTTCATTAGACTCACTGCTACTTGTAGTAAATGTATGTTTTTTCCTGGTAACCTTTTTTCGCAGTGGGTACGTAGTCTGAATCACCATCATGAGCGTGGCCAGAGCTTCTGACGGACTTGGGCTGTAACTCCGACTTTGTAAGATGTTTCTGTCTCCCTCTTTTGTCTTTCTCTGGCGCCGATGAGGCTTTCAATTGACTGTGTTTGCCACCTGATCTCTGGCTACTTTTCACTGCTGGTCTGCGAACCATTGCTTTTGCACCTGATCTCTGGCTACTTTTCACTGCTGGTCTGCGAACCGTTGCTTTCGCTGCCTTTCGTGGAGTTGATGTGATAGGGGCTTCATCAGACTCCTCATCACTGCTACTTGAACTAAATTTATGTTTTTTTTCCTGACAGCCTTTTCTTTTTTGGAGTGGGTACGTAGTCTGAATCATGGTCACGATCGACGGAAGGGCTTTCATCGGACTGGGGCTGTAGCCTTTTCTGTTTAGGGCGAATTCGCAGTGAGAAACTCTTTGGCTTTTCTATCTGGGCCACTGATACGGGAGAACTGTTTTCTATCTGAGCCATTGGTACGGGAGAACTTAATACCGATGAATCTGAGACGTGTTGTTCAACATTCGGTTCTAACGGAATGACCTCTCTTAGGGACACCTCGAACACCTCAGGATCACAATCTTTTCCCGCCTCTGCAATAAATATATTAACCTAAAATAGCACTGAAATTCAGACAAAGAAATCATGGCAAATGCAAAGCAAGTCATTTTTACACAAGTAGGACAAAATACTACCATACCACAGCGAATGTAACCCCCTCTCATATGTTTGCATCATGAGCTGGTTACTTCAATTTGTTAATAACATTAACTGCAAATGCTAAACCTAATATCGCACTTCTTGGTTAAAAAATAAACATTGTTGTGTATCAACATTTCGCAGTGAAACGAACCGAATTTTGAAAAAAAACACAGCAGACTCCAGATTAAGGGCACCAAGTGGCGAGTGCTGAAACTGAGTTCAATCTATCTTTTTTTTTTCTTTGAGAAAGGAGCGGGGTGAGGGGGGGGAGAGGGAAGGTTGCAACCCATCGTAGCCCCTTAATTACACCAAGTACACATTTTTCATTCTGGTGTATCAACATGTCGCAGTGAAACGAACCGAATTTCGAAAAAAAAACACAGCAGACTCCAGATTAAGGGCACCAAGTGGTGAGCGCTGAAACTGAGTTCAATCTAATTTTTTTTCTTTGAGAAAGGGGCGGGGTGAGGGGGGAGGAGAGGGAAGGTTGCAACCCATCGTAGCCCCCTAATTACACCAAGTATACATTTTTGATTCTGGTGTATCAACATATTGCAGTGAAACGAACTGAATTTTGAAAAAAAAACCACAGCAGACTCCAGATTAAGGGCACCAAGTGGTGAGCGCTGAAACTGAGTTCAATCTATTTTTTTTTCTTTGAGAACGGGGCGGGGTGAGGGGGGAGAGGGAAGGTTGCAACCCATCATAGCTGTCTAATTACACCAAGTACACTTTCTTCATTCTGGTGTATCAACATGTTGCAGTGAAACGAACTGAATTTTGAATAATAATAAACATAGGCATCGGAGATGCAGAGCCTTCAGCCAATAACAGCTACATCACTGTGGTCCAGTTACTCTTTTGAAATACCGCCCGGATAAAAACAACATACAAGGTGCAACGGATGAAGCGGCGGACGGGTGTTTGCACATTTACACTATATATACTTTCTTCCTGTAAAGTTTCGTGAAGCTCCGATAAATAGTTTTTGAGATATCGCCCAGACAAAAAAATTTACGGACAGACGAACGGACAGACCGATAGCAATAGCTCCCTACTAACACCAATATTACGTCCTGCGATTTTGTGAAACAAGCCGTTTGGGTGTGGGGGCGGTCTCGCCAGCAATAATGTCTTCGTTTAACGGTATTAATATTTTCCTGACCACTACACTTTACCACTGCACAAATGCTCAATACCAGCGAAATGGACATCGCATAAAAACTATTTTACTTACCACCTTTTGTTTCTTCTGTCAGCGCGCAAAACCTTTCCAAGACATGCTGCTGTTGCTCTTGCACAAGGTCCTCCTCCCTTACAGCTGTTGATCGAATAGACCGCTGCCGAGATGTTACGGGTGCACTACAGGTCGTCAAGTGCTCTAGAAATTCAGGATCAGGTTCGGCGTCATCACGCAACATCTCAGAAAATGATAAATTTGGAAAAAAGTTTTGCTCTTGTGCTGTTGTAGCTTGTGGCTGACAAAGTTCATGGCTAGTTTGCTCCTGCCCCTCCCCCTCATCACTTGCTTTGGTCAAGACATCTGCTGAAACAAAAGAAATAAAAACAAAATGCATTTCTAAATATCTTTTCCATATAAAACACACTCAACATGCGAAACGCGAGGTCGTGTTATGTTTTAGACTTTCACTTAACCTGGATGGTTTCGCTTGCCTGACGTCCTCATCAGTTTACAACCATACCGTAAAATGTATTATATTGTACTAAAGCATACAGCAAAAAAAAAAATGAAATACGTAAAACCTACCCAAAATAGCACTTGTATCTACTGTTTGCAGTGAAGACCTGGGTTCAATGTGGGAAAAAGTTATGCCTTCAGGTTGCAGTCCCTCTACCACATCCCTCACAACACATGTCGCAATTTTCTGTCCCGCAAATACCTCCGCATCTACCCCTCCAGGCCTCTGTACCATCCTGCAAACAAGTCCGGCAGCTTCTACAACAAAACAAAATGACAGACATGAGAGTTACACAAGCAAATGGTAAATGCATTTATGTTATATACGCGAAACCAGATGCACTGCACACTTTTTTTTATGTTCAACTTACTTGATAACACGTCTAAAATGAGAAAGAAACAAAGCAAATAAATAACTCTGAGTTACCTTGTTGATTAAAGTGCAAGGCGAAAAGCGCTGTATTTTAATTGATAACAAAGCTAAATACGACTTACCCATTGCATTTGTAAGGTGGGTACTCCCTGGTTGGACCGTGTAAGTACCTTCCGTCTTGTGTGACAACTCAATAATCTTGACTGGTTGAGGTACAGGTTTCACCACTCCTAAAAAAGTTAAAAGGATTTTGAATTTAAGTCATATTTTAGTTTCTTTCCCAGCATTTTTTGTGGGCGCAAACACAAAATTATTTGGAACAGCGAAATGGGCTGCAGTTGCAAACCCTAAAAACAAAAATAAGCAACACACGAGGTGACCACTTTAAACACAGCTGGGCAACAGAACATCTTATGCTTCAATAGTTGAAAAAAAATACACTTACCAAGTAATTTGCCCTCAAACGACTCTGTAGCACCCAATTTCGCATCTTCAGCCAGTTTTGTGTCACTAAAATGTGTAGCTGCCCCCTCTTTCTTCGACTTGCTAGCAAACTTTTGTAAAAGGGCACCAACGCCCGTAATAACGGTATCGCTTCCCGGACTACATTCAAAAGTGTGCCTGTCTTCTTTCTCACGCCTTCCCCTTGCTGCTACGGGAACATTTTCTGAAAATGTATCACATTCTAACTACATAAGCGAAATGAGCAGGACATCAAAGCTGGAAACCCTGGATTGCATTTGTTTTGCGAACTCTAAACCACTGCGGATTCGCACGACAGAGACTGACAACTTCACGTGAAATCAAAATGCCAACTACGCTTAAAGAGACCATGTAGCGGCCAGGAATAACCTTCACATTCAATCTTCAATTCAAAGCTGTACTGCACAAAACTCTTTCAATCACATTCGGAAGACCTGGAGGGCCACTACTGCTGCTGCCCTACTTGAATTTTGCACGTGACATCCTGCTAAGGCAGTGCTTAAGCAATGCCTAAGCAGGATTTCACATGCAAAATCCAAATAGGATAGCAGCAGTAATTGCCCCCCAGGTCTTCCGTAATCACAGCAGTGATAAGCAGTCCTTTTCGCCGACAACCATAATGCAAGAAAAAAGTTTTGAATTCTTTAAAATGCCAGCACCTGATTCCCTTGACCAAATCTGCACTACTGCTACATATATCAGGATACTCCTTCCGACACACCTCAGCAACAATTCTTACCCTTTATAAATGCAAAAGCATCACTTACCCAGCGACTTCTCATAAGACGCCCCTTGAACAGCCGATTCCGCATTCGCTGTCTTTTTCGCACTGCGATGAATGTGTGTGTGCACCCTCTTCCCTTTTCACTGGTCTCTCACAAAGCTCCTTTGACATGATATCAACGCCCGCAATGACGCAATCGCTTTCCGAACTACGTTCTTCGGATTGCGCCACCCCCTCCCCAACGGTGACCGTAACTTCTATGTCACGGCTTCCGATTGCAGCAACGGGGACATTTTCTGAAAAAGTATAACACTGGTATTACAAACGCTAAATCACTGAATTCGTATGACAGAGACACTGACAACTTCACATCAAGTCAAAACAGCAACTACCTTTGAAGAGACCATGAAGCGCCCAGGAATAACCTTCACATTTCATCTTCAATTCAAAGCTGAACTGTACAAAACTCTTACAATCTTAGCAGTGAGCACCGATAAGCAGTCCGTTTCGCCGACAACCACAACGCACGAAAAATGTTTTGAATTCTTTGAAACGTCAGCACCTGGTTGGCTTGACCAAATCTGCACTAGTGCTACATATATCACGATACACCTTCCGACACATCTCAGCAACAATTCTTACCCTTTATAAATGCAAAAGCATCACTTACCCAGCGACTTCTCAGACGACGCCCCTTCAACAGCCGATTCCGCATTCGCTGAGAGTTTTGTGTCTTTCTCGCCCTGCGATGAATGTGGTTTAGCCGACTCTACCCTTTTCATTGGTCTCTCACAAAGCTCTTTTGACATGGTTTTAACGCCTTGAATGACGCCATCGCTGCCCGAACTACGTTCTTCGGATTGCGCCACCCCCTCCCCAGCGGTGGCCGTAACTTCTGTGTCATGGCTTTCGATCGCTGCAACGGGGATATTGCATGAAAATGTAAACTATTTATTCTGTGCAAGCGAAATGAACAGATGTTTTAAAATTAATTTAAACTCTGTGATTTCTTCCAATACCAATGTTTCATTCTAATGTAACAGCCGAGTCATAAACTATGACGTCCTTATTTCATCCTTGAACAATTTAAAGCTTAGCCGCACAGGACATGCATGTTCAAAATTCTGACAATAGTCCGTTTCGCTCCAGTCTTACAAGTTCCGGTTCAGTAAAATAACGAAACTGCCCTTCGGATCACACCTACACACACACAAAAAAAAAAGATGTCGAATGAAACGAGAAATACGCGTCAAGCAAAATATATGTTGTATATTCGTCCATCTGTTATTACCTGAAATCGGCGCAGGGATATTTTCCGCTGCTTTCTTAATCTGGCTACAGGCTTGGTTAACATCCGAACTGTCATCACTATCTTTAACCGGTCCCCCAACAATTTCACCCACAAAATGGGTCAAGTGGCTCTGATCCCTGCGGCATAACCTCTTTGCGGCTTCTGCCCAGGCCTTGATGTATCCCTTCCCGGGGTTTTTACACACCTCTTCTGCAGAAAAAAATGACGGAATACTTAATCATTCCACATTTCATTCCGTATGACAGAGACACTGACAACTTCACATCAAGTCAAAACAGCAACTACCTTTGAAGAGACCATGAAGCGCCCAGGAATAACCTTCATATTTCATCTTCAATTCAAAGCTGAACTGTACAAAACTCTTACAATCTTAGCAGTGAGCACCGATAAGCAGTCCGTTTCGCCGACAACCACAACGCACGAAAAATGTTATGAATTCTTTGAAACGTCAGCACCTGGTTGGCTTGACCAAATCTGCACTAGTGCTACATATATCACAATACACCTTCCGACACATCTCAGCAACAATTCTTACCCTTTATAAATGCAAAAGCATCACTTACCCAGCGACTTCTCAGACGACGCCCCTTCAACAGCCGATTCCGCATTCGCTGAGAGTTTTGTGTCTTTCTCGCCCTGCGATGAATGTGGTTTAGCCGACTCTACCCTTTTCACTGGTCTCTCACAAAGCTCTTTTGACATGGTTTTAACGCCTTGAATGACGCCATCGCTGCCCGAACTACGTTCTTCGGATTGCGCCACCCCCTCCCCAGCGGTGGCCGTAACTTCTGTGTCATGGCTTTCGATCGCTGCAACGGGGATATTGTATGAAAATGTAAACTATTTATTCTGTGCAAGCGAAATGAACAGATGTTTTAAAATTAATTTAAACTCTGTGATTTCTTCCAATACCAATGTTTCATTCTAATGTAACAGCCGAGTCATAAACTATGACGTCCTTATTTCATCCTTGAACAATTTAAAGCTTAGCCGCACAGGACATGCATGTTCAAAATTCTGACAACAGTCCGTTTCGCTCCAGTCTTACAAGTTCCGGTTCAGTAAAATAACGAAACTGCCCTTCGGATCACACCTACACACACACAGAAAAATAGATGTCGAATGAAACGAGAAATACGCGTCAAGCAAAATATATGTTGTATATTCGTCCATCTGTTATTACCTGAAATCGGCGCAGGGATATTTTCCGCTGCTTTCTTAATCTGGCTACAGGCTTGGTTAACATCCGAACTGTCATCACTATCTTTAACCGGTCCCCCAACAATTTCACCCACAAAATGGGTCAAGTGGCTCTGATCCCTGCGGCATAACCTCTTTGCGGCTTCTGCCCAGGCCTTGATGTATCCCTTCCCGGGGTTTTTACACACCTCTTCTGCAGAAAAAAATGACGGAATACTTAATCATTCCACATTTCATTCCGTATGACAGAGACACTGACAACTTCACATCAAGTCAAAACAGCAACTACCTTTGAAGAGACCATGAAGCGCCCAGGAATAACCTTCATATTTCATCTTCAATTCAAAGCTGAACTGTACAAAACTCTTACAATCTTAGCAGTGAGCACCGATAAGCAGTCCGTTTCGCCGACAACCACAACGCACGAAAAATGTTATGAATTCTTTGAAACGTCAGCACCTGGTTGGCTTGACCAAATCTGCACTAGTGCTACATATATCACAATACACCTTCCGACACATCTCAGCAACAATTCTTACCCTTTATAAATGCAAAAGCATCACTTACCCAGCGACTTCTCAGACGACGCCCCTTCAACAGCCGATTCCGCATTCGCTGAGAGTTTTGTGTCTTTCTCGCCCTGCGATGAATGTGGTTTAGCCGACTCTACCCTTTTCACTGGTCTCTCACAAAGCTCTTTTGACATGGTTTTAACGCCTTGAATGACGCCATCGCTGCCCGAACTACGTTCTTCGGATTGCGCCACCCCCTCCCCAGCGGTGGCCGTAACTTCTGTGTCATGGCTTTCGATCGCTGCAACGGGGATATTGTATGAAAATGTAAACTATTTATTCTGTGCAAGCGAAATGAACAGATGTTTTAAAATTAATTTAAACTCTGTGATTTCTTCCAATACCAATGTTTCATTCTAATGTAACAGCCGAGTCATAAACTATGACGTCCTTATTTCATCCTTGAACAATTTAAAGCTTAGCCGCACAGGACATGCATGTTCAAAATTCTGACAACAGTCCGTTTCGCTCCAGTCTTACAAGTTCCGGTTCAGTAAAATAACGAAACTGCCCTTCGGATCACACCTACACACACACAGAAAAATAGATGTCGAATGAAACGAGAAATACGCGTCAAGCAAAATATATGTTGTATATTCGTCCATCTGTTATTACCTGAAATCGGCGCAGGGATATTTTCCGCTGCTTTCTTAATCTGGCTACAGGCTTGATTAACATCCGAACTGTCATCACTATCTTTAACCGGTCCCCCAACAATTTCACCCACAAAATGGGTCAAGTGGCTCTGATCCCTGCGGCATAACCTCTTTGCGGCTTCTGCCCAGGCCTTGATGTATCCCTTCCCGGGGTTTTTACACACCTCTTCTGCAGAAAAAAATGACGGAATACTTAATCATTCCACATTTCATTCCGTATGACAGAGACACTGACAACTTCACATCAAGTCAAAACAGCAACTACCTTTGAAGAGACCATGAAGCGCCCAGGAATAACCTTCATATTTCATCTTCAATTCAAAGCTGAACTGTACAAAACTCTTACAATCTTAGCAGTGAGCACCGATAAGCAGTCCGTTTCGCCGACAACCACAACGCACGAAAAATGTTTTGAATTCTTTGAAACGTCAGCACCTGGTTGGCTTGACCAAATCTGCACTAGTGCTACATATATCACAATACACCTTCCGACACATCTCAGCAACAATTCTTACCCTTTATAAATGCAAAAGCATCACTTACCCAGCGACTTCTCAGACGACGCCCCTTCAACAGCCGATTCCGCATTCGCTGAGAGTTTTGTGTCTTTCTAGCCCTGCGATGAATGTGGTTTAGTCGACTCTACCCTTTTCACTGGTCTCTCACAAAGCTCTTTTGACATGGTTTTAACGCCTTGAATGACGCCATCGCTGCCCGAACTACGTTCTTCGGATTGCGCCACCCCCTCCCCAGCGGTGGCCGTAACTTCTGTGTCATGGCTTTCGATCGCTGCAACGGGGATATTGTATGAAAATGTAAACTATTTATTCTGTGCAAGCGAAATGAACAGATGTTTTAAAATTAATTTAAACTCTGTGATTTCTTCCAATACCAATGTTTCATTCTAATGTAACAGCCGAGTCATAAACTATGACGTCCTTATTTCATCCTTGAACAATTTAAAGCTTAGCCGCACAGGACATGCATGTTTAAAATTCTGACAACAGTCCGTTTCGCTCCAGTCTTACAAGTTCCGGTTCAGTAAAATAACGAAACTGCCCTTCGGATCACACCTACACACACAAAAAAAAAAAAGATGTCGAATGAAACGAGAAATACGCGTCAAGCAAAATATATGTTGTATATTCGTCCATCTGTTATTACCTGAAATCGGCGCAGGGATATTTTCCGCTGCTTTCTTAATCTGGCTACAGGCTTGGTTAACATCCGAACTGTCATCACTATCTTTAACCGGTCCCCCAACAATTTCACCCACAAAATGGGTCAAGTGGCTCTGATCCCTGCGGCATAACCTCTTTGCGGCTTCTGCCCAGGCCTTGATGTATCCCTTCCCGGGGTTTTTACACACCTCTTCTGCAGAAAAAAATGACGGAATACTTAATCATTCCACATTTCATTCCGTATGACAGAGACACTGACAACTTCACATCAAGTCAAAACAGCAACTACCTTTGAAGAGACCATGAAGCGCCCAGGAATAACCTTCATATTTCATCTTCAATTCAAAGCTGAACTGTACAAAACTCTTACAATCTTAGCAGTGAGCACCGATAAGCAGTCCGTTTCGCCGACAACCACAACGCACGAAAAATGTTATGAATTCTTTGAAACGTCAGCACCTGGTTGGCTTGACCAAATCTGCACTAGTGCTACATATATCACAATACACCTTCCGACACATCTCAGCAACAATTCTTACCCTTTATAAATGCAAAAGCATCACTTACCCAGCGACTTCTCAGACGACGCCCCTTCAACAGCCGATTCCGCATTCGCTGAGAGTTTTGTGTCTTTCTCGCCCTGCGATGAATGTGGTTTAGCCGACTCTACCCTTTTCACTGGTCTCTCACAAAGCTCTTTTGACATGGTTTTAACGCCTTGAATGACGCCATCGCTGCCCGAACTACGTTCTTCGGATTGCGCCACCCCCTCCCCAGCGGTGGCCGTAACTTCTGTGTCATGGCTTTCGATCGCTGCAACGGGGATATTGTATGAAAATGTAAACTATTTATTCTGTGCAAGCGAAATGAACAGATGTTTTAAAATTAATTTAAACTCTGTGATTTCTTCCAATACCAATGTTTCATTCTAATGTAACAGCCGAGTCATAAACTATGACGTCCTTATTTCATCCTTGAACAATTTAAAGCTTAGCCGCACAGGACATGCATGTTCAAAATTCTGACAACAGTCCGTTTCGCTCCAGTCTTACAAGTTCCGGTTCAGTAAAATAACGAAACTGCCCTTCGGATCACACCTACACACACACAGAAAAATAGATGTCGAATGAAACGAGAAATACGCGTCAAGCAAAATATATGTTGTATATTCGTCCATCTGTTATTACCTGAAATCGGCGCAGGGATATTTTCCGCTGCTTTCTTAATCTGGCTACAGGCTTGGTTAACATCCGAACTGTCATCACTATCTTTAACCGGTCCCCCAACAATTTCACCCACAAAATGGGTCAAGTGGCTCTGATCCCTGCGGCATAACCTCTTTGCGGCTTCTGCCCAGGCCTTGATGTATCCCTTCCCGGGGTTTTTACACACCTCTTCTGCAGAAAAAAATGACGGAATACTTAATCATTCCACATTTCATTCCGTATGACAGAGACACTGACAACTTCACATCAAGTCAAAACAGCAACTACCTTTGAAGAGACCATGAAGCGCCCAGGAATAACCTTCATATTTCATCTTCAATTCAAAGCTGAACTGTACAAAACTCTTACAATCTTAGCAGTGAGCACCGATAAGCAGTCCGTTTCGCCGACAACCACAACGCACGAAAAATGTTTTGAATTCTTTGAAACGTCAGCACCTGGTTGGCTTGACCAAATCTGCACTAGTGCTACATATATCACAATACACCTTCCGACACATCTCAGCAACAATTCTTACCCTTTATAAATGCAAAAGCATCACTTACCCAGCGACTTCTCAGACGACGCCCCTTCAACAGCCGATTCCGCATTCGCTGAGAGTTTTGTGTCTTTCTCGCCCTGCGATGAATGTGGTTTAGCCGACTCTACCCTTTTCACTGGTCTCTCACAAAGCTCTTTTGACATGGTTTTAACGCCTTGAATGACGCCATCGCTGCCCGAACTACGTTCTTCGGATTGCGCCACCCCCTCCCCAGCGGTGGCCGTAACTTCTGTGTCATGGCTTTCGATCGCTGCAACGGGGATATTGTATGAAAATGTAAACTATTTATTCTGTGCAAGCGAAATGAACAGATGTTTTAAAATTAATTTAAACTCTGTGATTTCTTCCAATACCAATGTTTCATTCTAATGTAACAGCCGAGTCATAAACTATGACGTCCTTATTTCATCCTTGAACAATTTAAAGCTTAGCCGCACAGGACATGCATGTTCAAAATTCTGACAACAGTCCGTTTCGCTCCAGTCTTACAAGTTCCGGTTCAGTAAAATAACGAAACTGCCCTTCGGATCACACCTACACACACACAGAAAAATAGATGTCGAATGAAACGAGAAATACGCGTCAAGCAAAATATATGTTGTATATTCGTCCATCTGTTATTACCTGAAATCGGCGCAGGGATATTTTCCGCTGCTTTCTTAATCTGGCTACAGGCTTGATTAACATCCGAACTGTCATCACTATCTTTAACCGGTCCCCCAACAATTTCACCCACAAAATGGGTCAAGTGGCTCTGATCCCTGCGGCATAACCTCTTTGCGGCTTCTGCCCAGGCCTTGATGTATCCCTTCCCGGGGTTTTTACACACCTCTTCTGCAGAAAAAAATGACGGAATACTTAATCATTCCACATTTCATTCCGTATGACAGAGACACTGACAACTTCACATCAAGTCAAAACAGCAACTACCTTTGAAGAGACCATGAAGCGCCCAGGAATAACCTTCATATTTCATCTTCAATTCAAAGCTGAACTGTACAAAACTCTTACAATCTTAGCAGTGAGCACCGATAAGCAGTCCGTTTCGCCGACAACCACAACGCACGAAAAATGTTTTGAATTCTTTGAAACGTCAGCACCTGGTTGGCTTGACCAAATCTGCACTAGTGCTACATATATCACAATACACCTTCCGACACATCTCAGCAACAATTCTTACCCTTTATAAATGCAAAAGCATCACTTACCCAGCGACTTCTCAGACGACGCCCCTTCAACAGCCGATTCCGCATTCGCTGAGAGTTTTGTGTCTTTCTAGCCCTGCGATGAATGTGGTTTAGTCGACTCTACCCTTTTCACTGGTCTCTCACAAAGCTCTTTTGACATGGTTTTAACGCCTTGAATGACGCCATCGCTGCCCGAACTACGTTCTTCGGATTGCGCCACCCCCTCCCCAGCGGTGGCCGTAACTTCTGTGTCATGGCTTTCGATCGCTGCAACGGGGATATTGTATGAAAATGTAAACTATTTATTCTGTGCAAGCGAAATGAACAGATGTTTTAAAATTAATTTAAACTCTGTGATTTCTTCCAATACCAATGTTTCATTCTAATGTAACAGCCGAGTCATAAACTATGACGTCCTTATTTCATCCTTGAACAATTTAAAGCTTAGCCGCACAGGACATGCATGTTTAAAATTCTGACAACAGTCCGTTTCGCTCCAGTCTTACAAGTTCCGGTTCAGTAAAATAACGAAACTGCCCTTCGGATCACACCTACACACACACACAAAAAAAAGATGTCGAATGAAACGAGAAATACGCGTCAAGCAAAATATATGTTGTATATTCGTCCATCTGTTATTACCTGAAATCGGCGCAGGGTATTTTCCGCTGCTTTCTTAATCTGGCTACAGGCTTGGTTAACATCCGAACTGTCATCACTATCTTTAACCGGTCCCCCAACAATTTCACCCACAAAATGGGTCAAGTGGCTCTGATCCCTGCGGCATAACCTCTTTGCGGCTTCTGCCCAGGCCTTGATGTATCCCTTCCCGGGGTTTTTACACACCTCTTCTGCAGAAAAAAATGACGGAATACTTAATCATTCCACATTTCATTCCGTATGACAGAGACACTGACAACTTCACATCAAGTCAAAACAGCAACTACCTTTGAAGAGACCATGAAGCGCCCAGGAATAACCTTCATATTTCATCTTCAATTCAAAGCTGAACTGTACAAAACTCTTACGATCTTAGCAGTGAGCACCGATAAGCAGTCCGTTTCGCCGACAACCACAACGCACGAAAAATGTTTTGAATTCTTTGAAACGTCAGCACCTGGTTGGCTTGACCAAATCTGCACTAGTGCTACATATATCACAATACACCTTCCGACACATCTCAGCAACAATTCTTACCCTTTATAAATGCAAAAGCATCACTTACCCAGCGACTTCTCAGACGACGCCCCTTCAACAGCCGATTCCGCATTCGCTGAGAGTTTTGTGTCTTTCTCGCCCTGCGATGAATGTGGTTTAGCCGACTCTACCCTTTTCACTGGTCTCTCACAAAGCTCTTTTGACATGGTTTTAACGCCTTGAATGACGCCATCGCTGCCCGAACTACGTTCTTCGGATTGCGCCACCCCCTCCCCAGCGGTGGCCGTAACTTCTTTGTCATGGCTTTCGATCGCTGCAACGGGGATATTGTATGAAAATGTAAACTATTTATTCTGTGCAAGCGAAATGAACAGATGTTTTAAAATTAATTTAAACTCTGTGATTTCTTCCAATACCAATGTTTCATTCTAATGTAACAGCCGAGTCATAAACTATGACGTCCTTATTTCATCCTTGAACAATTTAAAGCTTAGCCGCACAGGACATGCATGTTTAAAATTCTGACAACAGTCCGTTTCGCTCCAGTCTTACAAGTTCCGGTTCAGTAAAATAACGAAACTGCCCTTCGGATCACACCTACACACACACACAAAAAAAAGATGTCGAATGAAACGAGAAATACGCGTCAAGCAAAATATATGTTGTATATTCGTCCATCTGTTATTACCTGAAATCGGCGCAGGGTATTTTCCGCTGCTTTCTTAATCTGGCTACAGGCTTGGTTAACATCCGAACTGTCATCACTATCTTTAACCGGTCCCCCAACAATTTCACCCACAAAATGGGTCAAGTGGCTCTGATCCCTGCGGCATAACCTCTTTGCGGCTTCTGCCCAGGCCTTGATGTATCCCTTCCCGGGGTTTTTACACACCTCTTCTGCAGAAAAAAATGACGGAATACTTAATCATTCCACATTTCATTCCGTATGACAGAGACACTGACAACTTCACATCAAGTCAAAACAGCAACTACCTTTGAAGAGACCATGAAGCGCCCAGGAATAACCTTCATATTTCATCTTCAATTCAAAGCTGAACTGTACAAAACTCTTACGATCTTAGCAGTGAGCACCGATAAGCAGTCCGTTTCGCCGACAACCACAACGCACGAAAAATGTTTTGAATTCTTTGAAACGTCAGCACCTGGTTGGCTTGACCAAATCTGCACTAGTGCTACATATATCACAATACACCTTCCGACACATCTCAGCAACAATTCTTACCCTTTATAAATGCAAAAGCATCACTTACCCAGCGACTTCTCAGACGACGCCCCTTCAACAGCCGATTCCGCATTCGCTGAGAGTTTTGTGTCTTTCTCGCCCTGCGATGAATGTGGTTTAGCCGACTCTACCCTTTTCACTGGTCTCTCACAAAGCTCTTTTGACATGGTTTTAACGCCTTGAATGACGCCATCGCTGCCCGAACTACGTTCTTCGGATTGCGCCACCCCCTCCCCAGCGGTGGCCGTAACTTCTTTGTCATGGCTTTCGATCGCTGCAACGGGGATATTGTATGAAAATGTAAACTATTTATTCTGTGCAAGCGAAATGAACAGATGTTTTAAAATTAATTTAAACTCTGTGATTTCTTCCAATACCAATGTTTCATTCTAATGTAACAGCCGAGTCATAAACTATGACGTCCTTATTTCATCCTTGAACAATTTAAAGCTTAGCCGCACAGGACATGCATGTTCAAAATTCTGACAACAGTCCGTTTCGCTCCAGTCTTACAAGTTCCGGTTCAGTAAAATAACGAAACTGCCCTTCGGATCACACCTACACACACACAAAAAAAAGATGTCGAATGAAACGAGAAATACGCGTCAAGCAAAATATGTTGTATATTCGTCCATCTGTTATTACCTGAAATCGGCGCAGGGTATTTTCCGCTGCTTTCTTAATCTGGCTACAGGCTTGGTTAACATCCGAACTGTCATCACTATCTTTAACCGGTCCCCCAACAATTTCACCCACAAAATGGGTCAAGTGGCTCTGATCCCTGCGGCATAACCTCTTTGCGGCTTCTGCCCAGGCCTTGATGTATCCCTTCCCGGGGTTTTTACACACCTCTTCTGCAGAAAAAAATGACGGAATACTTAATCATTCCACATTTCATTCCATACAAGTTTAGATGCACATAAATCATTCCCAAAAACCATGCGAAAACACACTGTGCGTAAAGGAACACGATACTCTTTTATCATTCCAAGGCGTGAGCACAAAAATTACACGTACACAATGGTCCTTTAAATTTGTATTCCAAGCAAGTTCCAGAGAGAACAGATGCCGAAGAGAAAATTTAAAAATAGGTGTTATACGAATAAGTACAATCTCGCATATACAGTCCGTTTAGCAATGAGAACGTGCAACTGGCAATACAGGGATTCGGCACTTCATCTAAAATACTGAAAAATACAAGTCCTTTTGGGTCTGATGCTTCCAGTTAGATAATTGAACCTGCAAACTAATGAAGCATTATCATGCAAAACTCAACGGAAGCGGGGATTTGCAAACCATAAAACGACAAAACAGACATTTATACCAATCACAGGGAAGGAAAAAAATCGAATAAGTAAAATCTCGCATATACAGTTCGTTTAGCAATGAGAACGTGCAACTGGCAATACAGGGATTCAGCACTTCATCTAAGATACTGAAAAATACAAGTCCTTTTGAGTCTGATGCTTCCGGCTAGATAATTGAACCTGCAAACTTATGAAGTACTATCATGCAAAACGGAGATTTGCAAACCGACAAAACAGACATTTAACCCAATCACAGGGAAGGAAAAAATCTCTCATTTCTTAATAACATATTACCAATTCCCACAGCCATAGGAAACGGTTTGAGCTTCCTGGGATCGGAAACTTTCTCCGGACTAAAAATGAAAGAATTTTTTGAAATCATGGATCACTCTCAGCTGCTGTAAGGACGTCACTTCTGTCCTTGTCAAGTTTTTTTTCAGTTATTACAGGAGCAAAAACAAATGTTACGATACACTGGTCTTTCAACTCTACAAAAGTATAATTTCTGCGAATAGGACGTCATCATTCCACAAGAACACGCAAAAACAAAAGGGAATCTAAATCAAACTGGTTGTACAGGACGTCCACGACCAGGAAAGGAAAGCAATAGAAAAAAAGTTTAAGAACTTACGCAAAGTCAAAACCGCAAAACGAGACTTCTATACTTCCGTCAGGGTCCCGCCTTCCACACGTGCAGGCCACCACTTCCTTCTATACATGTGAAGCACAACGTCACCTGTTCTGTAGCGCTGCAGATCAACGAACTGTTCTAGGACCTTGGTCTTTTTAATCCACCCTTTTTTCCGCGGCATCTGTGAAAGCAATAAGAGAATGATCATTAGCTGAATATATTGGGAATTCGAAATAACGACAACACAATCCATAAATCTTAGCGAAACTAACCGACAAGTGACCGGATACATTTGGTGTAGCACTGTGATTTTCTTTTTTTTTTCTTTTTTTTTTTACTGCTATGGCCATATCGGGGCCCCCTGCCACATTATTCTGATATGGGGCATTCAAAATCTCTCTAACCGTGGAGTCCCTCACGGAGTAGCAAGAAGGAATCTCAATCTTAGGTATGACCCGACAGCATGAGCTATAACTGCGCGAAATTGACCTTTTTTTTACATTCTAACAGATCATCCATGCCGTTTTTTCATTACATCCTAATCCCACCTGAATTCAGCCGAAACGCAAAAGTTTTTCCGAAAAAGTCTAAGTGCGAATTGGCTTATTCTTTTAAGCGTTCAAGGTGGAGGGGAAACAAAGCATCCGGACTGCGTTCAGGGTAGGGGGTTTAAAATTGGCAAAAGTCTGTGTACGTATTAACAGGGCTGGAAATTGACGGGGATCAGAGACCCTCCTTTTTGGCTACCCAGAGTCCGACTCAGCCGCAAAAAATCAGGTCTTCTTGCGCCCTATGTTATCTTAACACGGTTCGGATCGTCCCTAAATAGCTTTGGACCCTTTTCAAAGACCTAGGTCCCAAGGACCCGGACCAAAAGAAGCTAGTTTCCAGCAGTGGCCACTTAAAAAAAAATTGTAAACCAAGAAATCCAAGAAAGGACAACATCGACAGCATTTTCAAGCGAAACTGAGCAACAATTTTCTGAGCGAACATTTCTAGACACATAATTCCGTAAAATAAAAAGATATGTTAGCTCAGAATGTGCCGTCCTCACAATCAAGCCTGTATTTTTACAGCAGTATCTTACACAAAACAGTGCCACAAAACACACCAAACACGCTAAAACAACATTTTCTCGTGATTCACAAAATCACCGCGCTTTTAACATTTGTGTATTTACCTTTCAGGCGTATCCTTATTAACTTTGTATCCACTTTTAATTTTTCAAAAATTATCCACATGTAACCTGGACGCTTTCTGCATTGAAAGTGACGCCACCAAGAACAAAGCCGCGCGCATACACCTCGTGACTGGTTAATTTGCATACTGAGTAAAAAAAAAACATTCAACTTCATGTACACAGTGTAGTGTTTCGCAGATAATTTCATTCCAAACCTTACAATATTTTTTAAAAACTAACACAAACTAAAAAATATCACCAAACAAGCATTTTAATGGCAGAAAACCTTGACAAAATAACGGATTATTTCGCGCGCAAACAGTGACAAGGCAAGTCAATCATAAAAGTAGTGCACACACAATTAAAACAGCGCTCAATAATATACAGTCAGCCTGTCATGAGCGTGGGAACCTCGAGCTTTTAGCCCGTTCAAAGATCAAAGCAAATCTACTGCGAAATAGAGCTTCTGATACGTGTTTGAATTGGCAATTCCGAAGGAGGACGGGGGCCTGGATGGAGAGGGGGGGAGGGATCTGAGAAGCATATATGGAAGATAAATATGACATTTTTCGCGTGTAAATAGTAAAAAGGCAAGCCAGTCTTAAAAGTAGTGCTCAAACAAATAAAACAGCGCACAGTAATACACAATCAGCCTTTCACATGTGCGTGAGAATCTCTCGCTTTAGCCCGCTGACAGATGCAAGCAAATCAACTACGAATAGTCGTTTCGGTGTGTTTATCAACTGTCAATTTTGCAGTTGGCGTGTACAAGAGAGGCGGAGGAAGGGTGAGGGGGATCTGGCCGTCAAAATTTTTTTTCACTTCTAGACTTTACCAGTCCATTTCGCTTTTTTGGGGAAAGGGTGGGGTTTACCCCGAATGCAACCAACCCCGTTGTTGCACCAATTTAACAGCACAAATACTACAATTTTTGGCTAAAAAAAGCCGTTTTGATGTGCCAAAACGTAAAGTCAACGTGAAACGAATCGATTTCTCTCTCTCTCTCTCTTTTTTTTTTAAATAAAGCATACTCAAGATTAAGGACAGTGAGATAGTGAAACTCAGTTAAAGCGATATTTTTTTGGATAAAGGGAGGGGGAGGTTTGCACGTCATTGTCTCCCACTAGCTACACTAATTGAGCAATATATTTTTGAAGGATTGCGTCCTGCAATGAATAAAATATGCCCATTTTAATGCGATTATCAACTACCAATTTCGCAGTAGTTGCGTATTGGAGAGGGGGGAGTGAGTTCTCGCCTGCAAAAATCTTACGTTTAATGGTGTTACACATTTTTTTATGACTATTAGGCTTTACCATTGCATTTTGCTCTTGGGACGGGGGGGGGGGGGGGGGGTGGGCGGAGGGAGGAGTGGGGGAGTCGCGCACCCTCTCTATTTGCGCTAATACAAAAATGCACTTTTGAAGTATTAGTTTCAGTCCAAGTGAAATAAGTCGAATTTGAAAAAAAAAGACAGCACAAGATTAAGGTCACCAAGCAGTGAGAAACGAAACTCAGTTTAAGTGATATTGACGGAAAGACTGAGTGTATATTAGACTTGTACGCACATGACACACGCTTGTACACCCCAGAAAAATATCAAATGGCATCACTCAAGAACCTGCCTCTACACGGCGTAATCAAGCGAATTTGGGAGAATTTAGTGGCCACAGCACACTCAAGTTTAAGGGCATCAAATAATGAGAAACAAGTAATATTTGTGAAACACAAGCAGGCCCCAACCGTCTCCCAAATTCATAGGGGTATTAAGCGATGACGGACGGACGGACAGACGGACGGACAGTCCAAACCTATAGGCCCCAATCCGAAGGGTTGGGACATAATGAAAGCCAATTTCAGCGATATCCACAGAAAGAGTGGGTGTAAATAAGACATATGCGGACATAAAACACGCTTGCCCACGCCAAGAAAAAAAAGTTTAAAATGAATGGTACTGAGAGTTTACAGTAACTGCACCTCACACGCGACACGCATACATGTCGCTTGCTAAACTAACATGAACAGATATGAAACTCAGATAATGCAATATTTTTTTTCCGAAAAAAAAACGGACGAGGGGGGGGGGGATTTGCCCGTCATTGAATTCTCCTAGCTACACCAATGGAGCAAAACATTTTTGAAGGATTGCGTCCTGCAGTCAATAAAGCAGGCCGTTTTTAGTACGTTTATCAACTACCAATTTCGCAGTTGGCGTATGCAAGAGAGCAGGGAGGAGGGGGGAGGAGGATCTGGCGAGAAAAATGTCTAGGTTTAACGGTGTTAATATATATTTTTTTCACTTCTAGACTTTACCAGTGCATTTCGCTTTTTGGGGAAAGGGTGGAGGGGTTTACCCCGAATGCACCCCCTCCCACCCAGTTGTTGCGCTAATTTAACAGTACAAATACTATAATTTTTTGCTCGAAAAAAACAAGCCGTTTTGGTGTGTCAAAACGTAAAGTCAATGTGAAACGAATCGATTTCTCTCTCTCTCTCTCTCTCTGCTTTTTTTAATAAAGCACACTCAAGATTAAGGACAGTGAGATATTTTAACTAAGTTAAAGCGATATTAACAGATAGACTGGGGTAAATTTGACTTGAAACACATAAAACACGTTTGCAACCCCCCCCCCCCCCCCCACAGAAAGATACAAATGGCACAGAGTAATAACTGCATCTACTGGGCGAATCAAGTCGAATTTGAGAAAATGTTGCGAATACAGCACACTCAAGTTAAGGCCAACAAGAAGTGAGATATGAAACTCAGTTAATGCGATATTTTTTGATAAAGGGAGGGGGAGGGGTTGCACGTCATTGTCTCCCACTAGCTACACTAATGGAGCAATATATTTTTGAAGGATTGCGTCCTGCAATGAGCAAAATAAACCGATTTTAATCCGTTTATCAGCTACCAATTTCGCAGTGGTTGTGTATTAGAGGGGAGGGGGGGGGGGGGGTTCTCGCCTACAAAAATCTTAAGTTTAACGGTTTTAACATTTTTTCCAACTAACAGGCTGTACCATTGCATTTTGCTTTTGTTACAGGAGGGGGGTGGGAGTGGGGGCGGTGCACCCCTCTACTTGCGCTAAAGCGACAATGCACTTTTGAAGTATTATATTCAGTCAAAGTGAAATAAGAAGAATTTGAAAAAGAAGACAGCACAGTTAAGATTACGGTCACCAAGCAGTGAGAAACAAAACTCAGTTCTTCAAGTGATATTGACGGAAAGACTGAGTGTATATTAGACTTGTACGCACATGACACACGCTTGTATACCCCAAAAATATAAATGGCATCACACAAGAATCTGCCTCTACACAGCGAAACCAGGCGAACTTGGAAGAATTTGGAGAACACAGCACTCAAGTTTAATGGCATCAAGTAATGAGAGATTAAGTCAATTTCAGCGCTAGCCACAGAAAGATGGAGTGTAAATAAGACATGTACGGACACGAAACACGCCTGTTCGCACAATAAAAAGTTATAAATTGCACTGAGAGTTTACAGTGACTGCAATTCACACACAACACGCGTACATGAGCCTTGCGAAACAGACCGGCTTACATAAAGAAACCGAAAATAATATGTCAAACAAATGACTTGGTTAAAAAAAACAAGAATCTACGAAGAATAACAAACTCTAACGATTGCTTAATAAAATATGTGACACTTTGCTTCAGTTAAACAAAAATATGTACTTAAAAAAATGAAGTGGAAACTTTCTGGTATTATCGTCCACTACCAAAAGGGGTGTTGCCTTGTTTACCCTCAACTTTAACTTTGATTTTTGAGATTTATAGGCTACAAACAAAACAATAAATAACTTTAAAACGTATTTGCGATATTATTCTTCCTGTTTTAAATACAATTATACGGATATGCCACCCCAGAATCTACTAAAATGTAGGCCAAAAAGTAGACAACCACCCGGGGCCGGGTCCATTCCAACACGTGGTCGCGCTCCCCTGACACATGTGCTAGCACCTGATTGGTTGAAATGTGATATAAAAATAGATTTCACACAGATCGAAAGATGTGTACGCCTTCTGATTGGCTCTCGTTCCACGTGCTTTTCTCACACAGAGTTCATGGTAGGTAGCCACCTATATGTTGGTGTGAGAACTATTTTACACAGAAATTTTGAAGGTCTCTGTAAATTTCTGCGAAATAGGCATGTGGTCTCAGGTGAAAGAGCACGTCCTGTTTCGCAAAATGAGCCCCTTACACAGATTTGCGAAACGGACGACCCGACCAAAATGCGAAACGGACCGAAATTCGGTCCGTTTCACTTTAACATTGCAACGTGATACACACCAATTCGTCTTGTTTCCCGACGAAGCCGCATCCACACAGACACACGCACACACGTACACACATACACACACACAGAACGTATAAACACTATATGTCTCCCCTTGGTCGGGGAGACATAATTAACGAGGGGCCCCTGTATATTATTCAAGAAATAACCCATTGAAGGAAGAATTTTCATCTTTTAATTTTTGTCAAGTGTTTAACATTTCACTACCGAAATGAGGTTCTACTTTTTATTATTATTATTTTTAGTAATTTCTGACGCTGTTTCACACTATTTGTTCACACAACCACGTTTTTGTTGATTCAAAGTCAATGCGTTTTTACAAAATAAACTTAATTGATAGGGAAGTTTTCAATCCAGTGAGTTACTGAGTTTTCAATCGTGCTGACCAAACCTAATCACTTCTAAAACCTTTTTTCATAATCACTGCTTATGTTGCGACAAATAGAAATGTCTGTTTTACACCTGCTTTTGCAAGGGCGACAGAAGAAAAGTGAGCTGTGTAGACGTCGAGATTCCAACCAAATAACAACAGAGTGTCAAAGCAACGAGCGAGAATCAAGTGAAGTCTTGTGTCAAAAAGGCAAAAAAAAATAATGAAAACATTAGAGGCTGAGGAGCACCAAAGGCTTTGTATCCATGCAGTCGTGTTCTAATTAACGGACGGCAAAGAAAACGCACGAAGATGCCTTGATATATTTTATGTGCCCTTTTCAATCGATGGTTAATTACTGATATGTTTTTTTAAAAACAAAACTATATTTTTACAATTAAATGAAGATGACAAACATTTAACACAACTTGTCATAACATCAAAAGCATTAGCGCTAGAATACACGGATACTGCTGGAACAAAATATAACGTACGGCGGAATGGAGGATGGATGGCAACTTTCCTAAGAGGAATTTAAAACACAGAGAATGTAACGCAAATGTTGTCACCCTCTTAAGGTGACCTCTGGATACTAAACAAAGGATGGATGATGGGAGGACCCTTATAGCTTGGATAAATGTTTCAACAATTTGCATGAATTGAAATTGAGAATCCGGGAGAAACTCCCCATCCCCCTTTGGCAACTGTGGAGAAATGCCCCCTACTCGATATTTTTGCTGTAGTGGGATAAAATCCCCCTGTATAATATCTACAATTTGCGCTATGGATATGGGAGTTATAATCAAGGGAGGGCGTAAGCAAGGGCTTTGTTTTTCGGGTCATGGCCGAGTAGGTCAGAAACAGCACAGCGCTTTAAATGGTTGTACGAGTGCATGCCAAGGATACTCTTCTAAATGTACCGAGAGTACTCAAGTAACCAGTTGAGTAATTCTTTACAGAGGCACTCCACCAAACAACAAACTACATTATAATATTTAAATGCATTTGATACGCAGGCTATATTCGATAAAAGAAATTAAGTTCTACGAGGGGCTGGAGGTTGATTTCTGCGTAAGATTACATGTACATATCCAAGGTGCATTTTCTCCGGTTACGGCAAAAAAACTGGACAGGGCTTTTCTCCCACTGCCAAAATAGGGGGATTTTTCAGAAGGTGAGGTCACATCTAACCTATTACTCTGCCATGCCCTGTGAATTGATCATTATTGCGGCTTAACCACAAAATGAAATAACAGTTTGAAGTAGAGCTACATAAGTAATTGAAGTCTCTTATATTGCAGGAGATGTTGTTTTTAAACGATTCTTCTGTAGAACAGTAAAAAAAAAAAAACAAACAAAGTTGGGTGGAGTTTGTGCGTGTATATCTTAAATGACATCCATATTATCCAACAAGCGCTTTCTTGTATGATCAACTTTATCTTCAATTTCGAAACTGATACCAATAGGGGGCAAAAATACCAGGGGGAAATAGACTAGTCTAGCTCCCTCCCTCGCCCAGTCTACCTTGCTCCCCCGGGGGGGGGGTGTACAGCGGGCAAGATAGACTGCTACACCAGTCAACCATCCCTACCCCCTTGCAACCTGGTCAGCTGCCCCCTCCAATGTGGTAGGACTGTCATCTGTATCACTCCCGCTATCCCCACTTCAAAAACTTACAGAAGGCATTATATTCACTGGTGCACTGAAAAAGCCTACTGTTTCTACCGAATGTGAAATGAAATCTTACCATGTCCAAGAGGCAACTGGCAGCGATTTGAAAATGCAGGAAACTGATAGTTAACTATCTAGCGACAGACTAGATATGTTTGCTTTCCTGGGGGTTTGGACAACTCGGCACCTTGCCATCTCGGCACCAAACAAACTCGGCACCATTTGGACAACTCGGCACCATTTTTTTTAGACGGCTCGGCACCACACTTTGGACAAGTCGGCACCAATTTTTTTAAGTCGGCACCAAGAATTTAAAAGTTGAGTTGACTATTTTATTTTAATTAACTCTTGTTTTATTGTAGAAACGAAGTAATTAAACGTCGCACTACAACGAAATGCCAAATTTATTGAAAGCAGTGTGAATCTCAAACATCAAATATCACAATATCCAAATAGGGGTCAGGACATCTCGCCAAAAATCCAACTCGCCATACTTTTATACCAAATCGCCATACTTTTTTTTGCTTACATTGTACACACCATTTTCGTGAGAATGTCCTCTTGCTTAACTTCTCATTATGAAACTAAGGGTAATTTTATGCATTTTTAACTTTATGGTTTTTTTTTTTTTTGCTTTAATTTTACACACCATTCTAAGTTTTGCCCATGTTAAGTTTAGTGACATTGGATCGCAATTCCTTTAAATTAAAATACATGAAAGTAATTAAGTAAAACCGGGAGAGAAGCAATCAGTTGGAAATACAGTGGATTGTAAGTGGGAGATATTGTAATTGTTCTTGAAATGAAATTGCAATCCCACTATGAGCGAGAGAGAGTGCCATAATTTTTTGAATTAAATTGCAATGGAGTGTTAGTGAGAGATATTGCAATGATTCATAGTTAGCCAATGAGACTAGCAAAGTGAAGCTCTGTCACTGGGTAACCCGACAGACCAATCACACCACAACACAGTGCAATTTTCCTGTATAAAAGGAGTAAAATTTTGGTCTTGAAATCAGTTCAACAAATCTGGATAAATAAATTTGTTTTTCCTTCTGTTTCTTACTTCTTCAACACCCCTTTTCGGTAGTAAACAATTTCCTTATACACGCACGCTCTGTTTAGTTCTTGTATTTTACACACCATTTTTCGGTTGTAATCAATATGTATAGAAGGCCGAAAGGGCATTTGAAAAGTATGGCGAGCTGGCAAGACCTATGGCCAGTGGGTAAGCATTTGGAAAATTATGGAGACTTGGTTTATGGCGAGTTGGTAAATTGTCCTCAACGTGCTTTATGTACCTGATGATTAGGATGAAAGATGTACTGTGAAATGTGGTGTGTAAAACGACCCGTTCTCATTACAAATTAAAGTTAGCTAAACCCTGAATGCCATGAGATAGCCAATACATCGCGAGTAATTTTTGTATGTCTATCATAAATAGTTCAAATTGTGAAGATTCTTGAGATAATGAACTTTGGGTAATACATATATTTGGATATTGTGATATTTGATGTTTGTGAGATTCACACTGCTTTCAATAAATTTGGCATTTCGTTGTAGTGCGACGTTTAATTACTTCGTTTCTACAATAAAACAAGAGTAAATTAAAATAAATTCTTGGTGCCGACTTAAAAAAAAATTGGTGCCGAGTTGTCCAAAGTGTGGTGCCGAGCTGTCCAAAAAAAATGGTGCCGAGTTGTCCAAATGGTGCCGAGTTTGTTGGTGCCGAGATGGCAAGGTGCCGAGTTGTCCAAAGACCCTTTCCTGACCTTTTTTTCCTGACCACTATACAGCATTGTGTAGACACAGTTATATCACAATTTAGAGTCATTATAGACTCAAAGATACAATAAAAGTTATCAATAATTTTCAGCTAAGAAATCTAAACGGTTTGGTATTCTTCAATATTAAAAAAATATAGCTAAATCGGTGGTCACGTAAGTGCATATAAACGTGAGTTAGGCGCATTCATGTACTGCAGTCCACGCAGGGCCATATTATACACAAGAGCAGAAATTTCTGTGATTAGCAGACAAATTCAAAAACCCAGCTCGTATTATATATTATTATGGCAATATCCCCAGTCTGTTCCAATTTCTAAATTTAGAAATTTAGCTGTTTTTTTGGTGGATCGTCAAAAAACTAATTTACAAAGAGAACCATCTTGGGAAGATTAATGAAAAATTGGAAAGGAATCCGATCCAAATTGCGGGAGATTCAATTTGAAAATTGGCTACGAAAATTAAAATGCTCCAATTAGGTAGTTTTTGGTTGATCGCCCAAAAGGAAACTTTCCAAAAGAGGTCTACCCAGTAAAGAATTATGCAAAATCAGAAGACAATCCGATCAAAATTGTGGGAGAAGGAGCATTTTGAAAAGTGGCAACCATAAAAAAAAAATAAATTACTTTATTTTGGCTAATTTTTCAGGTTAGGCCTACCTACAGAAAATTAATACAAAATCTGAATGGAACTGAGGTAGAATAGCATTTTAAGTACTCATGTACATACAAACGACGGATAACCTCCCCCCCCCCCCCCCCCCCCCCCCCCACTCAAATGACGTGACTGGACCAGCGAATCAAAGTGCGCTGATTTAAAAAAGCAACATTCTGCACATAAAGTATGAAGCATAACTATTGTAATGTGATTAAAAATAAGAACATAGAGAATAAATCTGCAGTAACTTTAATGATTATAAAAACTGCCGATGAAAGCAAAAGACCGTCATGATCGTCTATTCAGAATTGTCATGGGCTTTGTACAGAAGGCAACAAACATTTAAAACGAAATCCATATTGCTTTATGAGCGGTGAAAATCTTTCATTCTGACGATTTTTTTTTCAACAATCTCAACAAAAAATGCGACGTTACACACTTTCCATATCTGTTACACTTTCTGTTATATTCCGTGTTAGAAATTTTAAAATAATCCAACAAGTAGTTCTGGAGACACAGCCTGGACGACATGTTCCCTCACGCGGAGTGGTACCAAATTTCAAAATAGTCTTTTCAATATGTGCTCTATAAGTTTGTGAAATTTTAACACAATTCAACGAACAGAGATCCAGCCCAGACACGACGACAACAGTAGGTCCCCAAAAGACCAAAAGTTCTGCCATTTAGACAACTGTACAATAATCTTTCATGAATCTGAACAAAAATCGTAACAGAAAGTTTCACATAATCAATATGTGCTTTATCCATGTGTAAAATTTCAAAACGATTCTACTAATAGTTTTCGAAAAAAGTCGTCAGTTTGACATTATTTTTATAAATTCGAATGAAAACAAAATGTTGCACACCTTCCATACGTGTTCCATCCGTGTGTAGTATTTCAAAACCATCCGGTCTATAGTTTCTGAGATCTAGCCCCGACACACCGGCGGACAGACAGACAAGCCCACAACTACAAGGCGTGTGGCCTTTAATTCGTTTTAAAACTACGGACTGCCGAAAAAACACTAAAAAAAGTCCTCTGTTTGTGACGCGTGCATTGAATACATCCTGAATAGGAAAGCAACATTATTTGAGCAAAATTTGAATAAACAGTACCCAATATATGGAACTATACATGCATAATGCAATACCGAACGTACGATGCGCTTATAAAAGACAAAACACCACAGAAAATATTAAGTGGTGCCCGTTTCACAAACAACAATTTCTCTTCGCCACCACATAGCTTTTGAAAAACCACCAATTTGTTCTACGTGACCAAGCTTCACGCAGGCTTGCTCTCCCTTTCAGTACATAGTATATTATATTTACATATTACTAACACGCAGTTAACATTACGCGACAGCAGTGACTTTGACATTCACTTGCTCTAATGACGTCAATTCATCATAGCCAATTAAATAAGTTGCTGGAACTTTGCTCCAATTAACTCATTGAGCATCACAAGTAAGCGTTTTTTATTGATGTGACTATTTACTTTTTTTTTAATTCTTGCGAGCCACAGGGCCCTATAGCTGAGCACGAAAACACCCACATCTCCAACGTAACACAAAGAAAGAAAGAAAGAAAGAAAGGAACAAAGACAGAAAAGAATAAAAAAAAGAAAGAAAGCAATAAAGAAAGAAACAAACAAACAAAGAAAAAAAGAAAGCAATAAAGATGAAAGAAAGAAAGAAAGAAAGAAAGAAAGAAAGAAAGACAGAAAGCAATAAAAAAAAAGAAAGAAAGAAAGAAAGAAAGAACATAACTCAAGACGTAATTCTCTGGGATTTTAACAGTGTACAGACAGCAGAGTAACATTTACACCATAGGGTGAAAATACTGCGGTATGACAACGGTGTCTATACATTCACACAAATAGGGATCGCCCGCGCATTTCCCAACCAGATCCTCGGGCAGATAGCGGTAATTTGCGCCCTGAGGTTTCTCGTCGTACGCATGTGCAACTCTCTGCTGCTTGTAGTTTCCAAATGCCTGTGACGTCACTCGTGATCGTGACGTCAGCGGGCACGTCATGGGCTGGAAAGTATCCTTGTCAAGGCAGACTTCTATTTGGTACAAGTACTGTTGTTGTGGCTCCTGCAACAATAAAGCATCCAAAACTACCACTAAGTATCAGTAAAAGAAGAGCTAGAAGAAAAACGAAATGCTGATTATTCGTCACCTATTTTATGCACTCCGGAGTGCCAGTTTTTTAATCGTCCGATCAAACAAATATCACGTTGTACACCTGCAATACTGTAAGCATATCTGTTCTTTGTATTAAATTTTAAAACGCTGAGCCTAACAGTTTCCGAGAATTTGTATGAACACAAGTCAAAGGTTCCATACAAAATTATCACCTCTTGATAAATTACAACTGTATCCATTATTGCCCAACAAAAATATCACGACATTGAACATTTGCAATAGATATTGTGCAAATATATTTTCACTGTGTCAGTTTCAAAAAGCTGGGCCTTATGGTTTCTGAGAAATTGTCTGGCAATCCAAACTGTGTAACTTTTATCAACTGTGCTGATAAGTATATTTTGTTCCTTTTCAACAATAATAAGGTGTTCATCATCTGCAACATATTTATTTTCAATATGTTAAGTTTCAAAAGGCTGCGGCTTATGGGTTTTTAGAACTTGTCTGACAAAATCGTGTCGATGCGAAGTATGCCATTTTTTTTTCATTTTTGACAAAGTTCAGCTCCGCCAATCCCACGTCAATCCCACGTCAATACCACGTCAACCCCACGACGTGGCACATTGCAGACATAACAGACATTGTCACTGTGCACAATTTCAAAAGACATTGCCTACAAATAATTCTTCTTGTTATTATTATTTTTTAAACTATCCGTACTGTGTTTTTCGGGCATCCTTGCATCATGTGACTGTTGAGCCACAGGCATGCCTTGCTAAAATCTAATTTGCATAAAACTGCGACCAACTTCCAACTCCATCCAATCTATCAAATCCATTTACAATGCAATGCAACGGAGAGGCAAACAGGACCCACACGATTGGTATAGCCCATCTGGCCACCTGGGCTAAAATGTAATAGCCAGGTAGGTGGGAATGTCTCCTACCTTTGTTTGACATTTCAAGACTGTAAGGCTATTTCTCAGAGTAAAAAGTCACTAACTGGCACTGCGATTCTATCAAAATACGGCCTAAACGATGTTAATACCAGTGACCTTGACTCCAGAGAGAGTCAAGACCAAAGATTGACCATTATATTTGAAACGGTTATAGATTGAGCGATTTTAGCTCCATTTTCGATCCTTGAGTCTAAAAGACGTTACATAAGCTGTGCCTTGGTGACACTGGCCTTCTCCAGTGTGGCCAAGGTCAAAACGAAAGTTGAGCGTTATCTTGAAAGCGTCTAGAGACAGATCGATGTTGAGCTCATTTTCCACTCTTTGGGCGTAAAAGACGTTCCATAATCGATACCTCGGTGACCTTGACCTTCTTGTTCACGGTCAAAAATTGGAAGCTGACCATTATCTCAGAAACGGTTACAGGCAGAACAATCTTGAGCTGTTTTCGACCCTTTGTTTTGGCCTAAACGACGTTACATAAGAAGCACCTCGGTGAATTGGACCTTCTCGGTCACACGTCATACTCAAAAACTCAAAGTTGACTATTATTTCGGAAACAGTTATTTTGACCTCATTTTCGACCAATTGGGCATAAACGACGTTGAATAAGATGTATCTCTATGGCTTTGATCTTCTCGTTGACGCCCAAAACCCGATAGCTGACAGAATCTTAAAAATAGTTCGACACTTGTGCTTATCCCTATTTAACTGCCAACCCCAGCGCTACGTGCAAGAAAATCCATCCTACTCCCACCCCTGAACTATACAAGTATCGTGGAGCCGCCCGGGGCTTTTTTATTCAAGGGAACAGAATTGCCACATATCTTACCTTCCCGTATTCACATTCCATGACTATGGAATCGTTGGCAAACGCGCTTTCCAAAGCCCGCCTCACTTTCTCTACCTGGAGAAATTTCCATGTCTTTTAATACAAAGCTCCATTTCCACTTCGCTTGATATCAATGACTTCTGCCCCCAAGTGATTCGAATATTCAATCATACTTTCAACAAAACTTCTTTCACAAGGAAATGCTTTGATATCGAAAGATTAATTTCAAAAACAACGCCAAATGCAAACACGGAAACGAAATGTAAACACGGAAACAAAACTGGTGTGAAAAACAGAAGTTTCCATTTATTCATATCAAATTTAATTAACGTTAATCAGTGTTCTTGTACATTTATAAAATACACAGACTGTAACAGTAACTTAATCATCTCAACCGAAAATAGCCAAAAACTGAACAATCGTTGCACTACTCACAGGGTATGATGTTGAATTATTGGGCACCATATTGTTCTTCTTCAACACGCTGTTAAAAATAGCACAATTTCCTCTTATCGGAATGAAAACTTTTCTGCCGGTTTTTTTTTCAAAATTCCTACAGGAAACGGGATGCTGATCTCAAACAGAATGTAAACAGGACTTATTAAAAACAAGACCCTCGACCTACTAAGTTACCCCTTGGGTCCTCTGTACAGTGGTTTATTACATGAGGTACTCTTCGTGTCAACTGCATACATACACACCTGGCGATGTCCACGGAACGCTGAAGGTCTAGTCCCATCTTGAAATATTTGTACTCGGTGTTGAGCTGCGGTTTATTAGTAGAACAAGTACCGTGCTTCATCCACTCATGTTTCCTGTCCGAAAACGCGCGAAGTCCAGGCACCCGAGTCCCCAGGGGCCGGTAATCACAAAGCAACACTAGTGGTACCACTGGTGCTAATAGCGCTTTGTGAATACCAGCCCAAAGAAGTAAAGTACATTTTTTTTCACATGTAGCGTCTTACATAATTGCATAAATCAATTTGACCATGAGCAAAGGAATTTGTTTGATTTTTGTTTTTGTGCGCAGACAAAAAATCAGTGTACACTGACTGATGTTGACTCTTCTCAGCAATTCGGATTGCGCATACATAACGTCACACACAAATGAAATGCACTTGAAACTGATACAAAAATAACATAAATTACTAAAAGTCAAAGTAAAATGTAAAATTGAAGAAAAAAAAACCCAAAAGAAACGCTTTATCTCAAACAAAAAAAATTTAGTCTGCAAAAAAGGCAACCGAATGGAATTCCGTGCTTTTTTCATTATGTTATTAATTACAATTATCACAAATGTCGACTCTTCAGTCGGAGGCAGCGCCATCACCTCACACTACCCACAGCACCCCCCCCCCCCCCTCCCTCGAACCTCTGTCCCAAGAATAAAGCACGGTGAGAGGCGCCAGGCAGTGCTATCCAACTCCACTCTTTTGGAATAACCGGTATCCGCCCAACATGGCCCGGACCAAAATGGCGCGAAAAAAATGCAAGGGGACAAAATGGCCCGACCCAAAAATGGCCTGTTACAAAATGACACTGAGAGATGTTATGGGGTTTTTATCACGCCTTGCTTGATTAATGTCAGCTAAGTTCTGTTTCACTTGTCCGCCCATGTTTCTGTCGATCCGTCTCTACGTTGTGTAGATCGACGGTGCGGTGATTTTTATTTTTAATATTTTGCCCCCCTCCCCTTCTTACTAAAGGAAGGTTCGAGCCATTTTGTCCCCCTTGCACTTTTTCGGGTCATTTTGGACCGGATTCGGAATAACCACAAGCACCTTTAACAAAAGTGACTGAAATTCACTAACCAAAAGTCATCCAAATCTGACGGTGCTGTTGTGTACAGATTCGGCCAATGCGCCATCAACTCTCCAAGCAGTGGCTTCAAATCACAAGTAAATACACACGTTTATGCACACACACACACACAAGGGGGAACGCGACCAAAAAAACACTGGCTTAATATAAAACGGCATGTATGCCAGAGTAAAACCCGGAAAAATGTAAACAAACTGCTGTTACTTCTCATAATGCTTACCACTTACACGATGTGTCATTAACAAGAAATTAAAAGAGGTACGCTCTTCTGAAAGGGCAGGGAAAACCGCAATATAACTTATACATAACTTGGAATTCAATCGTCTTCGCAGGGTTGAGACTTCGTAAAATTTTCCGGTCGACCTCCGGGCGACCAACTTAAAAAAGTTAGTCGCCCTTCACAAAAGTTAGTCGCCCGACGCAATTTTTGCAAAATTTGTCTAGCCCGCCTCACATGAAAAAACAACAACACAATGGTGTTTAAAATAACCAACAGTATTTACCTGAAAATACTCAGAAAAAAAGTTAGTTGCCACTCGGGCGACCAACTCGAAAAAGTTGGTCGCCCGAGCCAAAAGTTGGTCGCCACGGGCGACCGCGAAATCTCAACCCTGGTACGGTTCTACACTCGACAAGTACCTGGATTTGTTTGGGGTCAAATTGCCACGATGCATTGCAGTTGAAAGGGCCTAGAGTCTTCCCTTCCGATGGCCTGTTCAACAAGAGTTAGCTTACAGTAAGTTAGTCTTTAGCTGCAAAAAAGGCAACCGAACGGAATTCTGTGCTTTTTTCATTATGTTATTCATTACAATTATCACACACAGATCACTTTTTAACACTTGACAAGCCATTGGCTTGCAAGGGCTATATGAATTTGTGCGAGCAGCCGTTGGCACCTTACATGAACAAATACTACTGTACGGTGGCAGTGATGATATGGTTAAGACACAATTCAATGAAATTCAAGCAATTTTGGCATCACTGTAAAGCTTTAACAGTAATTATTACTTATTCATACGCTAAAACTGACTTTACTTTAGAAAATATCAAGAGCAATGACAACGCCGCCACAAGTCCATGCCTTCATGTGTGACGACATGACAATATTACTTAAGTATAGTTTCGTTATTATATTTCATGACTGACAGTACACGTACAAAGGACACAGTAGTACTTTGACTGGTACCTTCGCCCGGTAGGTACGCAAAGCCGTACTTACCACTCTTCCAGGATCAAAAACGTCACGCTACACACTACTGAATGTGTGTACTTTACATCGTAATAAAAATGTAATTACGCCATTGAAACATCATGACATAAAAAAACAAGTAAGTATTTGTGAAACACAAGCAGGCCCCAACCGCCCCCAAATTCATAGGGGTATAAAGCGATGACGGACAGACGGGCGGACATCCCAAACCTATAGGTACCAGTCCGAAGAGTTGGGGCCTAACAAAACCATACTCGCGTTTGGACTGATCCGAAACCCCCTTTCAGGCTCATACTACCAGTGCCACAAGCTGCGGGACAGTTTTTCGAATCAGTCCGCCCGCCCCAGAGGTTTTATCATTATGTTCAATTGCAATAATAATAAAAGAAATGAAGTCATAAAAACACAACTCCATGTGCCTTGCTAGAATAATCTTTTTTTTATTGATCCCGATTTTAAAGATTTTATATCAATACATTATTACTACAATCAAACACGTACCAAAGCCCGTGAACAGTCCAGGAGGTCACATTTTTTGGAATCACACATCTTTTCTGGAAAAAAGGCACAGAATTATATTTTGTAAAATTCCATGCACTCATACATTAAGTCGAAAGACGATGAACGTCACGGGACATTGCGACCAGCCGAGAATCTCTACAAAATGACTGATGGTCGGTAATTAGCCAACAATATTCAATACAAAGTTTCCCCAATTTTTTGCTCAACAACAAAAGTTTGCTGTTGGAGGGGCAGGGGGTTACTGTATAGGAAGCATCCACTGATAACTAATATTGAAAGGTTAGCGTCTGCAAGGAAGCAGCCTATTTCTTTCTTTTTTCTTTTTTCTGCATTCAGCACCATATGGCCAACTTCGTACAAAGCAAAGTCCTAACATCTTACGAGTCTTTACCAGCAGACAATCCCTCATTTTACGACATTGGGAGGACGCCATTACGACATCAGAAACTGATCAATTATCTGCCGGGATGGCGAATCGCGAAAAGTACCAGCGCAAAGTTCGGAGACAAAGGGCTGAGCTAAAGGACTCGCACCTGTCTACACTGCACTTTTCACATCGCTACAATTTCAGTGCTCTGTCAATTGTGTTGAACTCACATCCAAATTTCAATGATCAGTCAATTGGGGTGATTTTCAACGGGTCATTTCAAAACATTTAGAGCCTAAGAAAGGACTACCAAGAACACACCAGTGTCACTGTTCCAAAGTGTTACCGCGTTTCACATACAAACATCTCTGCAGAAATAGCTCCTTCTCGAAAAAGAACAGTAAGTTTTAACGCTCACGCTTATAATTTATAAATAAAGTACTCACTTCACCATAGGCACACATAGAGGGAGGCCACTGTTGCGTGTAGACGAAATGATCCCAGCTTTTGTTCTGGCTTTGTTTGAGCGTGCCCAGTAATTGCGCTTCTGCATAGTTTGTTACTGAACGTGATTCAACAAGTTGAAGTAAAGTCACTGCGGTAATGCACAGATAATACACTCTACTCTCCATCTACAAAATAAACACTGTTTTAATATTGTTGTTACTTTTTCTTCTAGCCACATAGTGGTCGTTATCCCGGTATAAAATCCCTGACTCTTACAACTTATTTATTTATTTGCTTTGTTTTTCATTTTTTTTATATTTCGTCAAAAGAGAAAAACAAAAACTGCTTTTCTGTCAGTGTTAGTAACCTTTTACATTCTTTAAAATAAGAATTCTGGAGCAAATGAGAGACTAGATTTTTAAAAAAAAATTTTTTCAATTTTGTTCACGTTTTTCTATTTACAAGGCAAGAAAATTTTAAAGAAAGTTTTATGTGCCTTACAAAAAAAAAAAGTGAAAAAAAAAATCGATTTCTGTGACATTGCATTCATTTACAGTCTATTCCAGAATACCGAAAAATATGTGGTTTCTTATTTGCTCCAGAATTCTTATTTTGAATAATACGATGCAGTATGCTAAAACTGGCAGTGCAGTCTGAAGCCGCATAAACAAGCCACCGCCGAAGGCACAGCCCCCGCCTGGTCTGAAGTCTGGTTACATAGGGCTACAGAGTGTTCTGAACGATTTGAATACGATCTCTTGTTTCAACAGATAAATTTGGTTGCAAATTGCCAAGTAGTTTCGCGTTACCATGATTGCAAGAAACTGCGGACGAAATGTAAGATGGCGGATTATCAATGAAATCCAAGCGTGCTTTTTAAATGATTAAGCAGTGTCTAAAATTTGATGATGAACGGTTAAATAGTTTTTGGGTAACTGTGTTAACATGAAAATCCAAGCTGTCGGCTGGCGGCCATTCAATCCGTTCTCTGACTTAACATGTCACTTTCGACTTTATTTGCAATATAAAACATAGGCATCGGAGAAGCAGAGCCCTCAGCCAATAGCGGTTACATCACTGTGGTATGGTTACTCTTTTAAAATACCGCCCGGACAAAAACAATATACAAGGTGCAACAGATGGAGCAACGGACGGGTCCTTGCACATCTACACTATATATACTTTCTTCCTGTAAGGTTTGGTGAAGATCCGATGAATAGTTTTTGAGATATCGACGAATGGACACGAGCCAAATTGCGCCCACCGTTGCACATCTATACTATATATGCTGTGAAGATCCGATGAATAGTTTTTGTGATATCGCCCGGACAAGAAAAAAGTTTGAAGTGTGACTGACGGACAGACGTATGGACACGAGCCAAATTACCCCTCCAGCACATCTATGCAGGGTTGAGATTTCGCGGTCGCCCGTGGCGACCAACTTTTGGCTCGGGCGATCAACTTTTTCAAGTCGGTCGCCCGAGTGGCGACTAACTTTTTTCATGAGTATTTTCAGGTAAATACAAGCCGTTGATTATTTTAAACACCATTTTGTTGTTTTTTCATCTGAGGCGGGCTAGACAAATTTTGCAAAAATTGCGTCGGGCGACTAACTTTAATGTCGGGCGACTAACTTTTTAAAGTTGGTCGCCCTCCGGGCGACCAGAAAATTTTACGAAGTCTCTACCCTGTCTATGCTATATATACTTTCTTTCGGACAAGAAAAAAGTTTAAAGTGTGACGGACAGACAGACGGATGGAAAACAGCCAAATTGAACCCACCGTTGCATATCTACACTATATATACTTTCTTCCTGTAAGGTTTGGTGAAGATCCGATAAATACTTTTTGAGATATCGCTCGGACAAAAAAAAGTTAACGGACAGACAGCCCGACAGCAATAGTCTTCAGCCAATATTGGCCGAGGGCAAAAAATTCGGGGCGCTGGACCATGCAACTGTTTTGTTAACTATATCACAGTCAGATTTGTTAAACATCTCTCGACCAAACAGAAAAAAAGCTTTTTATTTGCAAATGCAAGAACTTTTATCATCTATCAATTATGTCAGTGAATATTTTACAGATAAAAATCAATCTCTTTGTTTAAATTTTTTGTCACTTTACTTCGGTCACATGAAATTTAAAGCCTATAACGTAAACAAACATTTGACCGGTGAGTGAGGAAGCTCACTTTTCCGCACTTTAACGAAGAAATACAAGTAAGTATTCGTGAAACACAAGCAGGCCCCAACCGCCCCCCCCAAATTCATAGGGGTATAAAGCGATGACGGACGGACACCCCAAACCTATAGGCCACAATCCGAAGGGTTGGGGCCTAAAAAGATATGCATCCCATTAAAAGTTGTGCTCTTTTGCGAAAAAAAAGGTATTTAGTGCATGAACTTAAAGAAATGTTTGAATAATAGGGACTTGACTGGCATTCTGTTCTGTCCTTATATTTAAGGACGTCCTCATTCTTGAGATTAAATGGTTCATCCTTATTTTTATCCTTATTTTTAAAAGACTTTGTTAAGTTTGAGGAGAGAGCAGAATAGCCTTTTATCCTTATTTTTTAAAAATAAGGATATCCTTAAATACAGAATACCACTCCTGGTATGGCGGATTCGTGCCTCAGAACATATGAAGTTGACCCCTATTAGCGGAACAATATGATGAGCGGAACAATACAATGCTTCGTAGCTATTGGCCACATTCTTTTGGACCTCTCAGAAAACTGAGAATCCACTCTCCAAACAGACCAGAGAAGCTCCAGAGACACCGTCCAAAAGAACACGTCTCAAAAAATCGAGAAATAAAAAACACAAATCTAGCTATTTTGTGCTTATTTCAGATAAATATTTAATTCATATGCCCAGAAATATATCCTGTGACAATCGTTTGTTGGGGCATTGGTTTAAATGTGATCTGTTTTACCTAATAACATCCCTACCACTTCAGCAGTACCAACGGTGTTACAGATTAGACCTCAACCTATAGTAATTGAGGTTAAACCTTTGGGTCCTCTTGTATTTCGCTATACTTAGTGCAATTACGTCTAAAGTCTTCCTTGACCTAAATTTCTACTCTTAAATATCTATATTTCACATGCATTTTTGCAAATAAGTTGTAGAATTGCCTTTGTTTACATTTCCGCCATCTTGTATCTGACCTTCTCGAGAGAAGTTTTCCGAGACAAAAACTGTCTCTAGATAACGAGAACTTCTCCAAGAGAACACCTATCGATTTTCCGAGAGCCTCTTGATTTTTCGAGACGATCCAAGAGAATGTGGCAAATTTATACCAAAACATTTGCAGTCAAAACGACAACGCCATCGAAAAGAGCCGAAGTACAAGGCAATGAACAGCAGATATAAATTGTGAAAATTAAATATTTCCTCAATTGTATGGCCAGGGTATACCCTTTGCAGTTTTTTTTTTTTTATGTGTGCGAGCAAAAACAGTACTTCCTATTTCTTTTTAAGCATCCTGTTTTCTTTCGAAACTCCTGGAAAAACACGTGCATTTGTTTATAAATGCAAATTAGTAAGCATGATGGCTGTAAGCAGAAATGCTAAAATTGGCGATTTCATGAAACTAAGCTGGAATTGTTCGTTGTTGTCCAGCAGCCAACTTCTACGGCGGTTCGGTCTGTTGTGTATGACACCTTTTTATTGCGCAGACCCACTGAGGATTCCTCGCAAAAGAGTACTCATAAAGGAGAGAACTCACTTTTTTGAAAAGTCACTAAAATATAGCTTTTAGTGACTTGGACACTCATATGCAGCTTTTTTGGTCACGTGCGGGAATACTAAACACTGAGGGATGCACAGCACGGCTAGATGGATAGAAATATCCATCCGCTCTGTGTTTATACGTAGCAAATAGATCTCCTCAGAGGTCAGTTGTTTTATAACAGCGTGGCGCAGTTATGTTTTTAAACCCCAAAAATCAGTTGGCCAAACAAAATGTATTTTGGGGGAAAATTGTACCAATATACTTAGCAGCTTTTACGTGAAAATCTAAAGTTACAGAAACACTAGTGCTTCTCACATGTGTTTTTGGAGCAGTAATCAAACTAGACCGTTTTCGCTACGATACAACTTCTTCCAGAGTATTTCTCACGACTGTCCCCCTCTACATGAACATTGCAGTACCTGACAAATACTTGCTTTCAGTCGAAG
The DNA here is from genome assembly GCA_949752745.1 of Protula sp. h YS-2021. Taxonomy (NCBI): domain Eukaryota; kingdom Metazoa; phylum Annelida; class Polychaeta; order Sabellida; family Serpulidae; genus Protula; species Protula sp. h YS-2021. The sequence continues at coordinate 36,225,365 of OX457024.1, read as the reverse complement.
ATGTTCAAAAACCTATGTTAAATGTAAGGCAAAGAAAAGCTCCATAGCCTAACAACATAGAAGCAAGGATGCTTCGAGACCTGTCACCCCTCTTTTCCAAACCAGTCGCAGCGATCTTCACGCCTCCAAGAGCCATAAAATCCGACATACACCCAATATCGCTCACGTCACTATAAGTAAAGGAACTTGAACAAATTGATATCAAAATTTATCATAAACCAATAAAGCAAGAGGAGGCAAACGACCTTCAGTTCGGTAACAACAAAAAGGCACATCTACTACACATATGTTGGTCCAGATGTTACATGAGTGGTACAAGGCATCTGATGAAAAAACGACGTCAAAATAATCTTTCTAGACTACACTAAAGCCTCAGACAGGATAGCCACAACATATTGCTACAGAATATGGAAGCAATGAAAACACCACAAACGGTATTAAATTGACTAGCATCATTTCTAACCAACAGAATGCAGTAAGTCGAAATAGGTGACTACATATTTATAACAAGATCAAATGAATGAATCTAAAAATTATTTCCCAGTAAAACTATATGGTGGTAACTAAAACAGATTGTATTGTACTTCTTTTTATCCGAATTTGAAAGATGGTCGCTAAGACATATTTTACTGTGCGCCCATTTTATCCAGCTCTGGAAGTTGGTCATTACAGCAGTTTTATTGCACGTTTCATTTTTACTGGGTCTGGTAGTTGGTCAAGACCGGCACGTTTTACCGAACGCCTTTTTATCCGAATCTGGATGGGGGCCCCGACAGACAGGTTTTACTTTACATCTTTTTATCCGGATCTTGAAGGTGGTCTGGGTTGTTTTGCTAACCGACATCACCTGTTAGCCAACTAATGTAGGCACGACGCTAAACGCAACCCTATCCCCTTTACCCAAGGTTACAGTAATGGTACACTAAGCGTAGGTATAGCTATAATGCATACCTTGTCGTCCCACATTCCTATCGACCAAAAAGCAATAGAAAGGCATTCTTCATAACTGCGTAACAGATGACTTACCTCGGTGCCGGGGGGGGGGGGGGGAGTGGCATTTTGGTGTGAAAATGTTGAGCTGCCTGTCATAACACAAGATATCAGACGATCCACTTTAAAAGACAAAATGCTTTCAGATACTGTAAACGGTACTAGCCGTTACAAAATAGCTCCCATATATGAAACAGCCTTGCAACCAAATGAAACAAAGTTTGTGGTAAAAACAATAGCTAGACCTGCTGAGACCTATAAATACGACAGCTGCATTCCATGGCCTAGTAGATAACAACTTCGTCATGCAGTGGTACTAAAACTCAACCCTGAGTGGCATATTACGTAATAGCTGTAGCTGAGTAACGCACAAAAAGGTCAATTACAGCCAATCTAAGAAATAGCCTTGGATCTACAGCAATGCTGTTTTTTTCAAGCAGTCTGGAGAATGCAGGAACAGTCTCGAATCTTCTGGAAAACGCTGGAATCCGGAGCGTAGTAAACAACTATGCTTAGTTAACAAAGGAGCCAACGAAAAAGGGGAAGGTGGGGGCTGGGGAGTGGAGGATGTTGGTGGAGTCATCCACTTTTTGTAATTTTCTATACGAGTTTAATGTGCGACTTATATAAGGAACATCAACACCAAGTTTGGAGTCGATCCGACTTCACGCATGGCTTAACAACAGATAAATTTTTACGTAATGACGCCTTTTTTAGTTTCACTAGGCACATAAAATGATTAAATAGCCGTCAGACCGACCAAAGTAATACCCATATAAAATTTTAAAGTATTAGAAAGGTATTTTGCACACAAGATCTTGTTCAAATTATATGCATATTTTATGTGATGAGGTCGACAACCGTTTTCGTTCTTTCTACACGCGACAAAATTTGACAGAATCGTTCGACCTACCAAAACTACACTTCCACAAAGTTTCAATTTTTCCGACGTTCAGCGGCAGAGAAATCTTACATACAAGATTTTAACGTACTGATGTTATACCCCTTGCCAATTTCGAGAACTTTTCATGACCATTTTCCACGACGTTTCCCAAACTGCTATCGACTACATAGATTATATGCAGGCAAAGAAAAAAGACGTTTTACTGAATTATTCTAGCACTGACCCTATATAAGTAAAGAAAAAATTTTCGGTCGATTTTCAATTTCCAGGACTTTTTTCTGGCCGTTTGAGTTTTTAGGACTTTTCCAGGGTTTCGAGGACTTTGCACGAACCTGAAAATACGGAACAGCAATATGAAATATGAAGTCCATATGACTTTCTGTTATCGAGATATTTTGCACACAAAATCTTGTTCAAAATATATACTGATGTTACGTGACGACGTCATGGGCCGCCCTCGTTCGTTCTACTCACGACAATATTTCACGGAATCTTTCGTACCTACCAAGCAACAGTCTACTAAGTTTCAACTTTCTTCGATATTCAGCGGCTGATAAATCTTACATGCAAGATTTTAACGCACTAACGTCATACGCCTTTCTTAAATGTACTACATCCTTCAAAAGTTGAAAGAACCGTCCGACTGACCCAAGGAATACCCGTATAAAATTTGTCCAGATGACTTTCTTTGCGAGATATTTTGCACACAAGATATACAATATATACTTATTTTAGGCACTCGTTCGTTCTACTTGCGACAAAATTTGACAGAATCTGTCAGGACCTACCAAACAACAATGCCACCAAGTTTAAACTTTCTCTGAGTTTCAGCGGCTGAAAAACTTCGCACAAAAGATTTTTACCCAATGACGTCATACGCCTTCACTAATAATGTGATACGAGTCAAAAGTTGGCAGGAGCGTCCGACCTACCCAAGGAATAAATAGATCAAGTTTGAAATCTATCCGACTTGTCGTTCTCGAAATATCTTGCACATTTTGCTCAGAACATATTGACACACATGCACACAAATACGCATGCATACAAAAAGAACATGCAAACACTAAATGAAACTACGAATAAAATCACTTAATCGCGTACCGGTTAAACGCATAAATCCGTAAATCGGCTAATTACACAAAAATCTCAAACCATTTCCTATGTTATCTAACGTAATTTTAACTAGATAACTGAATACCACTGAATTGCATAAATCTGTTAATTGCATAGCTTTTAACTGGGCTGAATACCGCTTAACTGCAGAATTCTTGGCCACCTGCCCAACTACTTTCTGGCCTATAGGTCTTCTCTTTCAGTGATATGAAGTGATCCTTATTTATTTATCAAAGTCATTCTCTCGCGGATATACAAGAAAAATTTTGTGCATATTCAGCCCTCAACATCCCTTCTTTGATGAATGGGCAAAAGAACTAAAGAGCAAGCCAATGATCATCCAAATCTTTGGAACTGACCACTACTGCTTAGAAATTCATTAACATTACAAAGAAAACGAAAAGTTATGAGCTAAAATTTTTATGAAATAACAGTTAAATAATTTTGAACATTTTAATATAAATGTTATCGATCTTGGTAATTTTGAAGCGTTAAAAATTCACTTATATCGTATAGTTTTTACTACATATTTGAATTTTGCAAGGCGTTTCCAAGGCTACAAATGTAAACTTGCATATCTTACTAGTGAAGGTTGACAAGCTGTCAAGAAGGAGCCACTGCCTCGTTGTATAAGGGGCCATCCATAAAGTTCGTACGCAAAAACCTGTCAATTTTTTACCTCCACCCCCCTGTACACAGTGCGTACGGAATGGCCTCGACCCCTTCTCCCTGTACGCACGTACTCAATATCTTGCCTAGACTTAAAATATACAAATTAGACTCGCAGATTCATGCGAACGTATCACGTATTGTACATCACAGATCGGCCTATAAGTGAGAAAACTTTTTCGTGTGAAGCAAGTCACGCTTAAAAAAATTCGTATTCGCAAAAATGAAATTGTATTTGCCAACATAATTAAAATGTAAATAAAATAGCCACTGCACTAGAGTATAAGTAGTTCACTAATGGCTGTATTAGGTTATTTAATTACATAAAAATATGTTTGAAATATACAGTAGAACCTCATTAATTCGTACTTGTCGGGACTAAGAAAAAAAGTACGAATTAACCGGAGGTACGAATTAACCGGGGGTCAAATTTTCGGCCTTACAAAAATCCATGTTATCTAATAACACAGTCACAGTACGCCCTTGCGATTCAAACTTTTCATCAAGCTTTCGTATCCAGTTTGCAAATGGTTCACTAGTTATCCAAATGTTTTAATTTGCTTCGTATTCTGTTGGAAGGACCTGTGATTTTTGAAACATCGTGGTTTGTAACTTATGCCAATCAAAAGCAATGGTAGCTTATAGGAGCTAGTCATGTTACTGGCATCTAAGACAGACAGACGCTCTTTCGACGAATTCATTAATACCATGGGTAGTGTCTGTTTTAAAGGTCGATGCCATTTTCATAGTTGAGATGTAAATATCTGAGTAATGTTCAGTTTTTATAGCAAACTCCGTAGTAGGTATTGTAGCAAGTGACACATAAGACTCTGGACTATAGAAGCAGCAGCCGCGTACTAGGTAATGACAAGGGCACGACACATGACTGCTGAGCGAGTGGTGTAGTACTACAGGGGTCCCTCGTTAATTCGTACTCCTCGGGACCAAGAGAAAAAGTACGAATTAACCGAGGGTACCAATTAACCGGGGTCAAATTTTCGAATGGACAAAAACAACACGTGTGCCCTAGCACTGATGACCCACTTGTTCAGGCTCAAATTGGCTGGTTTCAACACCATTGATTATTTTATCCTTATTCTTTATCCATGAAGCAAGTGTATTTTTAGGTACCCCGTACTCCGTCATTTTTTGAGTTCTGGTTTTTGAACCACTCGTTTTTTGCTTTAACACTTTGAAATGTTTGACCACTGTTCACAATTTATATACACGCTCCGGAGCGTATTGAGTAGACCACGTCAATCATAATCCCTAAACCCCAATCATTTCTGCCCCACAACGCGCATTATGCAACCCCTTAATCTCGCTACACATGATGCCTGAGTAACGTGTTGTTTTAACTGTGTGCCATGCCTAATCTGTATGGCTCTGCATTGATAAATGACCACAAAAGAAAAAAATTGAGGGTAAGTTTCGGGACGAAATATCCGAGTCCTCGTTAATTCGTACTTTTACATAGAAGTGAATGGGTCCCAATATCGGGACCGACGGAATTGGTAAGAATTAGCCGAGGGACCGAATTAACCGACGGACCCCTGTAATACATACACATACGCAATTAAGTCGTATTTATATTATAATGTCACTCTTTTATTGTCGCTATCAACTAAGCTTGATGAGTATGTCAATCTCATATCTTACAAGATGTATTTTCTTTGCTTTTGTTCTAAAAACTGGTAAAAAGTAAAAATTGTTAGGTCGCACATTTGGGACGAATTATCCGAGCCATCGTTAATTCGTATTTTTCCATAGAAACCAATAGGTCCCAAACTTGGGACCGAGGAAATTGGTACCAATTAACCGGGATACGAATTAACCGAGGACGAATTAACGAGGGCCTCCTGTATTTAAAAAAATGCGCAGCCCGGACCCCCTCTCCCCCCTGTGCGCATGTCGTACGCACCGACCGTGACCTTCCCACCCACCCCTCTATGCGTACGTGCTTTATTGACGATACCTAAAAACTGCGTTTTGCATGTTTAATTGTATATACACAAACTTCCTTTCATGACGTCAGTAACTGTTCTATCTCACAGCATGCACAGCATGTTAACTCGAGTTATATGAATGCATTGTAGCGATCTAATACAATTTACTCTCTGCCTAGATGGTAATGAGAATGTTGTAAAGTAATCTTTGTCTCTGAATAAATGGTCAGTCTAGTTTACTGCTGGACCTGCTCGTTGCAAGAGAGCACGGGCAAAGTTCCATGCCTTAAAGCAGCTTTTTCTTCACTGCCCCTTTAACAGTGAGTTTATCTCTGTTTATTGGTGTTGTTAAACAAACAGTAAGACTTTTAAATCCACGCTGCGTATTGTTTTATGTAAAGTAGAATGAGTGTGAGTCAGGTAGTAATCTAGCAGATTTGTGGGCACGAAAAACATCATTTAGGTAAGATAAACATTCCAACAGAAGACTTAAATATTTATTACTGAACATTGATCATAATATTTAATGATAATACTGAAAATAAACAAGTTGGAAAAAATAGACTGGGAAATGACGAATATTTCTATTTCCCCCCAAGAGCATGCAGTGTGCTTGCTGGACACATGCACATGTAAGAATGCTTGGGGTGCCATCTGTGGGGGTAAGTTCAGCATGGCAGCCAGTACTCGCTGATCGCTTATACAGGAAAAACCCATAGTATCCCTCGGAAACTGGCTACGCGATTAACCGGTTTCATTTGTACCCCAAAGAGAAAATTAGTATAACACTGAAGGCGTCATTGTCTAGAACCGAACGGTAATTTCGTGAAGTCTATTTGCTGTCCATATACGGCAGAGATTTCGCGTGTTAACAAGTCATGTAGAACACCGCCGTCGTGTCTGTATATCCACACTCCATCAACGTAATCATAACGCTTCGGCCCGCTGTAAGTAAGATTACTAAGTTTGCTATATGGCGCACATGTGTTGTTAAATGGCACATTTTACTTAAACTACGAGAACTGTCATTGTTGTTTATTATCACAAACACTGTTTTCTGAAAATTGTATCCTGGGGTGTGAAATTTCCCATAAGCTCTCCTAATTTGACAGATTCACTATATATATGAAGCTATGGTTCATAACGCATTACCTTGTTGGTGAAGAAAGCCATATTTGCTTGTTAGGTGTTTGCTTGTTTATCACATACGTGCCCTTATTATCGCCCAGCTTAACTGTTACCACACCACTCTGGAAAACAAATGACTGTAATGGTAAATGTAGTTAGTTTGCGACGAACGAAACTATAATTCAACTCTTTAAAAGTTAAATGGTGTTAAAAATCATCAACAACCGACAAAAACCATTCGCCATGAACGTCCCTAATAAATCATTCATTTTCCAAACAACAATGTTGCCACGGAGTCATCAAGAAAAAAAGGATAAAAAAGGATAAAAAAGGATAAATTTGGTGAAAAAGTATGAGAATAGGATAAATGATATATTGCTGAAAATCGAGAAACATCAATGTTTATCATATTGTATCATTTTTTTGTGATTTTTACTTACTGAAATGCTCGTTTTCACAGTTAACATTATTTGCAAAACTGATGGTAGTTCTAAATTGTCCTGAATATTACCAAAAGGGCTGTCTCGCTTTTTTTTCCATCATTTTATTAATGAAACCTTGTATAACAGGAAAATAGCTTCGTTGTGTTTCCTATTTTTTTCACTTCATTAGATAAACATAAAAAAGTATCAAAATAAAGAAAGGATAAGCGAAAAAAAGGTATAAAAAAGGATGAAAATAAAAAAAAAATAGGTATAAGAAAGTATTTAAGGATAAAGAAAGGATAAAAAAGGATTATCCTTAAAAAAAGGATGATGTGGCAATACTGAAACAACCCTTCTCTCATTATCGGTATGTAACACAGGAATGTCCGTGGACTTTGTGCCCAGCCGTGAAAGCGAAGACATTACGAAGGTGTGAGTGAATGGGTAAGTGAGTGAAAAGGCAACTGAGTGATTGAATAAGTAAGTTACTAATTAAGAACGGATTTTATGTGCTGATTTTTTTTTAGATAATACATATCGACATTATTGATTATTTAAAACAGAGGAGGATTATAATTTGGATGATTACCAGAACTTAAATGATATTTTATATATATATATATATATATATATATAATTTAAGTTCAAGCAACATACCCCTCCTCCTCACCACCTTTAAGTTACTGTAGCCTATTTAAAACAGTTACTTTAAACAACATTTGATGTACACAGTACCGAAAACGTGACGTCGAATTCGGGAGGCGTGAAAGACTCCTCTGCCAGATCTTCAAACTTTTCTGCAATGGAATCTAGCGTTTCTTCGCACAAGTCTTCGTACTCTGCTTCAGATAACACCTGACTGAAATGAAACACAGGGCTACACCAAAGTATCCACCTCACAGCCAGCACTTAAGCACCGGATAGCAGGGGGGGGGGAGGGGGGCGTACGGGGGGGGGTAGCATCTGCAAACTTACATGTTGCGTTCGTACTAGGGATTTTGGAGAGCTAGTTTTGAAGCTAAGGAGAGACGTTTCTATTACAACGAATACAAAGTAACATTGTTTACTAACTTAGTTACTGAAGTCTGTCAAAGGGCCACTATTAGGAACTTATTCGTAACTTTTTACCAAGGTTTAAATCTACGCTTCTTTTTTTTTTTTCAATCTTATAATTACCGTCATGCATTTAACAGATTTCTTTTTTTTTCAATGAAGATTCTAAAGAAACTTACTGGCAGTATTTTCTATGAGAACTTTCTTGCGGTATCGACGGGCGCTGGAGGAGGCATCTCGTGCAGTTCGAAGTCAATCTAACACTGCTGTGGAATTGCCGTAGTCTAGCAAAGGTACACACGCCTGATGTCTGCACCTTGATGGATTCAACAAACCAAGCCAAGCACATGTTACTACTACATTGCAGTTTTTATTTATTATTAAATAACAGAAACCCCAGATTTAAAATTACTTGCAAGATGACAGCCATGTGCATAAGAGCTCAACAGGGTACAATGTGGGGAAATGGACTCTCAATGCACTCCCCTGCTCAAAAAAAAAAAGTTAGGTTATGCTAAGCTCAAAGAAGCGACCCGCTACTGAGGTTAGGCGTTCCTCGCTATATTACGATATGCAAGTCAACTACGCTCGCTTTGTGGCGATGTTGTGCAAAATTCAACACCCACAAGTCTTTACTGGCATTCGCTTAAGGCCCTCAAAGTACAGCGGCAATGATAAATAACTTCTGTGTTACGCTTTCTTTAAAAGAAAAAAATACGGTGATAACCACAAATCTCCCGCAGTAATTGGCATGTGTTTACATCCAGGGAGCATGGTTTATTACATGAAAAGGTAACAGCAGATTTTGTAATTATTCACCACAAACTTTTGATTTGGTATTTAAAAAAAAACATGCAAGAACTAAAAGTGAAATATTGTCCTTGTACAAAATAAGTTTACACTTAATTCTGCATCTATCAATTATTTAAGTACATATTTTACAGAAAACCATTAATCTTTTTACTTATTTTTTTTATCACTTGATTTTAGTCACATGACATTTAAAGCCAGGACCGTTAACAAACATTTGACAGGTGTTTAAGGATGCCGACTTTTCCACACTTTAACGAAGAAATAACAGACATACAACCCATAAAAAAATTGGGTCTGTTTCGCAAAAAGGGTATTTCGTGCATGATCTTGAGTAAATGCTTGAATTACAGGGACCGGTATGCAGAATTCGTGCTTCAGAAGTCGACCCCTATTGGCGAAACAGGTTAGGTAGGGCTTCGTACTTCTGACAGAGAGATAGACGAAGTTATTTAAATCAGAGTTGAGTCGGAGCTAAAGGTCTGTTATTTGTATGAGGGTCAATACCAGAACTGGCCAGAGTAGATGGTAATTGGTGACAGCAAAATCTTCAATTCTGACTAAACTTAATAAGCCAGTATAAACCTTTCGACTGAAATTATATTCCTTACTGACAAATAAAAATTGATTTTGGCCACGGATGATGTTTTTTTATGTTTTTTTTTTTTTTTCAATTTCATCAATTTGCATCTGCCGTAACCATTCTCCCCCCCCCCCTCGCAGGGGTTTGGTTTGCCGGAAATTTGGACACCAGAAAATTGCGCACCCCCTGGAGAGAGCGCGAGAATTTGCGGGCGCAAGATTATATATATAAACCAGTATGTGTATATGTGAAAAAGAAAAAAACAGAATTATCTTAACTAATTTATTTATCAAGACTATTTGATTTACTCATTTCACATATTGTTTTGTTAGGTTGTAAGTCTTTAACCTCGACCAGTGTTTCAGTTTTTAATTATCCTTATTTTTTGACGATGCCAGATTCGAAGGGATTCTGCGAAATCATGCTCCTCTCTCTTTACTCCCATTATCATAACCCGCATCAATTCATCGCAGTGCTTCGCAGTCATTCTACTGCGAAGGGTGGGGGGGGGGGGGGGGTGGTTAATGAAAAGACCCACTTATAAATTATGGCGCACAACTGTTGTGGTCAAATAAAAATTATGTACCGAGAAAAATAGATGTTTTCCTGAGGTCAGGATGTTGAATCTCCTATTATCGCCCACAACAACAATGAATCTACAGTCCACTACCACTCTTTACTTGAGTGTGGTTGTTTGGCCGAAGACGAAAATAATGCGCCAGATTACTTCTCAGTGTGCTTTTCAAGAAAAAGCCTGCTAGTCCGAGCATCGGTGTCCTGGAACGTGCGCCGAAAGATCCAGAGTCTCGAACGCTGAGATCAATGGCCATTTTTATTACAGGAACTGCGACCATTTTAGTCCCAGTGGACCCTTTCTATCTTCCTAGGACAGAAAAGGTCACAGTTCCTGTCACCGAAATGGCCATTTATCTCAATTTTCTAGGCTCTGGATCTTTCAGTGCACGTTCCAGGTAACAGATGTTCGGACTAGCTGGCTTTTTCGTAAAAAGCACCTTGAGAAGTATCCTGGGGCATTATTTTAGACCACCGCGAATGTACCAAACTTGAGTAACGAGCAGTTTTGTAATTGTAGAGTCATTTTTGTTGTGGGTGATAATAGGGGATTATCAAGAAAACATCTATTTTTCCCAGTACAAAATTGTTATTTGACCATAAAAATTGTGCGCCGTAATTTATAACTGGGTCATTTATGTGATGCACTCTTTCTAAAATAACACCAGTTTTACGAGTTGTGCGCCGAGATTAGCAAAATTGACATCAATGACAAGTTCCATTATATGACTCTTGCTGTCTTAGGAAGACCGCAAGTCATCTAGGACTATGACCCTTTCTGCGTGCGGTAGGAAGACAGAAGGCAGTGTTGCCACGGAGTCATCAAGAAAAAAAGGATAAAAAAAAGGATAAAAAAGGATAAATTTGGGGAAAAAAAGTATGAAAAAAAGGATAATTCATATTTTGCTGATAAACGAGAAAACATCAATGTTAATCACACTGTATCATTTTTTTCTTGTAATTTATAATGCTCGTTTTCACAGCGATTAAAAATATTTGCATACCTGATTGTACTTCTAAATCGTCACGAATATTACCAAAAAGGCTGTCTCGCATTTTTTCCCATCATTTTAATTCGTACAAATTTATAAATGAATCCGGTCAAATTGTGCCAAAACAAAGTCTTGAAAATTGGCTACTAAATTTTTTTAAATGCCTCCATTCAGCCAATTTTAAGCGGATCGCCAAAATGAGTAATTTTTCAAGAGGCCTACGTAGAGAATATTCGTACAAACTTTGAAGAAAATCTGATCAAAATTGTGAGAGAAGCATTTTGAAAACTGGCAGACGAAAAATTTTAAATGCCCCCACCCCCCTCCCCATTTAGCCAATTTTTAGCGGATCACCAAAAAACTTTTTCAAAGAGAGGCCTACCTAGAGAACATTCGCATAAAGTTTGAGAGGAATCCGATCAAAACTGAGGGAGGAGAAGCATTTTAAGTAAAAGTTCACACACGTACATACAGACGACGGATACCCCTCTATTTATGTGATAAGACCAGCCCGAACATAGTCGGGCGGTCTAGAAAAGGTGCGTACGTACTTTATCGATGGTCCCTAGGGACATGCAACTCAAAATTATAGATTGAAGTAATTGAAAATCATTCAAGAAATAAAAACTACTTAACATTATTTAGAATACTGGATATTTTACAGTGTGATAAGATATTGATTACGTTTACGAAGAATACGTTTCAGTTCCATGAAAAATACCCTTTTTCTACAGATGTACTGATTTTAACAATAGACGCTGCAAAAAAGTTGGAAATTACATATACATACAGTGTAAGAGCGGTTAATATTATGACCTAATCAAGGATTATGACTAGAGTGAGAAAAAATTATAGCAGAAAAACACAAGTGGGTCAGTGAAACTTACTATGTCCCCCGCCGGCGTACAATCCCAGTATTTAATTTTGTTAGGTTGGACTACAACCCTTAAGCAATTCGTATCATATTCGTGAATTTTAAAATTCCAGCTGGGCCAGTGTCCTTGGGCCGACTTGGCTCATTTACAATACCAATTCTTGTTACCACCCATACTACCTATGTGTTTTACATTTTGCCAATTGATAAAAAAATATAGGTTTGAGTGTGTTGTGAAAGTTTGTGAAGTTCAGCTGGGCAAATGTCCTTGGGCCGACAGGGCTCCTTTACAATACCGACCTCTGTTGGTTCCAATACTTCCTAAATCTAAAAGATTTCAACAATCGATCCAGAAATGTAGGCTTGAGTGTGTTAACAAACACATTCAACTGAGTAAGGATTGGGAAAATTTGTGAAGTTCAGCAGGGCCAATGTCCTTGGGCCGATATGGCTCATTTACAATACCAACACTTGTTGGTTCCAATACTACTTATAGTTAAGATATCTTGTCAATCGATGCAGAAATGTAGGCTTGAATGTGTTAACAAACTCATTCCAGTATGTTGGGGTTGTGAAAATTTCTGAAGTTCAGCCAGGCCAATGTCCTTGGGCCGACAGGGCTCATTTACAATACCGACCTCTGTTGGTTCCAATACTTCCTATATCTAAAAGATATCAACAATCGATCCAGAAAAGAAGGCTTGAGTGTGTTAACAAACTCATTCAACTGAGTAAGGATTGGGAAAATTTGTGAACTTCAGCTGGGCCAATGTCCTTAAGCCGACATGGCTCATTTACAATACCAAACCTTGTTGGTTCTAATACTACTTCTAGTTAAGATATCTTGTCAATCGATGCAGAAATGTACAGGGTTGAGATTTCGCGGTCGCCCGGTCGCCCGTGGCGACCAACTTTTGGCTCGGGCGACCAACTTTTTCGAGCTGGTCGCCCGAGTGGCGACTATCTTTTTTTTCAATATTTTCAGGTAAATTTTGCAAAAATTGCGCCGGGCGACTAGTTTTTCTGCCGGGCGACTAAGTTTTTAAAATTGGTCGCCCGAAGGGCGGCCGGAAAATTGTACGAAGTCTCAACCCTGAATGTAGGGTTGAGTGTGTTAACAAACTCATTCAAATGAGTAAGGATTGGGAAAATTTGTGAAGTTCAGCTGGGCCAATGTCCTTGGGCCGACATGGCTAATTTACAATACCGATCCTTGTTCGTTCCAGTACTACCCATATATACAATATCTTAACAATCGGTCGAAAAATGTAGGCTTGAGTGTGTTAACAAAAAAGGTGTCGACAGACGGACAGACAGACAAACCCAAAAACTATAGTCCCCCGGCGGGGGACTAATTAGGAAAAAATAGTATTTTGAACGAAAAAAACTGAAAAAAGTATCAAAAAAAAAAAAAAAAAAAAAAAGAATGAAAAGCGAAAAAAGGATAAAAAAGGATGAAATTTTTTACAAAGTATAAAAAAAAGTACTTAAGGATAAAAAAGGATAAAATCGGGCTTTTTTTTTTTTAAGATAATACTTTTAAAAAAGGATGATGTGGAAACACTGAGAAGAGTCCACTGAGTCTACGTATGATGCAATATCCAAAATAGCATTTAGGTTATTTACTTAAGATTCATATTGAGTTAAATCATGAGGAAAGTTCACTTGGTTCAAACGTGTATGTACGTGCGCTTTGTGAAAAGGGATCACATAAAAGTGCATTGTGGCTAAAGAATTCTAGGCACTTGAATGAGTCCAAAATTTTAAATATCGACGGTCAACTTAAAAAATGTTATTTTTTTAATCGCGCCCTCTAAAATTGAGCGCGAGATATTTTCTCGCGCCCTGAAATTTTGAGCGCGAGAACCTCGCGTTATCGCGCCCTAACAAAACCCCTGCCCTCGTAATTGTCGTTTTGGGCGATATTACAAGATCCTTTCCTAATATGTTAATTAATGGTTAACAATATACAAGTTCTGATAAAGTGCTGCTTTAAATATAAAGAAACACACATATTTTGGCAGATGTAAGCGAAGGCGTTGACAAAATCTCGGAAAATTCATAATTTATCCCCCGTGTTTACATCCTAGGTGAAGGTTGAATTCAAAAGCTAGCTGGACATTGGCTGATCGGAAAATAATTGATATATTTCAGTCGCAATGGCAAACGAAATTTAAACATTAAATGCTAGGTACTTACGAAAATCTTGGATTGAGCTAGATGGATGCGTAACACACAAACTCACAAATAAAGTGGGCAAAGAGTTAACAAAATCATTCAATTATTATGGTTGGTGCGAAACGAAGAGAACTGGTTGCCAAACTAGGCTTCATTGTCACATACAGAAGAGCTTATTAGAGAGAAAATGAAGATTAGAACAGACAGAGATAGCATGAAGAATGAGCGCTACACAAACCAAAAAAAAAATATATATATATAGCACAGCTTAGAACTATCATTACATATACCAAATATAATTAAGATCATATCGACCAACGGCTACCTATCCAATACTAACCGCATTCAAAGCTGCTTGCTTCTCAACATTTTGCGCTGTTTTCTATGATATTTTGGTAGAATATATTACCAATGATATAATCGTTACGAATGCAAAGAACATCATTATCACTTATTTGTGTAGATGTCCTGGTTCAAATTTAGTTAGCATCATAGAATTTCTAAATTACATACCCAATTCAATTGAACATAAATCCGCATTTCTGCGTGGCGGTTTTAGTAACAATCTTTAAATTATAAAAAAAAAATCATTCCAAAACTAAGTATTTTATAGAATTGCTTCATTGGCATGATGTTGTTCTGTTATAAATATACCGATAAGAATTGCTATCAATCAAAGTAGATAATTGAAAAGTACATGATATTGGCAATGTACTAAGGCATGTGATGTAAATCAAGACTAGGACAATTTCATGAGTAAATTAAAAAAATTCTATGACAAAAACTGTGGATTTAGATTTTTGAGAAATGCTTAAGTAAACATTGGATAACATAGGGCATATATAATGCCGGTCATAAAAAAACAAATTATGTAAACATTTTAAAGGTGACAACGCCTAAAAGCTGAAAGCAAATTGAAACGTTATAGAAATAAACTTAGTTCTTTACAAGCTTATCAGAGAAACAGGATGGCAGTATTTAGAAAACCTAGCAAACATTGAATTGCATAATCAACAGAAAAAGTAGCGCTGTGCCTTTACAAAAGCGTTTCGTATTTCATATGGAAAAGATTTGCCAGGAAGATTGGCATTGTTAACAGATTGATTCATTTTTTACGAACAAAGATTCCATTTGGCAAGGAAAATTGATTAGATGGATGAAAGACACATTTTGGATATTTACAAAATAGAAACGTAAGTTCTTTGTTCTTTACAATATAGAGGATAGAGGATTACTAGACTTAGTTAATTCGTTTAAAGATAAAAATTCACTT
This sequence comes from Protula sp. h YS-2021, assembly GCA_949752745.1. Lineage (NCBI taxonomy): Eukaryota > Metazoa > Annelida > Polychaeta > Sabellida > Serpulidae > Protula > Protula sp. h YS-2021. The sequence goes on along the minus strand of OX457024.1, from coordinate 36,209,854 downwards.
AAATGTGAAGGTATCACTATTTGCTCTGTGAAAACAAATTACACAAATTGTTAAGCTATTTAGTGATAAAGGCCTATAATTAATAAATTAACTTCCAACCAGAATTAAACAGTGGCGTAAACTTACCTTTTCATACCATTGCAAAACACACCAATGATGTAAAAGACAGATTGCAAATGTATGTAAATGTGTTACCTAAATTTTCTAAGATTCTGGAGAAACATTTTCAGAATCATTTTGAGAAATTCAGTGAGAAACAACAATATGTAGAGTGCAAATCAGTATAGCTCTCTCTCAAATCGGTCTAAGGTTTTAGCACTTTTAGATCTGATAGGCGAATTAGCCTCGTCAGTCGACAAAAAATTAATGACCATTAAAATACTCATAGATTAAAAAACAAAAAAGCATTTGGCACAAGAGATAAAAATTTGCTTCCTTAGAAACATTTACGATGTTTGTGGAGTTTCAAATTACTGGATAGAAAGTTACTTTTGGTAGCGAGAACAATAAGTACAAATTAATGATAATGTCTTCAAAGTTTTGGGCGTTTTATGTGCTCTTTTCCAAGGCTCGATTCTTGGCTCCAAACTATTTATATTGTAAAATATTGATATCATAAATGTGTTAAAAGTACTTAAATTTATTCTGTTTATAGATGACCCTGACAATTTCTCTACTAATTATATTTGTAAAATGTACAAAATTATCACCAAAGCATTGTAAAAATTAAATTGGTAGTTCAAATTCAACAAACTATTGCAAAATATCAGCAATGCAAATTTAATGGTTTTGTTCTGAATAAATCTTGCAACAGCAGTTTAGAAATGCTTTTAGGTGATGAGAAGATTTCTCATGAGGCAAAAAGAAAGAAAAAGCACACTCAACTTTGGTATAAATCGTTTGCATAAGTTTGCCAACATATTTAAGTAGGTAACATGTATTTAGAAGGTGTTGTATGCTGTAGAAAGATCAGTACATTCAAACCACATGTAATTGATGATCTAGCTTTATTTTGCCCTAAAATGTGAATGAAATGTCATTTTTATTGAAAGACAGTGTCCAAAATATTTCTATTCATCATAATTTTGTTATCATTTTATTCATTATTTTCTCTCTAAAATTCAAGATATAATTTTAACTAATTATGAGATTATAATACTGGTAGCGATAAAACTACTTGAATAAGGTTAATTCACACAAAAAAGTTTTTGGGTAAAAAGTCAACATTTAAGCGAATAGCGGTCAAGAACATTAGCCTAAAAGTAACCAGAAGGAAACTTTTGGAAATTTCGCCTGAACAAGTTCAACAGAGAAAGGAGAGTTTTATATACCCCATCAATATTTTGAGAGCATTATTAATTTTTGCAACATTTAATACCTCAAATTTTTGGATTGCTGCGCGTGTAACTCAAGAGTACTATCAACAGATTATCTTTCACCATTGCTCTCAAATGTTTACCTTGCCCTCTTTAAAACTGTGAAAAAGTTTTTATATTAACGATCGTTTGCTTTAAGAGATTGTGATAGATATCGCTATAGGCTATTTGAAAGAACATAATAGTTATACAATTTTAAATTCAAAAGTTCTCTACAGAAACAAAATGAATATTTCAGAGATATTTTGAAAATTTTTCACATTGAAAGTTTGTGCTGATACTAACTTTAAATCATGCCATGACGTATTATGAATTGTGCCTTTTAAGACAAGTTGTATTGAAAATGAATACATTTCTATTGACGAAACTCTTTTATTAACTACTCTATTTTTTGGAATTTGTTTGAACAACCTGGAAACAGCAGTTCTATTTTCAAATTTGTTCTCTCTGTTATAAGAATGTACGGAAAAACAGAAATCGATTGCTGGACAAAGTAGCATAAATATAGTACTTTGCTATTAAAGGAGCACAATAGTTATGTATTTTACCGTCCATGTCACCATTGTATTTGCTTGTTTGGTTTGAATAAACCAAAATGGTCACAAATGACATTAAAATATTTAATTCTTTGATGTGTTTTACAAAGACAAAATTGTGACGAGCCAGTTCAGTTGTCTTCAATAGGAGGATCCAATGTTCGACGTTTTGATGATTTTGGGAAGTGTCATGAAAGGACAGAATTTTTCAGTGTTGGGATTTTGCACTGTCTTATGGTCGAGTAATAGCACCAAATAATTTACAGCTATCGATAATTAAGGTTTCATATTTATTCGATCTTCAAAGAATAACTCCACTAAATATATACTGAGGTAAATCTATCTATTTCGGTTTATTTCAAGATATCATTCAATAAATGACAAACACATATACAGTGGAACCTCGGCATCGGACCACCTCCCTGTTGGGACCACCTCTGAATTAGGGCACATTTTTTTCGGTTCCGAATGCGCTCCATAGACTTTAATGGTTAAGAAAACTCCCAATTGAGACCACCTCGGATCGGACCACTTCGAGCCGCTTTTTTCGGTCCCAAGCCCTCAAAATGCCTGAGATCGGACCACTGTCAGTCAGTGGGGAATCCACTGTATTTTTGCGCACATTACTTACAACACTGAGCATGTTGTCGTCTTAGATATTGTTGCTAGGGATTATGGTAACAAGTGTGTAACCAGACAGGGGCTTAGTTTTGTTATCTATACTTTTGCACCTTGTCTAAACAATAGCGGCTGACAATATACAAACCTGAGAAATCTTAATTTATGTGGTGCCTATTCTTTTAGTATTTAAGCCGGCCCAAATGCCACCGAATCATAATGACAATTAAATGTCAATTTAAGCACATAAAGGTAATTTAAATAAGAAAAAAATTGTTAAAACTTTCTCAAAAGATAAAATTAAGATAATTAATGACAAACTTTCGGTAGAAACAAAACTTGACTCGTTTTCTAAATATAGCTGCAAAAGTATGCAAAATAGAATGCTTGTGTGTGCCTATAACATGCAGATTGTTATACATTTGAGACATAATAGATGTTATTATAAATGAATATTACTTTCTTTGTGTTTGGACATCAAACTTGAATCTGAGGTCAACCCGCAAAATTTTACCTAAGTAGGACCAAGTCTCCCAAATGGGACCACCTCTGAAATGGGGCACATTTTATCCGGTCCCAAGGGTGGTCGGATTTCAGAGGTTCCATTGTATTTCAATTGAAATAAGAAATAGAGTAAAACCTTAATAAACCGGACATCAACTGGACTGAACTCATTTGTCCGGTGTACCGAGGTGTCCGATATATCCAAGGATCCTTCATTTTCTAAACAATATCTCTTTAATATACACTGTAATATAATCACAATGTTTTCCTGTGCAAAGACATTGTTCATTTCACTGTTGTTATTTATTTATTTATTTATTTATTTTTAATTTTAAAATGAATTGTTTGGATTGGTGGAAGAAAGTGATCGGCGGAATTAAATACCACACAAAAACACCAACTGCTTTTGGCAATTGCAGAAAAAAACACCCTCCCCTCCATACTTTGAAATAATTCCTGCTACGTAAAACATATATGTAACCTAACTTGTCAGCCACTGTGATAACTTAGTGACATTTTGTTAATCACTAATCCACGCCAAAGCTATCCCGAATGCAATCATACAAAACACTGTGCTGTTTTTGACTTATTAAGCTATTCCCCAAAATAATGACTAATACCCTTGTGAATCACCCCCTCTCTGTTATTCGCTTCTAAAATGTGTCTCTCACCATTCCCAATTCAAATACTGTGTCTCTAGTGATATTTAATATTTTTGATTAGTTTGGAAATATCACTTATCATTTAGCCATATCTTTATTGATCAGCTATTATCTCTAATTTACTACATTCTAATTTATTCTGCGGACTTGTAATAATTAAAAAAAAACATTCTAATGCACCTTTTTAAACATTTCTTCAGTGCGTATATATGTCTCAAAATCAATTAGATAATTTTTTCGTTATGGTTATTTTTATTATGCGAAGATAGTGTTAATTGAATGAGAGATGCAGTAAGTTGGAATGAAGGTGTACAAGGATACAGTATTTCACTTTAAATTTCCCTTATTCATTGTTAATTTTCCTTAACGCATTTAATGTGTTTGTTCATTTAAAGTGGTATTTTTTGTTCTTGGCTTACAGATGATAATACTTTTGCAGTGTCTTTCTTAACTACCACACAATAAAACTTTACAATAACGTTCCGGCATTGCTAATTCTCTTTGTTAACACTGTGTTTGGATTTTAAAAAAAAACTATACATGCGGAATATACACAAATACTTTAGATACATTGCGTCACTTTTTGAGTCACACCTGGTCATATGCATTGCTGTGGCTGACGTTATGGCCCAAACCAACGCAAAGAATCTGAAATGCCGTTTTCACCATTAGCGGGCTGTGTACACCGATTTTTCAAGCGCTCTTGGAGATTTACCGCTTTAGCCAATTGGCATCTTTTGGCTGATGGTTCGCCTCTTGCGGCTTGTGCCAACTCTATGGAATGCCTTTTTAACATTTAATGCTAATTTCTGATGTCAAAATATAATTAAAGATATCAATAAATCGATGTAGAGCTCATCAATTTACATTTTGCTATCAATAATTGTATTTAACATGGCAAAAAATTTTTGTGACAAAAAAAAAATTAATTTACAACCTTAAAAATCTTAAGGCAGGCACGCATTTTATGTAAAATGTAATGAATTTTCAGTTAAATTTTGGAGATGAAAAATCGAATTGTTGATCTCAGTAATAACAGCAGAGTTTTGAGTCCAAGAGTTCCTTCTTTCTTGTGCAGTAAAAATTGAAATGCTGTATACTTAAGACAGTCATTATTTCATTCGAAAATGAATCTTTGAGATAAAATGTTTTTGGCAGATTTCAAATTATAAATTAAAAAGTATTTCTGTAATAATGCTATCTAAAATAAATTTTTGATATCACAAAAGAAGATAGATTATTGAGCTCAAAACTGAGATTTCAATTTTAGAGATCATTAGATAATTTTTGTTATCAATAAATATTTTTGATCTCTCTAAATATTTATTGCTATCAAGAATTATTTTTTTAAGATCACGAATACATTTGCATCATTGATTCTCTAATAAATGTGAAAATGTATTTTACACAACTCAGTGCAGACGAGTTTGGAATCCTGCTGCAGGATTCTATAGAATATCAAAGGGATTGATTTTCGTAGCTAACCACTGACTTAAGAGCTTTGTTCCATCCCTTGCACGGATCGTTAGTTGTTTTCTTGTCGTTCAGAGTGGAGGCGGTGGTATCCTTACAAGGCACATTTCTGGAGGGGGGGGGGGGGGGGGAGTAGCTTGGTTTTCTTCGACCTGCATAGTTTCTGGTTGCCACTTTACATGAATGATTTGTGTACAAAATATTGCCCATTTTATGCTGTATTGTAATTATTTGTAAGTTACATCTTTTTTCATCAGCGATAGTGAATAGATCGATCGTTTTTCATAAGTGTTTGAGAGAGAGAGAGAGAGAGAGAGAGAGAGAGAGAGAGAGACAGAGAGAGAGAGAGAGAGAGAGAGAGAGAGAGAGAGAGAGAGGGGGAGAGAGAGAGAGAGAGAGAGAGAGAGAGAGAGAGAGAGAGAGAGAGAGAGAGAGAGAGAGAGAGAGAGAGAAGATGACCGCCTAAAGCAGGGTGGGGGGAGGGGGGGAGCTTACGAGTTGCAAAAAAAGTTAGCGGGAGGGGGGGGGGGGGTAATAGACTGTTCGCCGAGAGAGACAAAGAGATGCACAGAGACAGAGAGATTGTATAAGTGATGTTTGATTTTTTATTGCATTTTCTGTGAAGCACGATCAATTTATTTCCTGGGGAGTTTCTTCTTTTCCTTTCCTCTCTTCTTGCACATTTGTGTAATGTCGATGTTAATAGCAGCAAATGACTTAGTTACTGGTTTGTTGTCCCCCCTCTCCCACCTTCCAAAAAAGAATGAAGTTTGTGAATCAGTTACATTTAATTACCAGTTCCTTGAAGGCTACAGAGAAGCTTCACACGGAAGTCACGACACAGAATCGTACCAGCCTCTCAAATGGTGCAATGCTTCGGTTTCACTGCCAAATTAGAACCGTTACACGAAAAGCTTCTGTAAACATGTTTTCTAGTTGACCTTAAGCTTTTGTAAACAAGAAAAGCTGGTGCCAGTTATTGTGGTAAAAACGGACATCGAAATTTTCGAGACTTGCAACGTCATCAGTTATCTTCGCTAAATATATTCACCACATGATCAACTTTTATGTTAACCATATTAACATGCAAGAAATCGACATGCCACTGGGTGTTTAAGTTTCTGAAGTGAAAAATACCAAGATGCCATTATATATAAGTACAGAAAATTGCTTGCCTGATCAGTCAACAAAAACCTTTAAGTCAACAAAGACCAAACACTACTTGACTTATAAGACGTATTCAAGCTGTGTTGTTTGCAATATATTATTCAAGAAATAACCCATTGAAGGAAGTATTTTGCGTTTTAATCGTTGTCAAGTGTTTAACATTTCGCTAGCGAAATGAGGTTCTAGTTTTTATTGAGTTTGACATACAAATCTTCACTTAATGATTAAGATTTTATTAAATTGTTGAATTTTTTTAGTGTATTATTTTTTTATCTCTAAGTTTAAGTTCGCACTGGTGGTGCAACTCATGTTCTTATTGCCCCACAGACTGTTTGTACATGCCCATAACTGTTCAAAACAGCCCCTGCATGCCGATTATTAAGATTGAAATAATACCCCTTTTTAACCAAACGCGGTGTGTAGTTAAAAAGAACCGTTCTTTTTATGAACAACGCGGAGTAACGAATGAAAATCTCCCTCCACCCTTTTTAACAAAACTGACACTCCGATGGACCGCGTCTGGCCTCAAAAGTACCATCCTTGGACACGTATGGCAACACATATAGCAACCAAGTGCACCCACCCCCACCCCCGGACAGACAGTCAAGATTCCTGGAAAACTGATTTACATCATCAGCATTGTTTGTTGTCTCGATTGTAAACCACAGCTATTGAATCGCAGAAAATAAACACATCAGGATAATAAATTATTTAGAAAGAGGCAAACATTACTGGAGAGAAAGGGTGGAATGTACTGACACTGGCGTTTGCCTCGTTTGTTGTATAACTGTAAGGGATACAGTAAAAAATAAACGGAAAGTCGTTGTTGGTTTTGACTTGACATTATTTCAGCGATATCAAGAAGCCAGATTTCCAGTTTGCAAGATAAGATTACCCAATCATGCAACACAAAAGTACACATTCATGCATTGTATAAAAAGCTGCCATGTTATTCATGATGTGGTTCAATGTAATCATCATTATAAAAATAAAATATTACAACAAACAATGATATAAGAAACGATGCGGTTGTCATGGCGACGGATCTTTAATTAGATGTCTCATAAAGACCAAAGAAACATGTCTTAGACCAGGCTTAAACACTGCCGCTTCCCAGACACACCCGAACAAGACTGTAGGTGGGTAGTTCATGATGTGACAATAATAGGTGAAATCTCCTACAAACGTAAAGGCTGAAATGAAAGTGTAATAAAAATGGGCTTAAAATATGTGCCTTTTGAAGTGTTTATTTAAAACAAACGATATCAACTGTTTCGAAATGTGCAAATTTTGATTGATCTTACTTTTAACCGAAATGTTGATTTTAGATGATTGTACACGAATTAAGTAGTTTTAAAATAAAATTAATAAAATTTTATTTTACAAAGAGGCATAGTTACTCAGAGTTTGTCAATGAATAATTGCTTTGACGGCAACAGCATCAGGTACTAGAAATCAGCAAGTACTTGTAGGCAAGCCTCGATGCCTGACTAAACCTAGAACTAAAACTTTCCACAATTTCGGGGGAAAGGGACACAAAAGAACAACAAAAAAATTGCTACATTATTTGTATAAATGCTGTAATATGACTGGTCGATTTCCAAGTCAATAATTTTTCAATACTGATCAAAACGCAAAGGCGATTGATGTTACATTTATTGTAACCATAACGCCAGTTAGTCATGTAACAAAGCATGTATTGACTTATTTCGAGTCAGCATGAAGTGTTTATTGACTAGAGACGAAAATGTTAATCTAAAGGTCAACCTTTTCTTACTGGTCAATAACACTTCATGTCAATGTTTTGCGAAGTTGAGTACGGGCATTTGTATCTAAACAAGCAGAGTTAAGTATTAGCCAGGTCGTGCGATGACGCAGCACTAAGCACGAGACATATCAGCGTCCCGCTGCATCTATATTGTGAAGCTGTGATTTCAATTCAACAAAACATGATATTATATCATGGCCTAAGTGACATTCCACAGACAGCACGATGAATGTCAGTTGGATGATGCTGGTGACAAAAATGAATTCAAGTTTTTAAAAGCCAATTACACCTACGTGTAAAGACAGAAGTCGTGTTTTCAAGACATCAATGACTTGGTTGATTTTTTCGATGAAAACACGAGACTGCATGTGTACTTAATAACGGGATGCTGAGACTCACAATAGGAAACAATATAAAGGAAAAGCAGTTAATTCAGTTTCTTGTATGTATGATAAATATATACGTGTATTTCATTTAAAATCACAAGGATTAAAACATCTCCGAGACAGGATTGCGCTGGAAACTTGTACCTTACAGATATCTGGAAAATTGGTAAATATTTTCATGTTTTCTAATACCCTTTACATTAAACTAATGTCTTAAATTCATTATGTACATAAAATTAAATTTAAAGTGATTTATTTAACAAGCACTTACAGTTGAATGTACGTCCAGTTAGTGAATGACAGAGATTTTTATTTTTGACTCTAGACTGAACTACTGCATGCAAACTCCTTGTAACACAGGATTGTGTATTTTTTGTTGTCGAACACTGACATTGTGCCATTGTTATACCGTGCAGTTCAACGACGGTCACTGAACACATTATATATTAGTGGATAACTTGTAAAGGAACAAAAAATCAATTCGATTTCTTTCTTTGGTCATGAAATTCACATCTCGCCAATATACACCACTGTATAATGTATAATTTACAGAAAGAGGTTGGATAAAAGTGGTATGGAAAAAGTTATTCTGCTACTTTTTTTCCTTTGTGGGTGTTTTTCTTGTTTTTTTTTTTTGTTTTTTTTTTTTTGGGGGGGGGCGGATAAGTAGACCAAGGTTCGCAGTCAGGTAAAATAGCAAAATACTAATTGGAACAAGAAATAGTGTTGTTGTTAATGTTTTTGGCTTTAGTCTGGTGGTGCAGTGAAGCATCTCTTTACATGTCTGCAAGCAACTATGGCTATTATGTGAAACAGCATCTCAAAACAATTCCCAATTTTTCGTTTCATGTATATATAAACGAGAAATATATATATATATATATATATATATATATATATATATATATATATATATATATATATATATATATATATATATATATATATATATATATAATGCTTTATTATCTGGGGCATATTCTAGTTTTTATAATCCTAAATCTCTACTATTTCCACTCAGACAAGACAGAGTTTACCTTCTCAACAAAGCGATACCAAGTTCCGTCAACATAAACGGAATTTAATTACCCACGTATCAAATTTACTTATAGGTATGACAGAGTTTAATTTTCCGCCGCAAAACTGGCTTAACTCTGTCTTGATATGGATCAGGTTTGGCATGAGTATAATGCACCACACATTTATCTGGTCACAGAGTCTGTCGTCTTATAATATTTATCAATAAGTAGTTCTTTTTATATAAAGAATATCGTCAATAAATGTAGGTATACGCGATGTGGAGAAGGGCAGGGATTTCTTTTATTATAAAATCTAACAATAGATGAGAGGGCTGTCATATTTATAATGCATCAGAACCATTATACACCAGAGAAAGATCTGTCTGAAAAGAAAGACCGCAGGGAACTTAATTGTCATGTGGGGTTTTGACACAGAAAAAGGGCATCTCCAGCCTTAATTAGCACTTTCCAACAACATTTTAAATGTCTTTTGAGCCATTGAACTCAAGAAAGCCCAAGAAAAGATCTATCACTGCAGGATAAGTCAGAAATAAGCAAATTAAGTCAGACAGAAAATCAGAGACCATTTAGCAAAACAAATTGCAAAATTTTCCTTTTATTTTTTAATGCGGTTTTTTTAGCACATTGTGATTAAAAATGAGTAGCAATCATATGAGTTTTTCTGTTTCCAAAAAAGTGGTTGAAAAAGAGATAAAAATGAAACAGTGTCTTTTTACCGACTATCTTACGGGTACATAGGCCGAACGCCTATATCGCTTTGAACTCTAAGAGCCACTCCCCCTCCCCAGTTTAGTGCGCTTAACTTTTCATTCGCATTAATCCGTTAAATGTTTTGAATTATATAAATTTTAACAATGTAGAAAGTTTTACACGATAAATTGCTTGAACCCCGGTCATCGGCCGAACACCTGTATCGCTTTGAAGGCTAAGAGCCCCTCCTCTCTCAGTTTAGTTTAGTGCGCTGACTTATCATTGGCATTAATTGGTTAAATGTTTTGGTTGATATAAATGTTAACAATGTAGAAGATTTTTCACATTTCCAAAGGTATCACTTCGCTTAGAAGATGCGAAGTGCCGCTCTAGTTTCGCTATGAATTGGTCATTAAATCTAAACTGAGACAAGCATTTACTTTCCATTCTTTTGCTACGACCTTCACCATGGTTGAAATGTATCGCCATTCAGATATTACAGCAATGTAAAACATTTTCACATCCTTCAGTCAGTTCAGATGGTGGAAATAGGAGATGAAATCGTGACTGATCTTACTGGAGATGGGGGTTGTGTCTTGAAGGTTTCCAGTTTCGATTGGAATAAATTGCACTTTGTTTACTGACTGAAACTTTGGGCAATACCCCGAAAGTTGTTGGTTTGTTTTTTTCATTTTGTTTATCACTTAACACGTGGGAAATTTGGCTCAAAGAATATCACTGATGTAAAATATGACGGTGTAATTTTTGAAAGGACATTTTGAAAAGATAACCTTGAAATGATGACAGTTAAAGGCCCTAAGCTCTTAAGGTCCTTCTTTGCAATGACATTTTAGGAGACTGTATGTTGTGTTAAAAATAAAATGAAAATTAATAACCAGAGAAAATAAAATAAGTTAACCTTTGCAATGGTCTCAGGTTCCGCTGAGTGTAAACAGAATTTATTAAGAGTTCCTGTTTTTTTACAGTTTAAGACCAGATTGTGTCTAATGTGAGGTAGATATAAAAAAATGCAACTCCTTACTAAAAATATCTGCTCTTCATGTTTGTTTCATAAGGTTAGTTTTTGTTGTCTGTCGCAGCTTCGTAACTTTGTAAGTGTTGTCTATAAACTTGTGTAAGCAACACAGTGCATACTTTTTTGTGACTATTTTGAGCGTTGTGTGGCCAAAGCCATTGTACTTAAACAAATTTTTACCAAGCATGCAAGCTATGCATGTATTAAAATATGCTTGAATATTTTGTTGTAAATATCGTGCCATCAGTCAAGCTGTGATGCATTGAATAGCTGGAGAAAATTTCTCAACCGTTTGACCTTATTGAGTAGTAATAATAACAATAATAATAATAATAATAATAATAATAATAATAATAATAATAATAATAATAATAATAATAATAATAATAATAATAATAATAATAATAATAATAACTAGAACCTCATGTCGCTAGCGAAATGTTAAACACTTAGCAAAAATTAAAACGCAAAAATGCTTCCATCAATGGGTTATTTCTTGAATAATATATTGCAAACAAAACAGCTTGAATACGTCTTATAAGCCGAGTAGTGTTTGGTTTTTGCTGACTTAAGGTTTTATTGCCTGATCAGACATACGCCGTGTTATCTATTTACGCAGTGAGAGCTCGCACAAAGCTGAGCAACTGTGTGTTCTGTGGTGTGCGTTAAATGCTCTGCATTTACTTTCAAAAATACACTCTTTTTACATGGCGTTTTAACAAAGAAAACGAAATCGTAGGCGAAAATAAAAGTGACATGCACACGTTCAGATCAAGCTCTTCATAAGTCCCAAGTTTCATGGTCCCAGGGCCCATACAGTGTCAGAGAAGAAGAAGACACAAAAAGTCGGAAAACTGTCAAGAAGAAAAAAAGGACTAGCCACTGCTCGCACAAATTCATATAACCCTTGCAGGCCAAAGGCCTGTCAAGTGTTAATAATAATAATACTAATACTAATAATAATAATAATAATAATAATAATAATAATAATAATAATAATAATAATAATAATAATAATAATAATAATAATAATAATAATAAAAATAATAATAAATAGACCGTTTTCACTACCGAGTAGCGAAAATTATACTTGGGGCCGCAAAAATACGACTCTGAACACTTAGAAATTCAGAATTCTGTAAAAATCTTTTGAAGTTTATATCCCAGTGAACATTTGGATGTCGGGAAAACGTCGATTTGAGGTCGCTCTTCAATACCAGGTCAAATCGTAGCATTGAATCTATCTGTCATTTTGATTGGTTACAACCATAGATCAGCGTCTTTGACACAACTCTGACTGGACATTTAACAAACAACGATGTGCAGACGTTGATTTGGCCCGCATAAAACCACCTCCGCAACATTAAATCTGATTTTAATTTGGCTGTATTCAGTACGGCGACTATAGATAGACGCCTACTCAACGCCTTTAATATTGAAATTTCAATAACCATTGTTTGATATAAAATATTAATGAATTTATAAAACACCACGGTGAACCAACAGTATATCTCTGCTTATTTGGTCGTCCTAGCCCTAACCGTCTTAGAGCTCGCGTGGCAAAGGTATGGTGAAAAAAAAGGAATCATACGGGAAAACTTTACCGAATCGTACGAATTTAATAAACTATGGGGATTGAAAATCCCCAAGTATAATAATAATAAAGTATAAGTTCACAAGTGATTTCTTCGTGTCGAGATATACAGTTAGACTTAATAATAACAATTGATTTAGTAAGTTTGAATTGAAAAGTTTCGAAATACACTACAGCGGAGAAAATAGCTGCGATATTTACCCTTAAACCTTAAAGCCATGTGTTTGGCAACCGCCTTGTTACACTAGATGCGGCTGTGACTTGAGGCATGTTTGCCTTGTGCTGAAATATTATTCACTCTAAACAAAAATACAAAAGTCGCCTGATAACGCAATTGTATATATTTTTTGCAGTTTCACGTATTTATATTACAAGCTGGAGTTTTGAAATTTAACGTTATTTATAAGCTCAAACAAAAAGTTAATTTTCAAAGATAGTATTACTTCCAGAAGTGTCCCCTTTGTCACGAGTCAATGATTAGCCTTGTTCTTCATAACTAGTCTCCTACCATCCCCACACCCCTCACCCCTCCCCCCCCCCCAAAAAAAGGCATTTTAAGATATCTACTACATAGCTGGAACTTCATTAAGCATATATACATCTATTTCTGATCAATTAGATCACGGAATCAGACGCATCTATTGTCAGAAAAACATTGTTTCCTGTTGTTAATTAAGCGGAAATGTTGTCATTCTGAAAGCCAACAAGGCGGACTTGTATTTTAACAGCGGTGCTTCATTTAAATTCACAACACTAACAACAATTCGGATATAGTGTGCATTACCTGTATCTACTGGCAAAAGATATCCGGAGGGAGGGGGAGGGAGGGAGGGAAGGGGTCATAGTTAGGAGTTGCTGATTTTCTGTATGTGTGTCTATTTTTATTTTGTTCTGAAAATACATTACTTTTTCAACTATGCATTCATTATATTTATTCCTTTATTTTTCGGTGGAGAGGGTGAGGGACGTCATTCGACTTACAGGTACTTTATTGGTGCATTAAGTACATTTGAGTACATGGGGCCATAAGGAAGCGCAGGCGTATCACAAAACACACCAAACAGACAACTGGCCTGGCCTGTGGGCGTCGTGTCGTAGCCGTGTTGAGGTGCACAAACTGAAAACAATAAAATTTCGATTTTCGATATCTATATTAACGGCTATTATCCGACGTCAAGTCAACGGTACGCCAAAGAAGTAATTAAAAGGTCATGCAAACACTGTGTACTTCACAAGCACCAATACATTCATTTCACATGAGCTTGGTCTTTCACTTCATAACCACTGGACTTCTGAACTTTGACTGAAGTTTATTCGACGTTGCGCCAGAGAATAATTAAAATCGTTATATCGCTACATTTTAATTGCCCATTGTGGTCAATGGTTTCGCTAGAAGTTTAAAGGCGTTTTTCACATTGCTGTTCGTTGGGTGTTTTCTTGTATTTACGTCAATGTTATGCTCAAAAAATGGCCTCGCGGCACGACAACGAAACCGAAACAAATTTTTAAACGGACAAGAAGGGTGCAGTCAATAGCTTCATCGTTGAAACGAACCTTGGTTTCGAGAGGTTACTTTTGAAAATATAGTAGTTATTAAGCAGAACTCCGGAAATAGGATAAGAAGTGGGATTTAACTGCAGTGATTCGATTTCCGGAGTAGTCCTATCTGTGAGGTTCTTCACAATAGAAGGTACCTAGAACCGTAATGTTGGCACGTTGTATTTATCAGGTAGTCCCATTTTGCCTATTAGTCCCATCTCGGGGTTTCCCTTGTCATATTTATCAGGTGGACCCATTTGCGGGGTGGTCCCATCTCGGGGTTTCCCTTGTATTTATCAGGTGGTCCCATTTGCGGGGTGGTCCCATCTCGGGGTTTCCCTTGTATTTATCAGGTGGTCCCATTTGCGGGATGGTCCCATCTAGGGGTTTCCCTTATCGTATTTATCAGATGCTCCCATTTGTGGGATGGCCCCTTTGCGGAATGTTACCATCGCGGAGTTTCCCTGTGCTTTGCAGTACTAATTTTTTAAAACTACACACCAAGCAGGCCCTCACTGTCAAACTATACCCGGTTTGCTTAATGCATTGACATAGTGGGTGTCATTAAATATAATTGAAACTCAACAAATGCACTTGACCCTATTTTACAAACAATTTGTTTTTCAACCAGCTGAAATTACTTCACGCGTATAATACAGAGTTGAATAGTTAATTCACCAATGATATATTTTTTTTTCAATTTCCACCAACTTAGTTGAATGGATCGATCAAAATCTGGTGTCTGTCAACCTAAACCATTTTGAAAAGAAAAAAATAGGTCACAGTTTTTTTTATTTGGATTTGGGCATGTCTTGGCGTTTTTTTTTTTTACAGTAAGCTATTATTTAATTCATTTATAAAACCTGTTCGTTTATTCAATACTTAATCACGAAGTATTCTCAGTTTTACCTGTTTCTTTGTTCATCAGGATGCCGCTTTTAGATTTTAAAGATGGTCTTGTTTGAAAACCCTGATGACTAAGATCAAAAAATAAAACAATTTGTTGAAATAGATGATATTGTTACATGTTAGTCTCATTGCATTGATGTCACGTTTAATGATTCAGGGTAAAAACTGTATTTCTAAAAAAAAAGGATATTTGAAGTCATAAGTCGTTTCCTTAAAGAAACAAAAAAGCTCTAAAATGGCTATGCAATTAAAGATGATTTACCACAAAGAGTTCGGTTTTTTTTCTCAACAAAGGCAAACTTTATACGCGGTAACCCGTGATGATTTGGGAACCTTTATTTTTTGACGGCGGATGTTAGCGCAAAGCCACAAAAATATGAAGCAATTCTGTAAAAGGTCCAAAACTGTTTTTTTGGAAAACGTAATGTGTCCTGTTTTTCTCTGTTATTACACTTGTAAAGTTTCAAAACTTCCTGTTGTAATAACTTAAAGTTCGTATTCGAAAGCGATTTTTCTCTTTTTTGTCTGTAAATTGTTTCCACGCAACTCGTCAAAAACGCAAATAGCTGAAAAATCGAAATTTTCGATTTGGGAGGAATTCATTCTGGCGCTGTGTGAAATTTTGAGGCGATAGCTGCCTTTAGATGTTGTGTTTTATCGATAATAATTTTAGACCGCACATCAGCGATGACAGAACATAAGTAACCTTAGCTAGCGGAACAGTAAACAGTACGCGCTTACGCAATCGGCCAGTCCCAGCAAACGCTTTTACGTACCGACTTTGGTTGCATATGAAATGGAACCGACGCCGGTTTTTCACGTCAGAATGAGGCCAGCTTCCGACATCAAACCGATTTCTGCTTTTATGTTGTATATGAAATGAAACCGTCTTCGGTTTTTCACGCTAGATTGACGTCGGGATTCGGACGTCAATCCGACGTCGATTTTTGGTTGAAAAGTATTTTGGAACTCAAAACTCCTGATCGACTGTTTTATTCCTCTATAAATATATATTCTTTGCGCTCTTTAGCAGAACATCCCTTTACCCTTTACCATTGATTAAGTGTTTCAAAAATGTTGCTCTGTCCGGAAGGCGTAATTTTTGAAATAGGATATTTCATTTTAGTATAGATTCGTCCTCTAAACTTCTCCTTTTATTTGCGAATATAGAGACGCGGCCAAGAGATGAGAAGCAAGCCTAATATTTAGCTTTAATGTTTTAATTTAATTTCATTTCTGTTTTTGTCCTCGTCAAATGTTTACCTTTAACGTGTTTTAATAAAGCTTAATGTCAGGTATCATTTCGTTTCAGGTGCAGCATGATTGACAGAGTGGCACTGCTGATGATTGGGTGCTTCTTGCTAGCAATACCACGGCAACCACTTGCCATGGAAAGCTCAGGTAGGCACATCAAGAAACCCGAGCACCATGTTTTTTTTTTCGCAATGTAATGTAACGTTTGACGAATTGGTCTGCAGCAGTTAGTCACCTCAGCCTCTTTCAACGGTAGATTTGTCAGATCTACTGTAGCAATTACCACATATATAGTGACCAGGACATGTAACTATAGTTTTCATTCTTTTTCTAAAAAAAAGACACGGTGGAATTATTAACTACAAAAAATCAGAGTCAGGTTTTATTCCGTGTCATCAAAACGGAAAATTTGTACAAGGAAATTATTAACATGTTATTGAACCATTTAACAGGGGAATTGTGTGATGATGACCCACTTCAAACGCAATGCGCCACATGGGCAGAGGAAGGGGAATGCCATGAGAATCCGGAGTGGATGAGCGAACACTGCACGAGATCGTGTGGCCTTTGCCCAATGGGTAATTTGAATTCCCCTTTTGGGGTTTTGGTTTTTAGGACAAGGGGTATCTTGGCTGAAGAAAAGGAAGCATATAAATAAATACATAAAATAACAATAAAAAAATTGGTAAATATGGAAGTGTGAAAGATATTCAGGTCAGTTACAGAAGATTTTTGTTTACGTTGTACCGACAGAGTGCCCGACGGTCATGTGCATGCCGCTAGACAATTGCGTAGAATATCGCCTTAAGCGTAGCGACGAGGGCTGCGAGACGTGCCAGTGTGACGTCACTTGCCCTGCTGGCATGGTAATATTTACCCACGAATCAAATCCACACACGTGGGCAAACCAAGAGAAGAGAGCACTGCCTCAGATATATCTGAACATTTTTGTATTGTACAGCTCCCGAAGAGCAATATCGTGAGAAAGATAAACGAATGTTCCAAGAGATATTCCTGATTATGTTTGAGCCAAAGGCGTGCTTTTGATAACACTTTACTTTTGTAATAATGGGACACCAAATTAATTGGAAAACTTAATATTTTCAAACCTACATTTGTTTTGGGTTTCAGATTTGGAACAGTTGTGGGAGCCGTTGTAACAGCACGTGTAGTGACCCACTCCCGATGTGCACACGTGAATGTGTGGCCCGATGCGAGTGCCCACCGGGTACCGTACTACACGAAGGAGAATGTATCACAATGAACCAATGCCCTTGCCCAGCCGAGCAGGTACGCTCGGCAGATATTGACTTATTTGGAGTAGGCATGTAAGAGATAGTAACTTATTTAAGCCGACATGATGTTTTATTGTCTTGACTGAGTGGATATATGCTTTGTTACTTAACTGGGGTTTTGATCACAAATAACTGCAATGTCCATGGATATTTATGCTCCTTTCAATATTACAAAATACCGACCTTGGAATTGATCGGTCAAAATGCAGCATTTACTCGGGGTCATGTAACGACAGTGCATGTTGACAGCTTCAAAGCTGTTAACCTTTGGGGCAGCATTTCTCAAATAATCAACATTAGCTTCAGTAAAACGAAGTTAGCGCGGACAGCGTTGGGACTGAAAAAATGTGTCCGGATTAGCAAGGTGTCCAAATTACTCAGGCTGTACAATAACTGTTTGATTTATCAACGAAATAAATCATTGCTGGTGATGTAGACAACCTGCCTCCTATCTCCCTTCATAATGTCTCCTTCATTTCGTGTTTTGTCCTGCAATCTTTCACAGGTGGCAAAGATTCCTGACTCCTCAGTTTCCCAGCAATCTACAAGGTCATTATTAAGTAGCATTACAGATTGTTTCTAGTTTAATTGAACTGAACGATGAATTACAATGAGTGGAATTGGTCAACTTGACTTCAAAACAGAGAATTTTCCCGGCAAGCTTTATTTCTTGTTTCGTAATTCTCCCCCCCCCCCCTCCCCGCAAAAAAAAAAAAAAAAAACAGCACGCGACCCAAACACCTAACACCTAAAAGTGATGAATTTAAGGATGGACAAATAACTGGTATACAAACACCAAGGGTGAGGGGCCCAATGTCACCCAATTTCCAAACTTATCCTTCAATTAGATTTACACAGTAATGTTTTCCTGTTGCTTCCTATTTTAAATCTCGATTACCAATATCATTAATTTAATTGCTCTGACATTCGGAATGAATAACGCCAGACAGTTAAACATATAACCCATTTGAGACTAGACAAGACAAGCGTTACGGAATATCAAAGTTCCCAAACAGAAGCAGCCATGCTTATTGCGACATTCTTATCGACTTTATCTGAGAGACACAAAAACAACACTGAAAGATTGCTTGTTCAAATTACACGGGTTAGTCATACAGTAAAACCTAAAATTCGGAATGAAGACTTGTGTCCGGTGTCCGAAATAGGGTGGTGTCCGAATTATCCAGGTTCTTATTCTATAGAAATAAATGCAAAGTTAAAAGGGAATTAAATATTTTGTCCGAATTAGCGAGTTGTCCACATTTGTCCGGAGGCAAGTTTTACTGTACTGTTCACTCATAATTAGCCAGTGTGTGTCAGATTTGTTGTATATAGAACTCAATGCTTCTTGGTCAATAATTTTAAAGTTTGACCAGAAATCAAATACATTATAACAGTTCAGTTTATATCTAAACAAGGTTTGGTTGACGGATTAACATCCTGATGCATAGTATTATGTGTAGTCCTGTTGTTGCCGTGAATCGGTGAGTGCAGTTAATACAGGTAGCCTCACAAACACCCTGAGTATTCTATGTGGCGAGTAGAAAATGTGAAAAGATTACAAAGTCCTAGAAAATATTCAGTTGCTTTAGTGCTTTATTAAAGGCGCAAGAAAACCAGATAACTCAACAGACTAGAAAATTAACAATTCCGAAATTATGGTGCAGTATGTCCATTTATCCCAGGGGTTGCATAAATTGCAAATATGTGACAAAATAAGTCATTATTTTGCAATTCTGATGGTATACCCTGAGAGACATTTGATGCACTGTTTTCAGTAAATGTGAAGAAGAAATTTGTTTACATAGCTTTCGGAAATATCGTTTCTTAACATGTCACATAGTTGGTACATAGAGAGAAAGGTTAATACCATATGACACATCTGTATATTTTTTTGTCTTAAAATGTCGAATAACCCACAGTACGGTTTTTCACACTTATGGTTCACATGCATTTCATATCATTATGTTTAGTACCTTTCCTATATCGCAAAACCCTGTAGTTTATACACTTAAAATCCATGGGTCGATTGCATGCGTCGATTTCCCGGAACAACAGGACAATACGTAATACTCGGTCTCGGGGTGTTACTGTCCTTAGCAACAAAAAATACTTCAATAATCTACATTTACGAAAATGGTATAGTTGGCAGTACTATATTTTATATATTAGGTGTTCAATGAATGCGGCAGTGCATGCACAAAGACGTGTGACCAGCCAAATCCCATGTGCATTGAAATGTGCGTGGCAAAGTGCGAGTGTCCCAGTTCCTCTCCTATTTGGCACAACGAGTCGTGTATAACAGAAGCAGAATGCCCACAGCGTCTCGAGGAATGTGATGGAGGAAAGGTGAGTATTTTGAATTAAAAACTGCTTAAAATATTTTGCTATGAATCTACCAGATTTTGGACCATCCATAAAGCACGTAGAAGCTACGTAAACACTGTGAAATTAACGAAGAAGAAGAAGAAGACGAAGATGATGATGATGATGATGATGATGGTGGTGGTGGTAGTGGTGGTAGTGGTAGTGGTGGTGGTGATGAGAAAAGGGAAGAACAAGAAAGAAAGAATAAAGAAAGAAAACGAATGAGAGAAAGAAAGAAAGAAGGACAGAAAAAAGAAATAAGAAACAATCAAAGAAGGAAAGAAAGAAAGACAGAAAGATACTATTACAGGTCTACGTCAAAACTTCAAATAGAGACATTCCCATTTGATAAATGATAACTACAAATTACATTTATTTCGAAATAAAATACCTTTATAGCTATAATAAACACATTTCACAAGACAACTCTAAAACAATTAAACACCTTTATCTTCTTGTAAAGTGTCTCAACAGGGAACGCAAATCGTAGGTCCACTGAGAAAGTCAAATCGTAGGGCAAGTGGAAATGTCAAATCGTAGGCCAACCGTGCCACTGTAGCCCAACTGGGAATGCAAAGTTGGAAATCGCAGGCTGACTGGGTCGTAGGCCAACTGGCACGTAATCGTCTAATGAGTAAATGAGCAACTGCTGTTCATTTGATTCATTCATCGAGGATATCATTACAAACTGCTGCATGGAATCTGTTATTGAAAATGTGAATGTAATGAAAAGTTGTAACTCCTTGAAATTCGGCTTTGTCAGGGCTATCAAACTCAGAGTGATACAATGAAACTATTTCTCACTCAAATTTGCCGTCAATAAATGAAATATTAACAACTTTCTAATTTTTGTTTGCATTTTTTTTTTAATTAACGCCTTACATTTTATGACTTTAATTGAGATCATGCAAGGTTACCATACACAATGTTTAAATAAGAGTTGTTTATTTTGACACAAAATGCATGGCCAGCTCAAGAACAAACGAGAACTGAGAATCAGTCTTAACTAACTCTCCAGCAATGTGAAGGATGCATCAACAATGTTTTAGACAGGGAGTAACTGGAGTGATTGTATTCCACAACTTGTCCATATAATTTAATTATCCATGTTTACATAAAATGTGTAGTAATTACAACATTTCAAAAACCTGACAGAATACTCTCTGGTGTCACAGCAGTTCTCTGAGTTCATTCATCTTATATGCAACTACTCATTAACACGTGACAAGCCTTTGGCTTACAAGGTGTTTCTGAATTTGTGCGAGCAGCCGTTGGTATCTTTTTTTCTTGACAGTGAACGGGATTTTTTGTGTCATCTACTCAGCTGGCACTACGGGCCCTAGGGCAACGAAACTTGGGACTTAGGTAGAACTTGATATTAACGCGTGCATGACACTTTTTGTTTTCTCCTTCGATTTCGTTTTCTTGTTGAGCATTTATCGCATAGCACAACACACAGTTGCTTAGCTTTGTGCGAGCTCTCACTGCGTAAATAGATAACACGGCATATGTCTGATCAGCCAATAAAACCTTAAGTCAACAAAAACCAAACACTACTCGGCTTATCAGACGTATTCAAGCTGTTTTGTTTGCAATATATTAGTCAACAAATAACCCATTGAAGGAAGTATTCTTGGTTTTAATTTTTGTCAAGTGTTTAACATTTCGCTAGCGAAATGAGGCTCTAGTATGCTTTGTTTTCGTCCATGTGCGATAAACGTTGATATATAAGATATTGCATCTAGACACCATTCGTCTTCTACAGAGATTTCTCACAAGTGAAAAATATACTGAGTGCATTTAAAGTTGCAGCGATCAGGTTTTCAAAATGTTGAAATTACTACGCATTTTATGCAAACATACATACACAGGTTTTGTGTATTGGCAGGTCTATGCTCTAACTTTATTTTGCAACGTAGAACTTAGTTATGGCTCCTGCCAAACGGTGCTGTATCGATATCACTTAGCAAACTTGAATAGTTATAGAAGTCAATTCGTATTTATTGACAACTGCGTTCTATTTTACATTAATTTGTTGAATTTATATATTTCTCTTTGAGATCAAAATTGGAAACTTTGCCTGAAACCTTGATGATTAAAAAATTCTACTCTTTAATGTTAAGAAAATGGCAATTGCTCCCATAGATGATTGACTCACCATTTAAAGGGAAAACAGGGATGTCCATAAGGGCCTTGCGCAGTCCCGCCTGCCAGTACATTAAAGACAATGAATAAGGGATATACTAAGAGGGTAGACGATTGACTTGGGAATTGACCATTCAGACTGCAGCTGTTTCACAATTCAAACAGTAACGTTACTTCAGTTTAAACTGATAAGTTCAGTGAATTCTACGTACAATTGACTGTAACTTGGGGTGGCTAATAAATACAGGTCGCAAAAAAATGCATACCGTACATGTTATTTACTGTCTCCCTGTGGATTTTATTGATAAGATATTACCTAACTGACTGATATGTTAAAATAATAATGGAAACACCTACTCACTTGTGATTTTTAAAATCCTGATTTTGGAATATATAAATTCCACTTACAAAGTAGAAAATGTTGCGTTTTGTGGCCAATAAATACAGGTTGACTTCTATTGAACTATCAATGTAATGTGTTTGACTTTCTTGATAGATATACAACGAATGTGGAAGTGCCTGTCCAAGGACTTGTGAAAATCCAAACCCGCCGTGCACAAAGCAATGTGAACGAGGTTGTCATTGTCCTAATGACATGCCAATTTGGCACGAAGGGCAGTGCATTGCTGAATCTGCATGTCCCGCCGAGCCTCAATGTACAGGAGGGCAGGTAGGAGAGTGAAGTGAAAATTTACTTTAACGCCTGACTTGTCGTCGAAATATTCTTGTAATAGGAGTTGATAACTTAATTTTAATCAGGTATATGAATTCGCACGCTAAAGCAGTAAAAGGCAAGATATTTCGCACAGATTTGTCAGACTGTTGTTCATAATATGGACAACTGGGTAAGTCCTCTGACCAATCCTAAATGTTGTTTGTTTGAATTTAATTGTCTTCTTTAAGGCAATGTTTTAATATCACCGCACAGCATCCACCTCTGAGTATTAAAACTAGCATCCATTCGAAGATGAAAAAGTTATTTACGTGGCTAATCCACTTAATCAGTCTTTGCTTGGTATTCTGCCTCTCTTTCACGTTTTAATTCAATATTTCAGTCACTCGGACCGTTAAATTCTATAATGTCTAGACTTTCTTGGTACACGTGCTTGCTGAATTTCTTGATACGAGGGGAGTGATATATCGTATCCAGCTATATGCAAATGAGACGCTCTTTAAACGATCATTTTACACATATAGCTTTCTCCTTTAAAGACGAAACTTAGATAATTGATTTTAAGGAGCAATTATTATATTTTACTGAAGAAAGTTTTAGGTTTTGACAAAGTCATTAAGGTTTATATTTGTGTCATTCCCATATCGCTGTGACCTTTCTATATCCTTCTCTTCGTAGATATACAATGAGTGTGGCAGCGCCTGTCCCAGGACGTGTGAAAATCCAAACCAACCGTGTACAAGGCAGTGTTCACGAGGTTGTCATTGTCCTAATGACATGCCAATTTGGCACGAAGGGCAGTGCATTGCTGAATCTGCATGTCCCGAGCCTCAATGTACAGGAGGGCAGGTAGGAGAGTGGAGAGAAAATTTACTCTAACGCTTAACTTGTAATCGAAATAGTCTTGTAATAGGAGTTGATAACTTAATTTTAATCAGGAATATTAATTGTATGCTTGAGCATTAAAAGCTTGAGCACAGATTGTTGTTCATAATATAGACAACTGCTTAGGGAATTGCATCGGAAAACAATGCAAAAGCAGAACCCAAATTAGACGTTAGCTCTACAGTTTGTCAAAATAATCAATTCATAATACATTGTCTGTTCTTACTTTAAAAAATTACAACAGTAAAAACTTTTTGCATGTCGATAAAAAGATTGACTTTATTTAAATTTCAGAATTCTTTGTAGCTAATTTTAAAGTGTTTTACAAAGACTTTTTGGCATTGTAATAAGTGACATGATGAAGCATTTGGCACAAAAATGACTGGCTACTTTGCACGTTATAATGAGTGGGATTACAGGCCGCCTTTTATTACTATGAATTAGATACAATGCAAACAGCGCTGTAACAATAGCATTGTCTACAGTAACATTACAGAAAATTAGTTATGACGTAACTGATGTAGTTGAGCACTGCTGCACATTTTGTCATGTCAAAGAGTGGAATTGAACATAGTTCTCTTTATATTATAAATATGTGAAATTGTGGCGCATTTTCCATTATTACAGCGAGTGACATTAACTGCACATAGCGCTAGAAATTAGTGTTGTTAAAATGATTTTGGCATCAAAATTAGTGGCATTTTAACGCATAACAAATTGTAATATTTTGGATAATGCTCTATTTAATTGGGTTACGAGTGAGATCGTACTGGGTTCGCACTGCAGTGTTGAAAATTATGGCGTGATAGGCAACATCGTAGAGTGGTAAAACTCTTGTGATGTTCTCAAATTGCTCAATGTTGCGCTCTGAATTCTGTCAATCATGCAGATTTGGGTTGAGTGTGGGAGTGCCTGCAACATGACGTGTGAGGACCGTAGCCCCAGCTGTGATCCTCCCACCTGCGTGCCCCGCTGCCAGTGCCCTCGCGAGAGGCCGATATTCCACAATGGTCAATGTATTAGTCCATTTGATTGCCCGAGAATTGCGCCTGAGTGTCCACCAACACAGGTAAGGTAAAAATAGAGACTCAAGAACAGAACATTTTTTGTGCAAAAAGGTGTCGTACTGTCCATGACTTATGTGTAAATCATTAAGTTGTGAGGTCTAGGATTTTATTGCGTTGTTCATGCCTCCCTATAGTGTATAAATAGTGTATAAATAAACTGAAATTTTCAGCAAGGGTTGATGCCATTCGACAGTTATGTTTTTTACGCTCCTTGGTGCTGGTTCATACAGGTTTGGCAGGAGTGCGGAAAACCATGCACACCGACATGCGACCAGCCAATCATGCCATGTCCGGCTATGTGTCAGGCTCGCTGTGAGTGTCCCAGCGACAAGCCTCTCATGCTGAATGACCGATGCATTTCCATTGACGAGTGTCCCGATCCCTGTAGCATAGGTAGCCCTTTGCGTAATAACAACACCGGGAGAACTGTATTTTGTGGCCGTGGTCCAAGCAGGGTGGATTGCCCCGATACACACGTGTGTAACATTCACCCGGCAGATGGCGGCGCTGTGTGCTGTGAAAAGGCTACTGGCGGACCATGCCATCTGCATTTGCAAAGCGTAAGTGTAACGTTCATATAAAAACATGGCTTTTTTTGCTTCATTGACGAAAACACATGTTTACCTTAAGCTGCTTACTGCAATTCAACTGCAATCACTACTAGTTCGAAATACGTAAATTAACGCCATCATCTTTTGTGCTGCTGAACAGTAAGCTAAGTACAAATCTCTTACGATAGTACTTGATAAGTAAATATTTACTCTTTCAGACTTGGCTGGGTGGCTTCATGGTTGGCATGTTCGTGCCGCAGTGTAACAAGGACGGAAGCTACAAGGCGATGCAGTGCCACAGCAGTACCGGCTATTGCTGGTGTGTAGATGAGAACGGCGAGGAGATAGAGGGCAGTAAAGTCCCGCCGGGCCAGGGCATTCCCGAATGCACAGGTCAGAGTATAAACCACGCAGATTAGAAAATGCAGATTCAGGGTATAAACCACACTGATTAGAATCTGTCACGCCGCAAGTGGGCCTGAAGTGGATCACACACCCACACACATGCACACACACACACACACACAGATATATATATATATATATATATATATATACAGAGAGAGAGAGAGAGAGAGAGAGAGAGAGGAGAGAGAGAGAGAGAGAGAGAGAGAGAGAGAGAGAGAGAGAGAGAGAGAGAGAGAGAGAGAGAGAGAGAGAGAGAGTTTTAAAAAGAACAGAGATGTATGCATTTAAATATCGAACGAAGGCCGTTAATAATTCGAAAACAAAGGATTTGCATTTAACTTGTTTTGATTTGACGATAGATGACGTCACTGAAGAGCCTTGTCCTGATCTGGATTGCCCCACCGGATGTACAGAAGAAGATGGTCCAGATGGCTGCCCAAAATGCAACTGTGAAGATCCCTGCAATGTATGCTTTTAAGCTTTGTTACAAGTATAGGTTGAACTGAGGAAGATTAAAAATAAATGTGTACGATAAAACGATAAAACGGTACAGTCGCTAACGTATGATAATGAAGCTCGTAGGCATTCTGTTCAGTGCAAAGTGTGCTCAGCTATACGGAAGAGTGTGCTGCTCATAGAAGAGTTGGGTGCGTGGGTGTTTGTGTGCTGCAGGACAGAATCCCGCTCCCCACCCCTCTCACAACGTCATAACACATCGTCCTGACTGCATCATGACATCGTGGCTCCTTCATCATTTATCTTTGACCGTAACTCACACAACTTCCATTTCTCCTTTACAAATGCTGCAGAATGATTTTGAATAAAACAAAACTCACCTAAATAGCTGACTGAAAATGAGGAATAATAGTTATTGTTGGAATACACGGTGCTTGGTTACTCTTGCAGCTGGTGGACTGCTTTCCGGGCTATAGCTGCATCAACAAACCTGTACAATGCGTCACTGAGCCGTGTTGGCCACAGGCTGTGTGTATTCCCGACCTCTGCTTTTCACCCATGGATGTAGGTAAGGGGAAGCTTGGTTGACCTAATATACGTCGTAGTTATTTTAAACACTCTGTGAAATGCACTGCTGTTGTTATTGTCCGCTACAGCTCAACAGAGGTCTGCATTTTAATTGTATTTGTTTGTGCGAAAATATTAATTAGTTTATACAAAAATCTTTAGGTGTATATTGTGCCGAGATTCTCTGAAAGTTCACATCTCAAAGGTAAGGTTCTTAGTGCTTTACAGCCGTTTGCAGAAGCCATAGCGGTACTCTTTCTTTCATTCAGCAAGAAACGGTTATGTTGAAAAAATGTGATCAAAAATGGACGTTTTGCCTTTTGTTTGAAGGTGGTTGTGATGAGGCTGATTACCGCGAGGAAAAGTGGCATTTCAATCCGGAGACTCTACAATGCGACACCTTTATGTACATGGCTTGTGGCGGGAACGAGAACAACTTCGATACAGAGGAGGAGTGCATGAATATGTGCATGCCCGCCAGCTTCACGTGTCCGGAAGTCATGTGTGACGTCACGTGTCCTCATGGCTATAAGAAGTCATCGGAGGGTTGTGATATGTGTGTCTGTATGGACAGCAATGGGGAAGAGTGTCCGCCATTTGAGTGCGACAAAGAGTGTAGGTTTGGTTACAAGACAGACATGGAAGGATGCGGCATGTGTGAGTGCGCATGCTCACAAATGCAGTGCCGCATGGCTTGCCCGTATGGATTTGACGTGGATGAACACGGATGCGAAATCTGTCGCTGCGTTTTACCGTGTCAGGTATTTCTTATTTCTATAAATTTCTTGACACTTTATAAATACAGTACCAGTCAATTGGTCAACTAAGACGAAGAAAATATGTTGATAAAATATTAAAGCATGGTAAAAATGCTAGTTTTCCAATCAAATTAATTATTATATGGATTAAAGCAGTTCAGTTTTTTTGCGTTTTCCGTTTCTGTTCAGTCATATCATTTCTGTGAAACTGACTTTGCCAAAACGTACATTTTTCACCTACTACAGGATGTTAACTGCACAGAAGGCTCGAGGTGCATCCACAAACCAGTGCAGTGCGTCACCACCCCTTGCTATCCAGAACCTCTGTGTATACCGGACAGCTGTTTTGCTCCAATGGATTCCGGTAAATTTTGTGTGCTATTAAAAAATGATTGCACAGTTCACATGTTAATTTGGCAACTGATGTCATTTTTTTGTTTATCTATATTGTTTAAAGTTAGTTGTTTGAATTTTTAAAAAGTCAAAATAATTAGGTGATCTTAAATTTATTATAAGAAATATGAATGTTTGCAAAGAAAGTGAGCAACACCCTCACGTGAGAAGCAAGCTAAAAATATTTTTTAGGGGCGTTCATTGTGGTTGTGGTTATTTAAAGTTGTGGTTATTTAAAGGTGGCTGTGATGACGCTGATTACCGTGAAGAGAGGTGGCATTTCAACCCGAGAACTCTGGAATGTGAGACCTTTATGTATATGACATGTGGAGGAAACGAGAACAACTTTGCTACGCAGGAAGAGTGCATGAATATGTGTATGCCTACAAGCTTCACTTGTCCCGAAATACGCTGCGATTTGGCGTGTCCGAAAGGTTTTGAGCAGGATTCCGATGGATGTGATATGTGTCAGTGCGCGAAGAGCGACGAGTGTCCGCCACTTGTCTGCGACAAAGGCTGTCAGTTTGGTTACGTCACTGACGCGGACGGATGCGATACGTGTCAGTGCGCGTGCTCCAAAATGCAATGTAGGATGTACTGCGAGTATGGCTACGAGGTGGACGAACACGGTTGTGAACTCTGCCAGTGTGTCTGGCCGTGTAAGGTAAACCTAAGCTTCGTGAGCCATTCACCTGTGAGCATCAACCATGCTTTGCATGTTCTGTGATGCCCATTATGATTTATCGTTCAGGGGACGTAAACCTGCGTGTAACCGATCTCTTAAAATATACTTCTGTTTTTGTCTCATTTAGTCCAAATGTACACACACCAAAATAACTCTATTTATGTCGGATAACATGTTCTTTATTTGTTTCTATTTATTGATTTATTTATTTTGTTTATGTTTACGAAGGGCGTCAGTTGCGAGGATGAGCGCTATGAGTGCCTAGCGAGTGTCGCGCCTTGTCTCGTGGAACCCTGTCCCTACTTTGGAGTTTGCAAACCGAAATTAGAATACTTACCGGAAGTGTGTATGCTCCCTCTTCTTCCTGGAGAATGCAGGTTTGTTGTTGTTTTTACTGTATATGACTTTGCAAAAGCTTTTCGTCCATTAGTTTCAATTATTGGATAAAGAGCGAACTGCACTGTGGTATCCCCCACCCCTCCCCCATCCATCGATTGAATGTATGCATTAACATGCATGGCAAAGAACGCAGAGAAAAGGCAGGGTTGTATATTTAGGACCTAATGCATTTTACGTTTCCAAAAAAAGGGGGGGGGGGGAGGATTGCAGAAACGCGCCGCTTGTCCCAGGGTGTTCGGAAATTGTGCACGCACTCAGTGTTTGTTTTCGTTCTGTGGCAGTAGTGACGCGCGCATCATAGCCACGCGTGTGCTCATATTCATTAAGTCAGCGGTCAAAAATAATGTTTTGTTTAAATTTGACAGTCCGTGTTCAGCGGATGAAATTACGAAGGCGTCTGCATGTGATTTGAAAAAAGCGTAATTTTAAACAATGCAATTCGAGTTTATAGATCGTTTTAAAAAATCATTCACCCACCATAACCATTATGTAGGGACCCTGCGGAATCCCTTTTTTACGGCAAAACATTGTTCATAGGAACGTTTCCATTCCCTCCCCCACCCTCCCTTCCCTGAGAAAATCTTGATCCGCTCCTACATTTTTTGCTGATTGAGCCAAGTTTCTGCAAGAAGCCGTTGATTCATTGGTAATCTTTTTTTCACATTTTGTTTCAGTGAAAGCCATATGAGATATTATTTCGACTCGGAAGAACGGGAATGTTTGCGATTTGAGTATACTGGCTGTGAGGGAAATGAAAATAACTTCGATACTAGAGAGGAATGCCAATCGCATTGTAACGTCACCTCGGCAACCAATTGTTCCGCCATGCACTGTCCTCAAGACTGTGCCATATCCATTACAAAGGTAAGCGGTAACCCCCCCCCCCCCCCACCCCCAAACACTGTTTTACTAAGATAATTATGCACTACAACAAGAACCATCTGCTTGTTTGAGTAACGGACCATTATGCTTTTTTTTATATATATCATCCGAATTGAGTGAGAGTTTCAATTTGTTTACGAAGCTTTAGCCATCTTGTAGAGTCAGTAAATCAGAAATGCGCAACAAGCTACAGAAGCTTAATTTGTGGACATAAACTCACCATTCGTAATGACATTGAGAAATCGAAAACACATCTCGTATTTGAATAACTGACGGCCAAATAATTGAAATGAGGACAGTCATAACCTTTTCTTTTAAATAATAATAATATTCCTAGTTTTAAGTTATACATAATGCTTATCTATTCGATTTTATGGTTACAGGACGAAAATGGATGCAGTGTGTGCGATTGTGAGGAGCCTGTGTGTGACCCCTTGGAGTGTGACCTTAACTGCACGTACGGGCTGAAGATGGACGACTTCAGCATGTGCCCTGTTTGTGAATGCCAGTGCTCGCCTATCATGTGCATGATGTATTGTCCGCATGGTTTCGAGATGAACGATGAAGGCTGCGATATATGTAAATGCAGAGAAGAGCCATCGTGCTCTGTAAGTAAAACACAGTCACGTAAATAAATGAGTTATTTTTATAGATACGGTCAACTGTATACATTTGGAAATTAAATACGCCTTACAATTCCTTTGCTTTTAAAACACAACTAGGCTTTTCCTCAAGTGCTCTCCACATTGTGAAAGTATGTCCTACTGCATATTGGCAGCTAGTTAAGTGCATTTTCAAGAATTGGTAGGACAATAAAATGGTTTTACTGTTATTGTTTTATCATCGTAATTAGAAAAAAAATCATAAGAAACTGTGTGACGCGTTATGTAGCTACTTGGGGTAATCTATAAACTAAGTATACGTGGAGAATTCTCGAATATATTCCAGCCAGTTAAGACAGCTGTACCACATGGTAGAAAATAAATACAGTAAAACCTGCCTCTGGATAAACTTGTATAATCTGGACAACTGCCTAATTCGGACAAACATTAGTCCCTTTTAATATCTCGTTGGTTTCTGTATAATAAGAGCCTTGATAATGTGGATACATCCCTATTTCGGACACCGAGCGCAATTTTTCAGACCAAGTTGTAGGTTTAACTGTATGAATAACCCGTGCAATTTGGACAAGATAATGTTTATAAGAATGCGCCACAACATATAAGACACAACAAAAAATGAAACATATTTGTTTAAATCGTGTTGAAGTAACTCTTGGGAAATGCAATGGTGTAGGGTACTTTCCCCTTATGTTTTGAACATCAGTTATCCACCCCTAAAAGTCGTGGGGCGTTTGGGTCTCTTTTTTTTTCTGTGATGGGAGAGGTTACTAAACGAAAAATACAGTTCCCTTCTGTTTTGTTTTCATTTAGAGTCTAGTGATAATTGGATCCAAATAAACCTAACGGGGTGTAATTTCCTGTTATCGGGATAATTTTCGGTGTTCCCTTACTCCAATTGATCATTCAGTTCAATTAAAGTTAAAAACATGATGCGATGGGATTAAATGATATCTTCATAGAATATTGGGAAACTGAGGGTCGGGGCTGTTTGCAACCCGTGTTAAATTGAGCGACAGAACACTGAGGGCGGGAGGGGGGGGGGGGGCAGTGGGCAGATTGCCTACATCATTAAATTGATTTATTCAGTAAACAAATCAAGCTGTTACTGCATGACCCGAGTAATTCGGACCCCTTGCCAATCCGGACAACTTTTTCAATCCTAACGTTATCCGGATTAACTAGGTTTTACTGTAGATATTTCTATTTGTTGAGTATTTTATTCAATTCAGCATGCTACTTTTATTTCAGTAATAATAACTGTCGTTAACAAAATAACGGGATAAAGAATTTATGATTTATTTACATTTCCAAATATAAGAACCATGAGTGTGACGAGGGCGAGACGTGTATCCAGCCTCTGTTGCCGTGTATGTCCCCGCGGTGTCCTCAGGAATACGGACCTCCCACGTGTGTGCCTTGTGGCCTGCCGCGGCAATGCACTGCGCCAAAGGACGCCGGACCTTGCAGGTACACCGAGCATTTTTTCTTGTTAGGGGTGGAAAAACTATGCCCTGTTGGGGTTGCTAGATTTAGTTACCCAGGCATGTGCAGCAAAACTATTTCAGCACAGCTACAAAATAACACGTTACTACTCAAGTCGCTCATGATACAGCGCTTGAATTCATGAATCTCAGCGCTTGAATTCATGAATCTCAGCGCTTGAATTCGCGAATCATAGCTTTTGAATTCATGAATCTCAGCGCTTGAATTCATGAATCTCAGCGCTTGAATTCATGAATCATAGCTTTTGAATTCATGAATCTCAGCGCTTGAATTCATGAATCATAGCTTTTGAATTCATGAATCTCAGCGCTTGGATTCATGAACGTGGCTCAAACTCATGCTCACACTCAAAATTTGAGCCAATTATGTCATTTGCTTTTTTAATAGGTAAAACTTATTGTTCAGAATTAGTACTAGACTGAAGCTCACTTTGAGCCAGCATGGGGGCTGGCTTAAAACTATGAAAGCCACTGGTCACATTTTGTTTCTCACTGAATTTGTTTAAAGTATTTTATTTCACTGTTTTAAAAGATACAAACAAACCATTCCTCCCCGCGCAAAAGTTATGAAACTCGAAATAGAAATTTCGATGTGGTATATCGGGGTACGGAAAGGTGGTAACGGAATTTTTTCGTTACCACCTCAAATGCGTTTCAATTCAAGTTTCAAACTTATTTTGAGTATTGAGGTAAGTTAATGAATACGAGCATAAGTCTTTGTATTCGGATCGAAAAATATTCAATTTATGACCATATTTTCTTTGTGTACTTGAAAACTTTGCTTGGCTTCCTCCGGTACAATGTCTGCCTGGCTTTCTCCGGCGCAATGTTTGCCCGACTTTCTTCGGCGCAATGTTTGCCAGGCTTTCTCCGGCGCAATGTTTGCCCGACTTTCTTCGGCGCAATGTTTGCCAGGCTTTCTTCGGCGCAATGTTTGCCAGGCTTTCTTCGGCGCAATGTTTGCCAGGCTTCCTCCGGTACAATGTTTGCCTGGCTTTCTTCGGCACAAAGATAGAATTCATGACATCGTATCATTGCAGAGCGGCCTTTAGAAGATGGTATTATGACGCCAGGGCGAACGAATGCCTGCAATTCATATACGGGGGCTGTAGGGGCAATGAGAACAACTACGAGACGCTAGCTGACTGCGAATCAGCATGTCATGTGAACCTGTGCCCGGCTGAGGAAGGCGACTGCGGGATAACGGAGTGCCGACACGGACTCGTTTACAACGAGGAAGAGGTGACAACAATCATCTAACCCCAATCACGACGTGTATTTTGAAGAACTACCAATGGCAATGATTAAAATTGTTTAGAAATTAAATGGTTGATTACTGATACCACTCTGATGCCGAGTTTAGCCCAAATCTTCTTTTACGTCCTTTAATAGATGCATCTCCATTCAGACACTAAAAACTCAGTGCAGTATTAGCCATTTTAGTGACACATGTTTTGGATATTTTCAGGGCTGTTATCTGCGGCGCTGTGCTGGGCGGCCTTGTATAGAATGCGCCGAGTCCTGCCAGTTTGGATTTGCCACCGACGACCAAGGATGTGACCTCTGTGACCAGTGCTACGATCCCTGCGTGGTTAGTGTACTAACGACAGGTATTCCCTGTCACATAAAGAGACATCTCTGGGATATATATATGTTACAGGGAATCTGTGAAATTAGAGATTTCATGAAATCCCTAGTGGCTTCGTGTAATAACTTGCTCAATCAATTTTGATGTTTTTATTGAGAATTTCCATGTTTGCAATGTAGTATTTTACCGAAATTAATAGTAGATTTTGAAATTATATACTCAAAGCACCCGATTGCCAAACTATCATCCATGAGATACTTCAGTACCTGAATTTAGTGATAGTTTTTATCCTATGTAACTTCTGTCACAGTTCACGCCAAATGTTGTTATTTTGGATGGTAATGTTATATATTCCAATTCCTTTCGATGTGAAAAGGGATACACAGTTTTGAAGAACCACTAAACAGCCTTCCTGAATGGATAAGTTTCTTCAAAATAGTTTTATAATCAATATGAGCTTATTCATTACACGAATTCCCTGGGGATTTCATGAAATCCCTAATTACACAGATTCCCTGTAACATATACATGAACATTTAAGACCTTTATGTGGCATTGACATTTTGTATTTTTAATACTGTGGATATGGTTAGGACGAGTTTAAATAATTTTGAGGAAATCAACAGTATATAAAAGTACATTAGGATCTGATTAAGAGGCAAACGCATCGTACATTGATAAGCCTTGGTGCACTGAAGATACTTGCCGGTATATTGCAGGGAATGGAGTGCGGCATGGGGGAGGTATGCGTACCGGCGTCAGAGGGATGTGAATACGACTGGTGCACCTCTCCGGATATTCTGACGGCCTCATGCCAACCTCGTATGTACATGATATTTATTTGCTCCTTTTCATTACTGTGTTTCTTTCCATCACTGAGGTCCTTTCTATTACAGTAACTGTGTTTCCTGATGGCTTAATATTTAGATTACAGGAGCATGGCAAAGAACTTAATTTTTGAATTTAAAAAAAAAATATTTTGCCATCTTCTTTCCACTGTCCTCATCTTTTTCTCTTAAATAAAAGTGAGGATGGCTGCCAGACAAGTGTCAAGAATTCTTAGACTGCAGGACGGCGGCGGGGCGTGCAGTTTCTTTGATTTTTATTTTAACAATGAAACGTTGGATGATTATATATGGTTATCTTACGACATATTGTTCTTGTTTCAGGGAGGAGGCCGGGCACCTGTCCCGACGCGAGCGCGGTGACGTCACAGGAGCAGACGACATGTGAGAACGACGCCATCTGTGAGAGTGGACAGAAATGCTGCATGAACAGCATGGGTGCCCATGTGTGCGCCGCCTCGGGTATGTGCAGGGGGGGGGGGCTGTGGGGGGGAGGGGGGCATAAACGCCGGCAGATGCACAAGGTTCTGTTTCCACCCCAAAGCTCGAAATAACAGATACACATTTCTACCGCTAAAATCCACGATTTTAGGACAAAAAGTCCTTACAATGGTGTCTGTCTGTTATTATTTCAGGTATGCAGTTAATTGTTAAGTTAAATAGCACAAAGGATTTGTTGG
Source organism: Protula sp. h YS-2021 (assembly GCA_949752745.1). NCBI lineage: Eukaryota > Metazoa > Annelida > Polychaeta > Sabellida > Serpulidae > Protula > Protula sp. h YS-2021. The sequence goes on along the minus strand of OX457024.1, from coordinate 36,174,533 downwards.
GGTGGGGGATTGTGGTTTCATAATAAACAATGAGATTTAGAGTCAGAGCATAATCTGAGACTTCAAACCCTTTTTCAAAAATGGAATCTGTGCGACAAGTGCAGAAATAACATTCAGGTGACCGATTATTTTTGTAATGGGCTTCATCAACGGTGGCGGTTTTGTAAAACATTTCAACAGATGGTTTGCATTTTCTTACAGTTCAGATAGGAATATAATAGTGAACTTTTTCCATATTAGTTCTGCACGGAGCTTGCGGGAGTCCACCAAGTGTGACGTTGCCTGACGTCAGCTGTGCAGACACCTGGACGTACAATGCTGACATCGAGCAGTGTGTTCATGAAGACAACGCACCTTACTTTGTAACAGAAGGGTGAGTTCATTGTGTTGCACTCACCCGATATTTGCACTCGCTCGGTCACAATTGACATGCAAAGTGAGAATATCATTATCTAATTTTCGTGATTTTTGGTGGAAGCTCTTGAAATATGTGTCCGAAATTTTTGCGATTGTTTAGTTACAGTAGTGAGTATTTATAAAATACTTCTTCATCATACGCCCTTTACCGATGTGAAGTATTTTCCTTAGACATTTTCTTTCGAAAGTGGTTGTGTGAGTTCAACTTTGAAATAAGCGTTTTTGTTTACTTAAATATTGCTTGAGATTTTTCTCTGTAAAATTTGAAAAAAGACTAGTTTTCAACAGTGCCGTTTTGCTGTCCGTTTGACCAGTTGCGACAAAATATGCTACATGGGATTGGTGATATCTCAATGCCAAACGGATTCTTTGATGTGTGACTCTTCAGTTTTCTAACACTGTTCAAGTTAAACAATTTTAAAGATTTGTGTAAAGTAAGAACGTCACCTTGCATTTTGCTCTTGCGAATAACTTCAGTGTGATTAGTCACCTCTCCGACAAACATTCCAAGGTTGATCCAATGTCGAGTTGAGGCTGCCACGTCAACCCTGCCAAACCAAAACATTAACTCTTGTTGTACTTCCCTTGTAATTGGCCGCGACCACAGATCAAGGTCTAACCAACGTCTTTGATACAACGTTGAATAGGCGTTGAGTGAGCAACACTGCTTAGATATTGCTTTTGGTCGCAATCAAAACGCAACTTTATCCGACGTCTAAGCAACGTCTTTGGTGCAATTTTGGAATAGGCGTCGGAAAATCGATGTTGTATGACCGTCGGACTCACAACCAAAAAACTAACCCCTTGTGTTATCGCTCACCGGAAATGGCAGCCATGACAGGTCACTTTAAAAGTAGATAGAAGCGAAGACGAAAATGTGAGAATTTCAGGAAGAACTTTTTTCGCACCTACTTCAGACAAATATTTATTGAAATCGACCTCGTACGTATCCTGCGTGAATGGATGACCCAAAATTGGGAATACTGTAACACAGGATGATCACACTGTTATTGTTGTTGTCTTGACGTCGACTGTAGATTAATATTTTCCCGACGCGTATACAATGTCGGGAGGAAGAAGTTTGAATCCTTTATGGTTGCGACGTCTGTCCAACGTTATGAGATTGTCTGATAGTTTAACAACAGGGTCGCTAGGCGATCCATCTTTAATTAATGTTATCCTTTTACAGGAATAAATTTTGTTCCCAAGCGGAATGCGAGGCGGTATGCAAATGCCCCACACCCCCCGAGCAAGTGCCATCCTTCTGTGAATTTGGCCATGTACTGGACGACTACGGCTGTAGAACGTCAAGCTGCCGTCACGACCCGTGCATCGTTAGTCAACTTCTAATCGATTTCTGTTTACAAAAATTCTAAGTAAAACATTGCAGAGAATAATATACTAAATGTCAAGATAATGGATTTTTGATTTTCTTATTTCCTCATCCAAGTTTATTTATTTCATTGTCGCCATATCATCATAAGATAAATTAAGAAATATATTAAAAATTTATTTGAAAGTTATAGTCGCATTAGTATTGAGGAAGTGGCTTGGCAATTCTAACCTGTGCCTACCATAGCAGTGATTTGACTTTTGGGACCTTTATTATAGTTAAGACCATCTTCTCAACGTTGTTCTGTATGAAATGTGCTCACACTCTGGAGGTCTGCTACAGGCGATGCAGTGTCTGGTGGGTACCGCATGTGAACATCGCCCTGTGGATCCCTCGTGTGAGGGCGAGTGCCGCAAGACCGCCGCTTGCATACGTATGTGTGTTTTGTGGGTTTGTTTTCAACTCAGCATCGGTTTTTTCCTGTGAAATTTCTTAAAAAGATAGAAATATCCTCGTAATTTCAGCTCTTGTTTCCGCAGAAGAAAGACACTTAAAGTTGATGTCTGGAATTGTTGAACGAGTGTTTGCGTGCAAAGGCATACAGTTTCAGCTTTCCGAGTGGAATCGCAATTTTAGCACTTAGCTTGTTGTTCGGGAGTGAATGCAGATTCTGATGTCTTCATTTACCAATAAAACGCTTTAAGTGTTCAATAACTTATTTGAATGCTGCAGCGCTGTCGATGGATAAGAAGAACATGGTATGTGATCAACGCCATCGCATGTTCTTTGAGAGCCTGTGTCCGGAGATGTGTGACCCCGAGGACGAGAGCACCTGCCCGACATCCGACAAGTGCTGTAATACCGGCTGCGGTCATGCATGCATGAAAGCAGTCAACCCCACTTGTAAGTGTCGTGTCTTTTATGACGTGTTTCTCTAAGTTAAAACAAGTATGTATATCCAGTTGTGTTGTTTATTTTATATGATTTCAATTCACACACCTCAAACATGAGCTTTTTAGCCAACCATTTGGACCATTGTTCGTGTTTTGGTCAATTATTTTATGGATAGCATATTTATGTGTTGTCTAAAATGTTGATGTTGTCGTATGTGTCAGTTATTTTTGTGTTGTATCCTCCGTGTGTTTGATATTGAAAAAATATCCACAAAATTTTCTCACAGTCAATTTTCAAATTGTCAATCTTGTGTTCACAGTTGACAGATTGACCGGGCCTTGCTCCAAGGACAAAATGCGCGCCTTGATGACCATGGAAGCCGACCCTACTCGGCCCGTTGTCGTGCCGTTTTGCGACCACGGGGTATTGTGGGAACCAGTACAGTGTAACCTTTACTTAGGGGTGTGCTGGTGTGTCGAACAAGAAACCGGTCTCCGCATCGCGGGTACTCAGGTCAGAGGTACACCCGTATGTGACGTATCGATGGTACCCGACAGCAACCAGCAGGACGAGCCTGTGTGCGTCCCGGGGCAGGAGGTGCTCACTTGTAGCCCTCTGCTGTGCTATTCTGAATTCTGTCCGGCCAGACCGACGGCCCAGTGTCGAGTCAGACCGTGTGGCGACAGCTGTAAATTCGAGTGGTTTGATGGAGACAGACTTGTCACAGAGGAATGCTTCACCGGTAAGTCCTCAATTGATTTATTTAATTGATATAACTTAATAATATTCACCTGTGGTAAGTAAAACCCAATCAGCTACTTGTTTTGTAAAAAGAGTTTGCTTTTGCCCATGTTATTAAAACTGGGACAACGTATTTTAACGGAAAGATAAGGTAATAATGTAATTACAAAGCTTTATTGCAGTCGTAATTTAGGGGAAAATATTAAGTACATAGCAACATGTTAAAATAAGTTGTGAATAAAGTAACAACTTTTTTAAAAGCCATTGAGTTTTGAGTAATGTTTTATTTAGGTACATATGATTGCCAAGCGAGCATTCAAAACTCCCTTCGCGACTTGAAGGCAAGCCTCAGCCACAACATGGAGCATTCGAACAACACAGCCAGAGAATTTGTTGCCTATTTTGCCACGGTATACATGCGAGTGAAGCGTGACGTCATGAACGCGCAGTATGGACGAGGACAAGGTGAGTCATAAGCCACCTTCGTCTCTACTTTCTTTCTTTTTTTTCTTTCCAAGTACTAGTTTTTGAAACAAATATATATTGAATATAATAAAGTTTTAATATCGGTGTTATGATAATTTATTTTTGAAGTAACTATGTGTTGAACTGAAGCTAACCTTCGATATCCTTTCAGTGTGTTGCCATCATTGATTTCAGATGTCAGTCCACCAGAGCGACCGAATGAAGAGTCTATAGATCTGCCTGATGCTGGAGAAAGGCCACCTCCAGCGCCGCGGGGAGACCAGTTAGAAGATGCTGATGGTGACCCTCTTTGCTCTTTAAAAGTAGATTGTAGCGATGCTTTATTATAAAGCTGAAGTACGGAATTCATTTCCCACGCTATGGATGAAATGTCAAGATATCAGTTTGAAAAAGCGTGAACAAGTTTGCCAATGAAGCTGGTTAGTCTGCTGCCCAAGTCTGGTCGCAGAATATTGATTTCAGTCGAAAATTCTATATAAATAAACTAATTCAAAGTGTTCATATTAATTGTGTTGTCAGCATTTTGTACCACCCAATATATATATATATATATATATATATATATATATATATATATATATATATATATATATATATATATATATATATATATATATATATATATATATATATGTTACAGGGAATCTGTGTAATTAGGGATTTCATGAAATCCCTAGGGAATTCGTGTAATGAATAAGTTCATATTGATTATAAAACTATTTTGAAAAATTATCCATTCAGGAAGGCTGTTTAGTGGTTCTTCAAAACTGTGTATCCCTTTTCACATCAAAAGGCATTGGAATTTATAACATTACCATCCAAAATAACAGAATTTGGCGTGAAATGTGACATAAGTTACGTAGGATAAAAAATACCGCTAAATTCAGGTACTGAAGTATCTCATGAATGATAGTTTGGCAATCGAGTGCTTTGAGTATATTAATTCAAAATCTACTATTAATTTCGGTAAAATACTACATTGCAAACATGAAAATACTCAATAAAAACATCAAAATTGATTGAGCAAGTTATTACACGAATCCACTAGGGATTTCATGAAATCCCTAATTTCACAGATTCCCTGTAACATATATATATATATATATATATATATATATATATATATATATATATATATATATATATATATATATATATAAGGAATTGCCATCACTCGAGTAGCAGTTACATGAAATTATGAAGATTATTGTTTTAATTTAAGGAAGGCTGTTCTTTTACAGGGTCAGGAAGTGAGGAACAACAGCAATCAAGTTCTTCTGGGATGCCCAATAAGCTTCCGCATAATCCTCCACCATCAGGTGTGTTATCATCCACCTTCCCCTCATCCACAACCATCATTGTGTGCATGATCAGCTGTCACCGCCACCAACCATCACCAGGTGTGTGGCATCCGCCCTCCCCTGATCCACAAACCATCATCAGGTGTGTGTCATCCGCCCTCCCTCACCCACCAACCATCGTCAAGTGTGCATGATCAGCTCGCACTTCACCAACCATCACCAGGTGTGTGTCGTCGGCCCTCCCCTCATCCACCAACCATCATGAGGTGTATGTCATCCGCCCTCCCCTCATACACCAACCATCATGTGTGAGTCATCCGCCTTCACTTCACCATCCACCATCATCAGAATTAATCACTATTAAAACCTTATTGTCATTTTTCATACCATATACCTTTAAGAGCTCTCCATCTGAGTATTCTGAATTCACATAAAGGTTTAAGTAACACTGTTTAAATAACACCAACAGGACTTGAAGGCATGCAGCACATCGCTATGTATTTACCCACATGTCGACCACCGTACGATGACTTCCATGGAGGCTACCACTTCAAGCAGTGTCACCTGGACTACTGCTGGTGCGTGGACCACACGGGAGAGGCCCACCAGGGATCACTGACACCTCGTGCTCAAGTCCTCACTTGTACACCATCAGGTACATTGAAAGCTTTTGAAAGTACACTTCCAGTACACTGAAAGTTCCATCTACGCTTTGAAGATCCAGATCAAATACTGCAGAAAGTTACCGATGTAAAATCTCATGGCAAGATTTGACCTTATAAATTAAAAATCTACATAAAACCCGAATAGAGGTGAATGCATTGAGGCTGGTGCGGGTCTCTTCTGTTACATGAATGAATTCACCGCAAAAGGCATTACATCAACAAATGGATTCAAAATTTTACGCAACTAAATTGAAAAAAAAAAACAGATGAGCTTGCCTAGATAAAGCTATGCAATAAATTATCTTACATTTCCGGGAAACATGAATATGCATTCTTAGGGCGAGATCCCATGAAGAGCAGCCCCACGTTTACGTGCCCTAGCGGGGAGCCTGGCCAGATCTGCACTGACCCCACAGATGACGAGATGAGTGGGTTGGCCCACCTTTTAGCTGCGACCTTGACCATAGCTGAGAGGCTGAAGGGCAATATGGATCTACCCCACGTGCGTCTCTACGCCGATCCGTGCAATGGCTGCCGCCAAATGCTCAAAGACGGCCATGGCAATGACGTAACGTTAGAGAATCTTATGCTGTCAGGTGTGCATGCAATCCGAAATGTTTTGCTCACGTCCGTGCAACATTGAATTAACGGTGCGGGCGACGGGCAGTATTAAGCGCGGACTTTATGTTCTGCTGTTTCTCAAAAGAACTGAACTGAGAACGAACGTGTTTAAGAGTTAGAATTTAACGCTATATAGTTCATTTTCTCAATTATTATTATTATTATTATTATTATTATTATTATTATTATTATTATTATTATTATTACTACAGTTTACGTTTTGAGATTAATACGTGTATGTGATTGCAGCGAGGGAGTGTGGCACAGGTGGCCGCCATTGTGTATTCCATCGTGACGGAAGTAGCAACTTATGCTCAGAACAGGGCGCCAGCAACCAGCCTTTGTATGCACCAGACATGTTGTGCGCCTCCAAAGGTGACTGCTCTTAAAAAATCTGGATCCGCATAAACAGTATTATTTGACTTATTCAGCCATAAAAATGCGAAACCTTAATCGATTTTAATCGGTTGTTTTTCACTTTACGTAAAATTGATCATATTTAATTAAACTGCTGAAACTACACCAAACTACCGTTTGATATGAAGTATAAAACTATGCAAAATATCCATGTGAATTCATTTCCAGTAAACAATTAAAATAAACTCAGCATTTGAATTTTTAAATTAAATCTAGAATAAAGCACGCAAAATGGCACAACGTCAGGAAAAGCTATGGCAGATTTCTATTCCTTTTGCTCTTATTTGTACATATATTTATTTTGTTCTAAGCCGACGACCCAGTGAAGCCCGTATGTATGGGTGAGGAGAATATCGAGCAAATGTGTGGGGATACGTGCAGCACTGCTGTGTGCACTGGCTATCCCGAGGCGCAATGTGTAGTCGACCCGTGCACCTGCCAGCCTCAGTTCATGGACATGACAAACAGGAACATCATCAATTGTGAAGGTACTTATTTTAGTGTGTTTTCAAAGAGTATCACGACACTTTGTTTGCTGGTATTCATTTTCCGCCTTTGTCCGTTTTCGAAAATTCAGATGAATCTTAAATAAATTGCTGCGCGGCAATGTCTTTGTAAAGCCCTGATGCCGTCATCACTTTTCTCCGACATGCTTATCGCCAATGCTGCTGCTATCTCTCATCAGTTTTCGTTGTTATAAATGAGCTGACCTCTAAGGATATCTATCTGTTATGTTTAAACACAAAGCAGATTGATATTTAAAAAAGTAGTTCTCTTTCCTTTATGAGAACTATTTTCGCCGAATCTCCAGTGGTTGAGCGGAACACAACAAACACAACAGACCGTTAGTTCTTAGCTGTTGAACAACAATGATATATTTTGATGTTGTTCATTTAGAAACAATGGGAATGTGCCAACGATACAACAGTGCTGTGAGGAAGACACAGATGAAGCCTGATAACGCCTTGCCCAAAGAGCCAAAGATGATGTATTCTTGTGACGAAGCAGGGGGCTTTGAGAAACAGCAGTGTTTTGGCAATCAGTGCTGGTAAGTACTTAGGTACTCTGTGACAAGTATCCTAAGATTGGTAAGAATGTATAATATTTTTTTCAAATGAACGATAAGCCTTAATATGAAGTATCTGTGAAATGTAACCGAATACTACGATTTAGAAAAAAGCTATGTCCATATAATCGATAGAGCCACCTGCACCGAACGTAAATTACATATGATATTGAGTTGGGTTTTCAATGTTTTCAGGTGCGTAAGACAGAACGGTGAAGAAATTACTTCTACACGAGTCAGTATAGAGCACCGAGACAGAATGAACTGTGGTAAGGTTGATCATCTATAGCAAATACCTTCAAATATTAACCGTAGTATATTATGTTTTGAGTTTTGAGTTTTAATCACCCCAGATGTTTTCCTCAAATTCTTTTCTACCATATTGTAATGAAAGTTTTCAATAAAATGATGTCCGAAACTAAATGAAAGATATACCCTATGTTGAAAATTGAATCAAATCGGTTTGAAAACGTATGTCTTGTGTGAAACTATTTGAGGTTGTTCATAACTTTTTTAAAACTTCGGGATGTGAGTTGGATCATAGTTTTTATTTGTTGACAGGTGGGCGGGGAGAGCTTCGCATCAGCCTTAATATTGTTCTCTCAACCATGTTTTCTGTCGTCGAAAACGTGTTGGAGGACTTCAAGAGGTCAGCATTAGATTTGCTCCGGTATTGTTGTAAATGGTCAAACATGCAATGATGCCCATAACGCACCCTTAGTTTTAGCTCTGTAATAAAAGTTTCACCGTTTATAGCTTATTACCTCTTTTAATAATGTTTGCTAATATTTTTTTTTTTACGTTTAACCAAGTTTTCTGGAATTATGCAAGTTAACCTGATTTTATATGTCCAATTTTAAAAATGATTGTTTTAAAAAAAGTAAAACATTGTATAGCTATATCCTTAGTTTTATTGTTATGCCTGACGAAATTCTGAATAAGTAAATGGGTAAATATGATATATGTGCGGAGACAGTCCACAGAAATTACTCGTGACAAGATTACCTCTGCGTAGACACCATCAATGGACTAAGACAACTTTTGTTCTCGTTTCACTTCATTGCTTTTATAAAAGGGCCTCTAAAATGAGACTCCTAAACCCCTTTTCGGGTTGTTGCCAGGGGTGGTCTTTATTCAGATATACCACTGTATGTTGCTGCTTGAAATGTTACGAACAACCTTTTGTTAAACGAACTGTTGGATATATTGTAGACAAGCAAGGGAGCAGCTAGCAATCCGTCTCTCAGTACCTCCACAAGCCGTTACCATAGTGAAGGTACTGTCTCAAAAATGAGTACAGAAGTCCTCCCTTAAAAGCATATCATGAGTGGTATCCGGGCAGAAAATTATTAATTATAGTTTCCTAGATAATACTTTAATGCGTTTTGAATTTGGATTACTGGTAAACTATCCCTTGTGACAGCACTGGTTGCATAATTTAGTTTTAGCTCGTGAAAAGTATGTCAGTAAATAAGTATGTACGGTATTTGCAGTAAGCTATTCAAATCTTATTTGGATTATACTGTTATAATCTAAGCGCAGTTTATAACACCACACGTTTATTAGCAATAAACTTGTTGTGGAGAAATATATTAATATATTAAATTATTTCAAGGTTGAGCCGGGAAGCATAATAATAGAAGCACATGTAGCAGTACCCGAGGATACTGAGTCAGAGGTCGTCAGTAATGTGATGAGTATACAGAACCAGCCGCCAAACGCCACCCTCTTCACGTACAGGGATGGCATAGGGCACAGTATTCCTTTAAAAACCAAGCAGAAAGTGACTGCGTCTTATTTTGAAGAGGTAAAGGAAATTCTAACCCACACCCAAATGTATTGCTTAGCATACAAAATAAATAAATATTAATGTAAACTATATCGTTTATTTCCCCTGTTTATGTCCATAAGACAGTGTATGTCATTTTTACCCGGATTTGACATTGACCACATTTTGCACCTGCAGAGACTGAGTTATAAAAACAATCATTTAGATTAGCAATCGTTCGAAAAATCTTTAATTTTTGTAATTTTATTGCCAATATCTAGATCAGTTTGCTGTAATAGAGCGTTACATACAAGTATGGCGGTATATTTGTTCAAAAAAATTCATGGCGTTCGCGCTCCAACATTTATTTTTGATCGCAATGGTATTTAAGTGCAATCAATAGATCAGAAAATATTTAATTCTTTCGCGAACCACTTTTTATGTTCTCCAAGTTGCTATTAATGTCTGCACGTGGTTTTTATTACTTAAAAAATAAATGATAGCATGAATTCAATTCATCGCGCCCTATAATTAACTTTTCCAAAATTAAGAAATTAAATTACGTGATAAAACGCATGGTCAGACAAACGATCTTTAAAATACAAGACGTTTAATTATGGTGCGGGAAAAATTATGGCGAAATTAAAGAGCGCGAAAAAAATAGTCAAATAACATATGAAATGTAAATGTTACGTGGCTAAGAAAATTGCCGCGAGGTCAGTCAAACGAACACGAGAAAAAATAAAATATAAAACATGTACATTTTGATTTTTTGTTCAAATATACCGCAATATACAAGGAACGCCGCGTAACATGTTGTATTAAAACAAATTGTACATAAGAAATTTCATAAGAAATTGCTGTAATTCTTTGTTAAGGAACCGGAAGTGACGGAAAAGCCTGAAGAGCTCCGGGACGATGACGACGATGACGACGACGATGACGACTTGGCTATTCTTATTGTGGCCTGTATTTTACTGGGGATTTTCATGATATTCATCGCAGTGCTCATCTTGGTATGTTACACATGTGGACATAGTTTATCAGAGGATTTTGGTAATTTGCCATATAAAACAATTTTACCTGTCAAAGGCCCAAGTGTGACGGAAATATAAGTATATAAGTATATATGTAAAAGTATAAAGGTTTATATTTAAGTAGAACTTGTGCACAAATGTTGCATGTGAAGCTGTATTTGTATAATGTATCTAAAATTGTTACTTAAAACAAATCTTTAGCCTGGAAGATGTGCAAGCATTATTCAGTGTTCCGTTCAATATTAAACATAATTTCATAGTTGGTTGTAATACAAAATTTATAATCAAACCACTTCACAAGTCTTAGCAAGATACTGTTGCTGCAAAACACTGGCCACGATTCCAACATTTACGGTTAGGAAGAACAGCTAACTTTCAAACACTGCGCATATTCTTCGTGCAAAAAAATCACATAAAAATAAACTAACATCACAGCAACTCCTTCGTGGTTTTTCTATAACCGGAAGTCACATGTTTCCTCTTTTAACCCAGATTTAATTTATTTGTGGTATTTTAGAAGAGCTGTTGCAAGAAGAAACAAAAACAGCAGACCTATACAGCAAAGGTAATTCTTTTCGAATTTATTTTACTGTATTCCATTTTAATGGTGATGCATTGATCTTAAACTACCCATAAAATATTAAATTCTTTTTAATCATGAAATGTACTATTAATATATTTTTTCTTCATAATTAATTTTGCGAAAGGAAATGTTCCAGAAAAATTATTTAGAAACGTAAAACATAACGAACATGAATGTTTACCTGCTTTCAGCAATATGCCTATACCAATGGTATACACGACAATGGTGAATATTACTACAAGTCATCATATGCATAATTGTCACTCGCTCGTTGATGAGAGAACCGTTTGAGATGTTACTGCATTTCTGCTCATTGAATAAAGTAAACTGAACTTTTTTGTTGAACTGCAGAATTAAAGTAGAAGCAAATACTATGCTTCGTTATAAGTTTGATTTGAAGATCTAATAATAAAAGAAGCAATGTTTTTTTTTAATTTTATGTTTTCTTCGTGTAGCGTCGCGTTCTTTTATTGATTTTCATATCAATTATTTGTGTCGATTTATTATGCGATAACTTGTTTTTGAGAGTCTGTATACATATTTGTACATTTTTGTGTTGTTTGACCTGGTGTGATACTTGATATTTTTTGTAAACTTTGCTAGTTGTTGATGTGTTTGTATTGGTGTGTTGATGTGTTAGTTTATAACTTGTGTGTGTTGAGTTATGCTCGTTGATAATGTGTTAGTGTTGCCGTGTTTGTTAACTGTATGCGTGATTTGCGATATGTTAATGTGTTGGTCTATAACTCGTTTGTGTTGCGTGATTGTAGCTTAACACCGATATTGGGTTGATGTGTCAGTTGACTGTGTGTTTGTATTCGCGAGTTTAGTTGGCGCTGTGTTGATAATGTGTTATATGTTAGAGTTGTGTTTGTATTCGCGATATGTTAATGTGTTAGTCTGTAACTCGTTTGTGCTGAGTGAGTTTAGTTGGCACCGTGTTAGGGTTGACGTGTTTGCATTGGTGACGTGTTGATGTGTTGATCTATAACTGGTTTGTGTTGATTGAGTTTAGTTTGCACCATGTTGGGATTGACATTGGTTGACTGCGTATGCGTATGCGCGACAAGTTAATGTATTGGCCCATAACTTGCTTTATTGAGTGAGTTTAACTGGCACCGTGTTAGGGTTGGCGTGTTAGATGACTGTGCACTTGTATTCACGACATGTTAATGTGTTGGTCTATAACTCGTTTGTGTTGATTGAGTTTAGTTTGCACCGTGTTAGGGTTGACGTATCAGTTGATAACTTGTAAGCACACCGGAATTATTAGCACTTGTTTGTGTTTTACTGTAATCTGACACTTTGTGTTGATTTATTTCATTTAAGACTGACAATTGATTCGGATACTCTTTTATAGCATTTACTTACAGAAAAAGTAAATATGCCAGATAATTTATTGTGCATTTAACTTTAGTCTGTATAGCACAATTTCTTTTCTTTAAGTGGATTTGGGATCAAAAGTTTTAATAATACTCATACTGAAGTCGTCTTAATTTTGAGTCAAAGTGTCTAATTTGTGCTATTATTGAGAGTGGCCTCAGAGTGTACGAAATAGCAGAACCTTATTTCAAACATGACATTACATGTTATGTAATTTTGATAATGCGTGTTTTGAAATGCTATCGTACTTGTGAAGGTCTAAAATGGACTGTGGAAATGTCTTCTCTTGTGTCGTTGTTTCTCAGTTTGTTTCCCATTTACCAATTTTGTTCTGTTATAAAATCGTAACATTAATAAAACAGTTGGGTAACTTTACGTTACAAAAGTGTAATTTGTTGATGAGAATTATAGAAAACATAATAAACGCTGGGTTGAGTAAAGGAAAATATCATTGTTAAAACATTTTCTAAGTTTGATTTAAATGTATAAACGAAGACTATTAAGGCGTCATTATTTAATAAGTTTGAAAATAAGCATTTTTAATAAAGCATGTGCAGCCACCTCTTTTAAAACGTCGTAATATATTTTTGAAAATGTTTTGGATACAGTCAAATGTAATCTATTTTTTACAGAAAATGCTGAAATATGGGAGGGAAATGACTAATTGTGAGATAAGTATGCTGTCACATGTAATTGTTTCCGGAACATGTACATGAATTGACAATATACAGTTACTGTGATATATTATATTTGTAACAGTAGCAACAAGGTTAACATTTCTGAACAAATGAATATAATAAATAAAGTTTAAGACATCTAATTTGTTTTCATTATCCCCGTGTAACGGAAGGATATAGTTATGAACTTGCCCGTCCTTACTATTTATCGGAAGCAAACCACATGTTACAGGAAGAAAGTATGGATAGTGAAGCTGTGAAACGGCAGGTAATTTTTCTATTTTGTAAATAAAAATGTGAAAATTTGGACGTTTTTGCGTTATAGACTTAGTTGTTTTTGTATCAATTTTGTTCGCTCACTATTTCTGTTACTATTCATCGGAAGAAAACCAAATCTTACAGGAAGAACAGATATATAGTGAAGTTGTGCAACAGCAGGTTATTTTTTTGATTTTATGATAAAGAATGTGAACATTTTTACCTTTTTTTTGGATTTTTTGCATCGACTTTTGCTCGCGCGCTATCTCTAATACTCTTTATCCGAAGCAAACCAAATCTTACAAGAACACAGTATATGTAGTGAAGTTGTTCAACGGCAGATTATTTTTTAGTTTTCTAAAAAATATGTGAAGATTTCGACGTTTTTTACGTTTTTAGACTTAGTTGTTTTTGTATCCACTTTTGTTCGCGTGGTATCTGTAATTTTTATCGGAGTCAAACCAAACCCTACAGACAGAAAGTATATATAGAGAAGTTGAGCAACGGCAGGTTTTTATCCCCGTGTAAGGGTGGGATATAGTTATGAACTTGTCCGTCCGTCTGTCAGTCCGCACTTTTGTTCGCGAGATATCTCCCGAGGCATTTCATATCATAGGCATAAAAAGACCATCAATTGTAGATATGCAGCATCAGGTTATTTTTAAAAAAATATTTTAAAAAGGAAGAATTGGTGCAAGGTTGAAAAGTATGCTGCTATGAACTTTTCTTAAGGCAAAATGTAGCAGGCTTTTTAATGTTTCAGTTGAATACTTAATATACATTTTAACAGTATTGTATATATGATGTTATACGCGGTAGGTAATACGCCAGTATAAGATCTCTTCAATGAAATCGCTGAAATTAAATGCATGTCCTGTTACGCGGTGGATGCTGTCTCACCAAGGCTCTAGTTTCGACTAAATTCATACGCAATTATACTTCATTTGTGGACTTGTGTGCTGCCGTTTTATAACCAGTGCAGGAGGGAATGGGAGTCACTGTTTTACAACCGGCGCACGAGGAGGAAGCGCGTCTTACGGCCGACTAATATGATACATAAAGTCTTGGGGATTACCTGCATCTTATTACAAAGGATGATCACGCTTTGAGTGATGTAGAGATGGTGTTACAGCAGATTATTCACGTAAGCTCAAAAATATTCATTTCCATCTTTATACTCCTTAAGGCAAATGTGCCAGGCCAATGTATTGCCAAAGAGTGAATTATGCAACAACGTTATAAGATTAAATTTGTATTTAATAGAAAAATAAACAGTGTTAAAACTGATGCTCAGTGATTTGAAGAATAAAGAATAAAGAGATGTTTAAGTGATAAAATTTGCCAAGACAATATAAGTGGTCACGAAAGAAGTACAACCAAGTTTTTTGCAGTACGGTATTTAATAGGTTTACGAATACTTATATTTTAAGGTAACAATATTCAAACACCAACGGGAGTTCCAGTTCAATAAACTATAGCTATTACTAAAACACTTAAAGCGCATTTGAGATCCTACATCAAAAGTAGAGCATATGTGCAGCAATTCACTTTTAACATTTTCTAAAGCTTTAATGCGTAGATTTTAGCAAACACTTCAGAGAATTTAGAACTATTTTCTCTAAGCAAAATACGCTTTGTGGTGTAAGTTCTTTTTAATTGAAATTGGCTTTGAACTCTCGAAGTGCGGTGAATTGATATTGATAAGCAAGGAATTAGAACTGAAAGTGAGTTGTTGTTCACCCCGCCGTCCCACACCTTCAAAATTGATTTTGTAAAGAAGTAAATTTCTCTTTTTCTAAAGCTTAATGGTGTTCACAAGCTTGATGCTGTTGATAGTGCACTGAGTGAATGTTCTGAAGCCTCTGACAGATCAAATTGTTACATCACAGGGGACACATCTGCATTACGTCAGTAATGATTCTGCATTAAAAATAAATTAATCAAACAAGCGGCGGAGAGCTTCGATGTATACACGGGTAAGGTCGTTGTATTTCCAAGACGAAATCCTGAGACACCATGGCTTCCCTACCGTCAAAGCACACCGACTTTTCACGTCTGTTTTTCCAAACTATCCGATAAAAAAACTTTCAAAACAATTTTTTATGTTTAAATTTTGACTTATTTTGTAAAAGACCTATCATGACTGCCATTCCTAGGGATAAGGTTGATAAGAGTGTTTTTTGGTTGTATCCATACAACGGCTATCAATGCAGGATAAAAGTAAAATATGAACCACCAAGCACATTTTGCCTTATCGCGAGCGACGGGAGAGCGTTTTTCGCCTGGATCTATTTAAAGAGCAGCAGCGAGAGTTGAAGGGAAGTTTTCTGTGCTCGACTGTTAACCACCTTTCACTAGGGTAATCCAGATTTAGCCTGCTGCTTATCCAGTTTTGTTAATTCACAACTTTCGTCGCCTTCTCCAATCCCTGCTTCCCAAACTGCTTTAGTTTAACACTTGGCAAGACGTTTTGCGAAGAGTTACATGCTTTGGTATTCGTTCACCCGTGAGATTTTCATCGTGTTTTTCTTTACAGTAGCCCGTCACTTTTTCATCACAAGTCATCAGAAACTACTTTTTCCGTTTGGCACCAAACTTTGAAATAATATAGAACTTGCTGTAAAGGACTTCTGCCAATATTTTTGTCATTATTAAGCTTGTTTTCAAGGTAAATTAATACGTAAAAGAGGTTTTTTATTTACATTCGCCCATCATTTTTTCGTCATTTTGTCATCACGACTCGCCAAAAAATACTGGTCCGATTGACACTAAAGTTTGGAATTATATAGAACTTGGTCTAAACGAGTTCTATCAATATTTTTTTATTATTATGTTTGTTTTCAAGGTCAAATTAATAAGCAAAGACAGGGCATTTTCGCTGCCTTTACTGCCTGCATAGGGTGTGAACGCTCAGCACAAAGCAAAAGCTTACTGTGTGCTGTTGCAGTTACATAACCTGTTGCTGTAAACACTGTGGAGGCTTTGCAGTTATAGCTTTTCAAGAAAAGCCTAAATATTGGTAATGAAAATGAACTGTTCAATTGCCAAGTGTTCATTTCGCTAATAGTTTGCGAAATCGGTTCTCGTTTTCACTACTTGTTCTATGTATTCTATGTCTTTATGCGTATTTATATTCAAATATATTTTATATTTACTTACTATGGTTTGCCTGTTTTTGTCCTGACGTCTCTTGTACATAGTAATTTTCTGTTTTTGTCCAGACGCCTCTTGCACATTGCGCAATTCTTACAATTTTATATAACGTATCAATGCGAGTTGTTTTATTAAATCAATAGTTAGATAGTTAGGATGTTTATTTTACACCTTCATTGCTGTTCACACTAGGTATAACCATTAAAACTTTAGTACTGATAGCGGGGTTTAAGCAATATTGTTTCAGTGCACAATACACACACAGTAGATTACGAAATTTCTTGTGATACAAAAAAATTAAAAGGAATACATTAAGGTTTCTCATTGAACATATTTGTGTGGAATTTAAAGACGCATTGCCACGGCTTTCTGAAAGCGAGAGGTACCGGGTTTTAGGCATGCGGGAAAGTGGACTTTCTGTACGGGACATCGCTAACCGATTTGGGAGCACCCGAGCAACGGTCTATCGGCTGCAGGAGAGGCATAGACCAATGTGGAATATCCATGATCGACTTCGACCCGGGTCACCCCGTGTAACGACGCCTCAGTAGGATTGCCACATCTGTTTAGTGCACTTACGCAACAGGTTCCAGAGTGCTCCGCAAACGGCGGCAGTAACACCAGGCAGATGGAACAACCGAATAAGACCAATGACAGTGTCTAGACGTTTGGCGGAACACGGTATACACGCTCGCAGACCTTATCGAGGCGTGGTACTGGACGCACGAAGACGCCGCTTAAGACGGGAGTGGGCGCTCAGTGGTCAAACCGCAACTGGCGACAAGTGATCTTTTCCGATGACTCCAGGTTTTTATTGTACAGAAACGACGTGCACGTGTTTATCGGCGAAATGGTGAGCGTTACGCCAGATCTTGTGTTGCTCAAGTTGACCGATTTGGAGGTGGATCGGTTATGGTCTGGGGAGCGATTAAATTTGGGTGGAAGTCTCAGCTACTCGTTATCGACGGAAAGCTAACCGCAGCACACTACAGTAACACGGTACTGGCAGGCCAAGTGGTCCCCCATATCCAGCAAAACAACAACGCCGTCTTTATGCAGGATAACGAGAGACCGCATGTTGCCAGAGACAGTAGTCACACACGTTATTGAAGTGCTTGGTTTTTTTACTGAAACTGTGAACGGTGAAAATTGGACCAACCCTTGTTTCAAACTGAACTCTCTCGAAAAGTTCAATAGTTTTAAAGATACAAAAATTTCAAAATTGTGTATACTTTTTAATATGCATGAGTATATAAAGTTACTTCACTAACTAGAACGGTTACTTCAGCAATATTATCGATGGCCTAGATGGGTAGATAATCATATAATTACTAATATTTATGTCTTTGAGCGAAATTAAAACATCCACTTTCACAGTATGTTTATTTTTGATCATGAGAATTTGTACATGAGAATTTGATCATGAGAATTTGTACAATCTTCTATTTCGTTTTTAATGGTACACCAAGTATAGCTCGCATCGTCAAAGTAATCTTGGATAAAACGCAACTAAAAGTTCAGCAAGTAATGACTTAATTATAGTACTGTTTGTATCCAGTGAGCTTTTCTTTTGTTTCAAGATTCATACAAACGGCCGTGTAATGAAGTCAATACTCTTAGTCAGTATTCATGGTCCGGTACTCGTTATTGTGTACTACGTGTACTGCGTAGTAGTAGTGATGCCTTAGTTGCACCCTTCAATTTAAATTGCAGTATTCTCTTTTTTGTACTCAGAAAGCAAATATCTCTATACAGTGTTCTGTCCAGTACAACTGAACACTATAACAGTACGAGAGAACATTCAAATTATTTTTTGACGTTCTAAAAATATATGTTAAAGAGACAGCAACATATTTTTCTTCTGTCTACTACCCTGTTTTTTTTTTCATGAACAGATCGTCTATGTGACTATGAGATAAATGATACCTCTAGTTTATCGTTATATTTCCCCTCTTAAAAGATAAACATAATAATGTCGTAAACACGATGTTTCATTCTTCATTTCAGAACACCCCCCCCCCCCCCCCCCCCACTTAGCACATAGACGGTTCATGTGGGTGTTGTTTTAAAGCTGCACTTGTAACATACATCATAATAAACACTGAAATTGCTATAACTGACTAGAATATAGTTACATTTAATGCACTGTTTTGTTTCCGGAATGAGTCGTTGCAACAAAAGATAGTTTTACACCAGTTTACTTGGTCAAGACTCCGCTACGTGTTTTCCATTTAATTTTTTTAAACTTCTTCGCGTTTTAAAAACTTTGTTGCAGCCAGCTTGTTCCGATAATCCTACTTTAAAAAGGGTCGCTCAAAATAAAAAATAATACCACACAGTTACTCCGGTAACCGGTTGTGAATCAGCTTACTGTCAGGTAGTGTCACATAGTGTCCCAGATAGTCAGCTGTATTCTGTTTTTTTTTTTATTTTGAGCGATTATATCAATATCTGCAGATATACATTTGTATCACAAACAGAACTACATCCCATTCATGCAAATAACTTAATAACAAAAACTAACGTATCTTGTAGCCTGTAATAATCTTACCGCAAAGATTAGTTTTCTTTCTGAAACTTAAATAACCAGGCTTGAAGACTTTGTAAATAGAAGCTGTTTGTAATTCATTGAATATACTCTTCTTCTATTTAATTTCGGTCTTAGAAAATTTCAATTTCATGTTTTCAAGAAATTAAATTCACCGTGCGGCATTTCTATGTTAGAAACAAAGCAGAAAACGCTTGATGTTGTTAAAATAACGAAGTATGACGTTACGATGTTAAAATGACGTCTCTTTGACATCATCACGTGACCAATTGCCTATTAGGCATTGAAATGACAGTAAAAAAGGGACGAATTACTCAAACTTGACTAAATTAAATTTAATTGTTTCTTCCATCGAAAAATGCAAGCTCCAGTGATTCCACTAAAAGTGTGAAGCTCTCTCTCTATAACACCGCAGTCCCAGCAAATTTATTATTAGTGTGAAATTTTATTGTTCCTTATGAAATAAGAATTTTACTACTTGAATTGAAATCTCAAAGGTAATAAACGAATTAACAGTTGAATATTTTCCAAAAACTGTTCCCATTTTCCTTTATCAGCCTTCTCTTGGAAATACACTAAATAATTTTTTGGCTTACCTTTAATTTTCCCCCGATTAATCAACAATTGCCTCCCACGAAATTGATTTTGTACCTCAAGAATACAATATTTCATAGAACTGACTCTCAGCATTTTTTTTCTGTTCTCAATGACTGGAATTCAGACATCTATCATTCGTAAATATTCATAGATATTAATTCTAATCTACAGAGGAACCCTGGCATAAGACCATCCCTCATAAATTACCAACCTCCAGTTGCTTATGATTATGCCGAGGAATTAGACCACTTCGGTCACCGGCACATCTGGTCTTGTTTCCGGGGTTCCACTGTATATTAAAATTCGCTACAATGGGAGAGCGTTGTTGCTTGGCATTTTGTGGTACCCATGATACTTCGGATATGTCATATATATTTACAAACATACATGTCGAAACTATGAAATTATCGATGATGTACAATTTAAAATCTACTAAACAAACTTTTCTCTTATACTTCTGTAACATGTCACTTTTTGATCGTAACTGAAATTTTCTTTTCTGATGGTCTTACTTGCCTAAAATACTTCCAGTTGTAAAAGTATATATATATTTTTGAATCATTGGTCTTTGCCTTAAACTTTATCTTCTCAAATATAGTAACCTTGTTGTTTTTAATACAATTTATAAACAGTTGCTACTATGTTTTATGACAAAATTTTGGGAATTTACTAAACACATTTTTTGTCTTCAGACTTTCAACGATTTTCAAATTTAAAACTGGAAGTTCGATCCTGCTTCGTGCTCCCGCTTAACGACTGCCAGTTTCGAATGCCGCTTCATGTCAACTTTCTGGCCTGTGTATGGTGAGTCCTGACAAACAGAAGCAATACAACCGTTATGAAATCAAGTGAATGTAATATATATACATTTTTATCCGTTTTTATACATTTCTTCTAACTCTTGAACTAAGCTTAAACACTCGAATTATTGGTTTTAATAATGGCAAAAAATAAACAATTTTCTTTCAAAAAAAATTTACATAAAATCACTTAAATCATAGCATAAGTACTCGTTTATCCGCCCAGCCGAAAATAAACTCCACAAGGTTTCTACTTCATAATAAATATCAGTTTTTGTTAGTATTTTATACAGTGCAAGTCCAGTACAAACAGTACAGTGCAAGTCCAGTACAAACAGTACAGTGCAAGTCCAGTACAAACAGTACAGCACAATACATTTTACCTTAGATCCATGAAGAATGAGAGTCCACTCAAATAACGTGCCGTACTGCGGTTCATCGCTATCAAATATAACAAAAAGTTTCCATGTCCCGCGGGGATTTTCCGCCCACGTGTGCGTCGTCATGAAGGGCCATTTCGTGAACCCGTCCATACTCTCGTCGTCCTTTGGCCGGCGGCTTAAGATCATCGAACTGGACAAATAAAACACACAATACCATTAAACTATTGCAGACTTAAACTTTTTTTTTTGTTCTTCTTCAACTCAATGAATAAAATTTTCCATTCAGTCGTTTAATTCTTTGCTATTTTTAAATATACTTCATTTGCGAAAAATCATTTTAGAAAAAGATTTCGGAAAGGCCCATGATGGCTAGTACATATGATCACCACATTTCTACAGATGTTTTTATCTTTCCAGCAGTCTGTTGTTGTGTAGGAATATGACCCGCGCAGCATAAATAAAACCAGTTTGCGTTGAAATGCTTAATAAAGTTGAGCCTGATAAAGTTGCCAAGATATCAATATTTCGGTCAATTTGTGTGATATTATTATGTTATAAACAAAATATCGTCCAATATTTCGGTCCTTTATTTAATCATGGTTGTGAGTTAACAATGCATTTAGCTTGAAATGAACAGGTGCATGGCTGTTCCATGTACTGTTATATGTGGTGTTTTATATGCTGTTCCACAGGCTGTTCCATATACTGTGCACATATCGCCACAATAAATACTTACGTTGTATTCATAGGTGATTGTAAATACAGCGTGACATCACCACGACGAGAGGCTTTCAGTGTGATAAATGACTGGACATGTTCTAAGTAGTTCACTTGGTTTTCCAATCCCTTGCAGGCGTCCGTATTTATGGTCAAAGCAAGAGACTGCTTCGTACTGAACTCGCTATAATATAACATTAAGTATACATATACTAACAATTACATGTTTTGGGTATTTGCATCAATGCGGGTCAACATCGCCCATTGACGCTCATAATAACCCATTTCTGCCTCCTTCTTTAAAGCTCTCTGCTTATATTTATTTGAATAGGCGAAAATTATTTACAAGACAGTACAGTACTTAACGCATTTTTTTCTTCCCTAATGCTCTTGTGAGGTTTGTTCATGAGCCTAATCACACTGCCGTACGTGCCCCTTGATAATCTCGTCGGTGTCAACCAATCAAAGCACGAATTAAAATGGGTCAGATCTGTAATTTCCCCAAGTAATCTGGGTCAAATGAGGTAATTTTGCACACTTAACATAGGAAAAAAAACAATCGCCATTCAATTACTCAGACGTTCATGGGCAAATGACGAGTAAATGGATATCATAAATAAAAAAACAACTAGATAATAAAACCCTTTGACAAACGTACAAAGAGGTGTACACTGGGAAGGTATTTCGCTGTGTATCCCAGTTGACCTAACCGGCCGTTGAAAGTGCTATTTTGTTTATTCTTGAAACAAAAGCCCCAGCTGTACACTTACAATTTGCCGGTAGTGGTGCCGCCTGAACAATGGTAGCGATCCGGTACGGATGTCCAGTCCCTCGCCAGATCCACCATGTCTCCCGCATCCAAGACTCCATACCCGAACAGGTGATTGAACTCCAAACCGGCTCCATTAATTGTCCAGTTGTGCTCACCTGAAGTAACGTAAAAAAAAGTCGAGACTTTATTTCTTAAAATAATTTCTCAACTATTATTTTAAAAAATAACCCAGTGCGATTTTTGCTTCTGAATATGACAATCACTATTATTTAACAGAATTTTAATTAATATGATAGCATAATTTAGTAATAAAAACGTGAGTTTAATGAGCTGTAATTAGACAACATAACAGGAATGTTGCTAGTAGTTACACTCACCTTTGGGGTCGTAGAGATGATTCCTCTTGGACGTAAGCACTGTCAGATGCTGCACATCTCTCCATGACAACTGCGAACTACACAATCAACCAATCACAATACAGTGTCTACCCTGCATTACGGACATAAACGTATGATCCAATAGAATGCATTCTAAAAAACAGGTGCTTTTACCTTTTCTTTTTTGTGTTGGTTTGTTTTGTATTTTACTTTAAAATGCAGATAAACATAATGCTATGTAATGTATAATCAAGCAAAATTTATTCCTCAATTTTAAATTGCATCGCCTTTGCACACATATTAAGAGGCCAAAAACCTACTATCCCACAAAAATAAAAATAAATTTGCACAAATTTTGCTGAATGCTGTAAAAATGGAAACTTTTGCCATTAGTCAGTTTAAGAAGTTGATTGCTATGATTTATATTCCTGATAATTCAGCCTAATAAAAATACCTGGACAAGCAAACTATTAACTTTACAACATTTTACCTAGCATTTGGCCAAATAAAGGATACCAAAGAAACCCATAAGAAGTAATTTATAAATTGAAATAAATTTGACCTTCACCCCGAAAACCGATTACCTTGTGACTGTTTTCATCAAAAGCTTGACAAAAATGATTCATTAAAAAGTCACGTAAATTAATAGTTTTTGAAGCATGATTACAGTAAAATATATTTGACTTATTAGCTGTGAATTTCCTGCATTTTGGAAGTACTGTACTCGAAAAGTCAGAGTTGATTACTTTCTATTGCGTTTAAGATAATAATCAAATTTAAGCAGATGTTCTTGTGTGTGTAAAACTTTCTATATTATTCCCAATATAATGCAATGATTTGACAGGATTTGCGTGCCATTGTCACTTACTTGGCTTCCAAAGCTAAAGCAAAAACGCCGGCAGCTTCTGGGGCGGCTGCGGAGGTCCCAGAATGCCTTGTCGTGCACTTGCCGTAGAGGTCTGTCGTCGCCTGAAACGCCCAAAAGCACCCGTCAACAAAAACGCCCGTACATCTACTGCTGTTTCCACGAGCAACGGAAGCAATAGCTATCGCCCAATTAAGTATTTTTCATGCACCATTCTACCCGAAAAAATGCAGTGGTTGGCTCAGACCACTCCCCCATTACTGACTGTGGGCATCAGGACAGATCAATAACTACTTCCTCCTTACTGATTGTGGGCATCAGGAATGATCAATAACCCATGAGCAGAATCTAAGCTCACATCGAACCGGAAACCCACACTTTATTGGTAGTTGCTTTTAATTTTAACGCCCTTTTTCTAGATCCTAACAGGTCCCACTTCTCCTTTGCAAAATATTGAAACACAACTGGATATCTGACCTCCAGTATAACTATCGTTTTATTTCGTAAAACGAGCTTTTACGAGTAAAAGCGCAATTCGCGTTCTCCACTTTTAATGGGTTCCCTTCCAGTAATATTTACCACGCAATATAAAAAAGAACTTTTTGAGGTACTGTTCAAGATACTCTAACCCTTCCATCCATCCTATGGCCAATCAGAATGCCCGAGACGTCGTCTGCTAGTCTCGTATAAACGACATTCCCTTTTTAGCCCCAAAAGGCGGTAAAACACGCCCAGGCTAGTTGGGGATGGATGGGACGGGTTAAAATCAAAGTTAAAAGTGGAGAACGCGAATTGCGCTTTTACTCGTAAAAGCTCGTTTTACGAAATAAAACGATAGTTTTACTTCGCAAAAGCTTTGAATTCGCTTATCTCCACTTTTAATGGGACTTGAGTCCGGAGCAGGGGAGCCTGCCATTCTTGAACTGCCCAAAAAGGTCGCGAATTACACTATGGCTTGTAAAAGCTCATTGCATATAGGCGAGGAGTGCTGTGCACTCGACGCAAAGAAGAAATAAAACTTGTCAGCTAAGTTTCAATTCTTTTAATGATTTCCTAAATAAAGTCCGGAGGCGTACCATTCCGGTCTTTCAACATAAGGTAAATCGTAACAAAGTAAAAAATATCACAGCAACTGTCAGTTGAGATGAGAAGGCTTCCAACCATGCCATCATCTTTTTTGAGAACTATCACCATCCCCCTCCAACCGCCCACCGGATGGATCCCTTCCTCAAGTTCTCACTATTCACTTGCTATGTATTGATGAACAATTAGGTTTATTTAGAAGTACTACAAAACGATCGTAAATCCATAGGAATTACGCAAATAAACTCTTTGACACTTCTAGTAAAGTGACTGAAGTGTCTTACAAGACATGCAATTCAAACTTGAAAAAGAAAGCGAGTCCGCTGTCTAACTTTTCTTCTTCTCATTTGATAAATTACCACGTTTATTTGAAATAAACTCATAGCGATTGACTAGATAGTACTAAAACTACTGTAAATCGTCATAAAATGAAAAACAGAAAAAATTTTGCTTATTTATGACTGTTTTCCTATATGGGGCCGTTATGGTCCCATAAGCCCATAATGACACTATGGTACCTCATACCATGAACCATAAACCGGCTTTCGGCCTTCCGGCTACAACGGGTGTACGGTCACTGGGTACGTCTGGGACCGACATGGTCCCCCCCCCTTTCTTTCTGAAAAACATGAAGAAAGGAGATCAAAACTTAAGCATCCGAGTAGCCGTAAGACCGAAGACTGGGCTGTACTCATTACACATGCGATCCTGAACACTTCGGAGTAAATAAATGCTTAATTAAACATAACCGTCCAGCGTTCGTCCGTAACTTAATATAAGCACGAACCGAAATGGTCCAAAGGACCTGAGCGAAAGGCGAAATGTTCAGAGTAAGAAGGAAAGACCTTCTTGTAGGTTGTTACTTTCGTGGCTTGTTGTTGTTGTTACTGTTCCCATTACGGCCCTTGGAGAAGTTACTCTTGTGCTTGCCCTTGTTCTTAAACTTGGGAGAAGCATTCCTACAACAGAAACACTCAGCCTGTAATGGTCGTTTCTGAAGCCACGAACGGTCCTAATGAATATAAGCCAGACAATTCATCTTGAGAAAAATCTTTCAGATAGTATTTAACAAACGAGTTGGGGGAAACCCAACAACCTGTTTTTAATATATCCGAAAGGGACACGTTGCGTACCGCCCTGAGGGAATTGGCTACTTGCCTTACCTGATGGGCTTTGATGTTTGATTCCCCTAACGGGTTAGGGTCGATTTGTGCATCGTCATAGGCTGCCAAAATGATCCTTTTAATATAATTTGAGATCGACTGTTTCGAAAGATCTTTGTTAAATTTCGGCATAAACGAAATGATGAGAGCCTTCTGATTATCTGATCGGTAGGCCTCTGACATTTCCAAATACTGTTGCAGCGCTTTGACGGGACACAAAGAGACCAGACCGTCTGAGTCGGGGTCATCTGGTAGGGATGGGAGAGTAATGTGATCGAACGTTCCCATCCCTTGGGTCATGATGTGGGTTTTTCCCATGAATCCTGCTCTAGGGACTAGGGTGACCTTCTCCCATGTACCCTTATCTTTATTTACCTTTCTGTCTAGGGCATGGATTTCGCCTCTTCTTTTGCCCGAAGCTAAGGCCAATAAAAACGTGAATCTTAATGTTGCGTTTTTTGCTGAAATCACGTCCTTACTAAATATATCTGGGCGCTGAAGATACTGTAAGACTATTGATAAATCCCACTGCGCTATGTTGGATGGGCAGGGTGGGGAGCTTACTTTAAAATGTCTTACTAGCTGTGATAGGGAAGTATCTTCGCCCGGGTCGTAGCCTGTAGACGCTTTGAGTCTTGACCCTATAGCGGCCCTATAGCCCTCGATGGAACTTACCTTTAATTTCACCTCCGTGAAAAGGTGATCGAGGAAATCCGCTACCACTGCTGGGCTAGCCTGAAACGGATCTAGCTTAGAAGTGCTACACCAAGCGGCAAATTTATTCCACTGCGACCTGTAAACTTTGGCCGTTGAACCCTTGTGACTGTTTACTATTTTCTCTCTCACCTGCTTAGAAAAACCCTTGTTTTTCAGAAAGGACTGGTCAGACACCATAGGTGGAGGTTCAGTAAGCGAGGGGAGGGGTGGAAGTGATGCCAATGGGGTTGTGATAGCAACTCGTTGTGGCATGGGATCGGTATCGACCTTACTACCTTGCAATGGAGTAGGAGGGCGAACCATGGGGCTTCCGGTGTCCATGGGGCAATGAGTAATAGGAACGGTGGTTTCAACTCGATTACTCTCTGCAGGACTTGCCCTAAGATTGCTTGTGGGGGAAAGGCATACAGTACCTCGTCCCGTGGCCACTGACAATTGAGAGCGTCTACTGCCCAAGCTGCTGGGTCCGGGCAAGGAGACACGTACCGGGGAAGTTGGGTGGTCATCGCGTTTGCAAACAGATCCAGAGTCGGGGCACCCCATGGGGATTGGTGTGTCACCCACTGAAAGGACCGAGGGGATAGGCACCACTCGGTGTTGATAACTTGACCCTGTCTGGAGGCTAAGTCCGCTAGGACGTTTAATTTCCCGGCCAGGTGACGGGCGGAAACGGTCACCTGTTCCTCCCTGGCCTTTGAAAGAATTTGGAATGCAAGTTTGGACAGGGATCGTGATTTGGTGCCCCCCTGCTTGTTGAGGTAAGCTATGGCTGTGGAGTTGTCTAACCGAAAAAGGACTGCCTTGTTTCTGAGTTGGTTGGTCAGCTTGATTAGGGCAATCCAGACCACCCGAAGCTCCAGCCAGTTTATGTGGTAGGACTGAAGCGAGGGTGGCCATTTGCCCTTCCATACCTGACCATTCCAATAAAT
Source organism: Protula sp. h YS-2021 (assembly GCA_949752745.1). NCBI lineage: Eukaryota > Metazoa > Annelida > Polychaeta > Sabellida > Serpulidae > Protula > Protula sp. h YS-2021. Next base: position 36,146,782 of record OX457024.1, on the reverse strand, counting down.
TCCCCACCCCGCATGGGACGCATCGGTCTGAATCTCTATCTCCGGGGTGGGGGGCTGAAATGGCATTCCTTCGGACATAATTAGAACATCGCACCACCACTGTAGGGCTTGTAGGGTTACCTGTGAAACTTGCATCCTCGCTGCGGGTGAACGACCCTGATGCAACGCCCATCTTACCTGGCTTTGAAATGGCCTGTAATGGAGACGGCCCAGGGGGACTGTCTTCTCTGTTGCCACTAACAGGCCGAGGAGCGATTCCATGGCCTGTAATCTCACCTTCTTTCCTGGGGAAATACCTTTTATGGCATCTGCAATTCTCTGGCGGCGTTCTGGCGTAGGGAACGCCTTTGCTATTGCCAGATCCCAAAACTCCCCTAGAAAGGTAATGGACTGTTTGGGGGTTAGTTCGGACTTGGCTAGGTTTACTACTAGACCTACCTCTAGTGCCTTGCGAACTAAAGACATTGTATGATTCTCGGTTACCTGCCTGTCTTGATTCGCCAGAAACCAGTCGTCCAGATACTGAAAGACTAACATCCCTTCTAGCCGTGCCCATGTTTTCAGTACTTTCATGACCTTGGAGAAAACGTACGGGGCCGTAGCCAGACCGAAGGGAAGTGCCAGAAACCAAAATCGTCTTTTCCCTACTTGAAAGGCTAGAAATTTTCTTGCCGAGCGATGGAGAGGAATATGGAGGTAAGCATCGGAGAGATCTATGGAGGTACCCCACATCCCTTCCCGTAATGACCCTTTTATCACCTGGGCCGTGTCCATCTGAAAGGTGATCACTCGGAGAAAACCGTTTATGGGGGAAAGGTCGATTACCAGCCTCCACCCTCCGGATTTCTTGGGAACCAGAAAAACTCTGCTGAAAAAACCCATTTGATTTTCTGGCATTTCCTCTATCGCCTGTTTTTGAGACAAGCTCAGTAGCATTTCTTGGAGAGCTCGGTCTTTTTCTGACCCCTTGGCGTAAGAGGTGACTAGTTGTCTTGGCGCATGGGCGGTTAGGGGAATAGGGCACCTGAGCCCGTTCCGGTCTCGTTTGAAAGGTAGGGAGTAACCTCTCTTTAACCAACGTACTACCCTTCGAGACGCCCCCATTTCTGCCCATTGCTGCCAAAACTTTCCTAGTCTTCCTCCTACGGGCAAGGAGGCGTTTAAGGAAAGTAAATTTTCCAAGTCTCTTAAGTTTGCTAAAGTATCGCCAGGAGATAAGGGAATCTCGTGACGGTACTTTGGTTGGCTGCTACCTGAACGACTGTGGAGCCGGACCCTCTGTCTTGCTGCCGGGGCTGGGTTTCGGTTTCTTGACAGGGGGCTGTTGTGGCTGCGCACTCGGCTTAGACGGTGCTGGAGAGGACTGTTGTGGTCTCTTCCTCTTCAGTGGACGTTTGAAGGAGGAGCGAGACATCCTGGACATCAGGGCATAATCTTGCGAAAGCGAACGACTTTCCTGGTTCACCCTCTCTATCTCGGCGGGAGGAAATAGTTCTCGTTCCTCCAGGATAGGGGCATGACGCAGGTCCCGCAAACCTTTGACACTAGACCAGCAGTGCTGGAGAAAGGCATCTCGACGTAAGTAGACCATTGAAGTCATCAAAAAAGTGGAAAGTTTGACCACGTCTCGGGTAGCTAAGGCCAGGCATTCCATCAATTTAGCAGACACGGGATCACTAAGGCGAAGTTCTTCCCAACGCGACTTTAGTGCTTTAAGTGCATGATCTTGAAAAGACATAATGTTCAGGATGTGGCGAGAAGACGCCTCGATGGTCTTTGCGTCTTTCTCCACTAATGGAATGTCTGAGTCACTACGCACTGTGGGCATCCAGACTGTACGCTTCACGGGCTGCTCCAGTGCCTCTAGGGGAATTTTTTCATCCGCTGACCGATATGGTCCTGGTCGTACTGAGCAATGTTTAGATAAATGGAAACGCGACAACGTGCGACCCTCACCGGCGTCCATCTTCTTGAACTCTTTCGCGCGGACCGTGACAGCATGAGCAATGCCCTCACTGGTGGCTAGTGCGATAAACGAGTCCTGTTGTGGTGGAGCTGCCTGAGATGTCATCCGAATGGGCGGATCCTCCTTATCTAAATTTGGGGAGCCACAGGAGACCTCTGCTAAGCGGGCTATCTCTTGAATGGCATCCCTGAACGGCACGTCTTCTGGTGCAATCGTAGAAGCAGAACTCGAGGGGGCCGCGTCCTCGACCGATGGGGCAAGATCTGGTGGAGAGGGAGTACGGATGGGCCGTCTGCCCGCTGCCGCTGGATCTCTCCAAAGTCGATGCCCTTGGCCGGGAGAACGCACCTGCTCCACTGCCCGTAACGGTAAATGACAACGGGAATGTACTGACGTACCCTCGGATTCTTCTTCCCCGTCTTCCACCTCCGACTCCTGTTCATCAGATGCTGCTTCTGGGAGTTGGGATTGTGAAAAATGTGACATGTGGGGTTCCCCTACTGGGGTGTAAATTTCTTTCTCCCTGTTGCTTGGGACTGCTGCTAGGGGAGAATTTTCCATCGGCCCGATTTCCTCATCATCTTCCAGCAATGCGGAGACTTGGCCCGAAAGGGGCACGCCCACGGAATCCTCCTCGCTGATGGTGACCGTTTCGGGAATATCCACGTTAGAGTCCAGCGGGAGGTGAGGTACAGGCGAGCCCGATATCGCTGCCACTGACTGAATTTCCGGAGGAGGACGAGAAACCGTAGCTGATGGTTTAGGCTTTTGCCTTTGACTAAGCAGACTCTCCTGCTTCTGAACTTGACTCTGTAAATCCAAAAGTTGTTTTTGCAGTTGCGATTGCATAGACAAAAACGCTGAAAATTCACTCGGGAGACGCTGCAGCTGAGGAGGGGGGGATAAGTCCTCTCGCGGGGGAATGCCTAACTGGCCTGTAACCGCCGAAAGTACTGTTCCCGTATCCTTATGCGTTAAAGTCACTTGTTCCTCAGACGGGGACTTAAACGCCCCTCCTGGACTGCCACTGGGTTTCACTCTAGGAGGTGAGGCCCATGCCTCGCGGAGACGATCCCGTTCTTGCCCTTCCGGGATGTCCAATTCTGCTACAGTCTCAGAAAATGCACGTCCTTTACTCTTGGACTTTTTATGTCTCTTAACTGGCGTAGCGGATTCCGATTCTGCACCAGTGTCTACGTGTACGGGGGTGGAGACCTGGCCCAGAATAACGGAGCTAGCCTTCTTCATGGTATCACGAATAAATTCACGAGTAACAAACGAAGCTGACGAAAGGAATTTGCGCTTATCCCTCCTGCGCTCGTTCTTGGTCCTATTCCGTAATAGGACTTTCCAATCCTCTGGAGAAAGATGTAGACACTCGCCACACTGGCTGTCTGGCTCACACAGAGGTATTCCACTATTCCGTCTACAGCGGTCGCAGATGGAGTGGGGGTTACACACGGTTGGAGGATGGATACACTGAGGCAGTAACGGTGGAGAATGTAGACTGGCCTCTGTCATATCTGAAATGCAAGCAGAGAAAAACAACGGTGAGAATATGTAGTATAAAACAACGCACAAAACTACATTTCTCCGTGCTTTGCTTCAACTGCAAGCTTTAACCTTCCAAGCTGTGTTTACAATTGCTTAAACACCGCAATAACTCGCTGGGTCTAAGGAAAGACGAAAAGAGATGCTTCCCGGAACGATAACGTTCCCGGGCCGTAACGGGCTGGACCGTAATGGCACCACCCGTGTCGGATATGGATCTCTCTTGCCTCAGATGCACCTGGGACCATCGGACCGTAACGGGTTTTGTGAATCCCGTTGGACCAGAATGGTCTTCTCGCACCCGTGACCGTAAGACCACAAAGGGAAAACGGTCCTGGCAAAGAAAATGACCCTCAGACGTCACAGAAAACGTCTCTTTTCGTCGGAGAACGCTGTCAGACTTGCAGAACCTGCTCTACAAAGACTGAGAAGCGACCCATGGAGTAAAGCTTAAGCAAAAACTGGCCATTTCCGCGATGACACAGCTGGCTGGTAAAGCTTGGAGTCTGATCAGGTCCAGCAGCCTGAAAAGATCCTACTCCTAGACGAACTGAGGTGGAACTGGTAAGTTCCTCGATCTGAATGAAAGTGGAGAAAGAGGCGCACTTCTCGGGACTAGGAAAGTGTCTCCGTGATCGTGCAAACTCAACCTAATCAGACCGAAGAGTAAGATGGCGAATAAACACACTTCGGCTCCATAAATTTATCCCAACGCACAATAATAGATAAAACAATCCATTAGGCAGTGAATTAAGTAAAAAATGAAGCAATTCGCACCTTAAACCAGTTCCCTTGCTGCAAAAAACCGGCAGCACACAGAATGGCGTGTTGTATCGACGCCACGCAAAAAGGGAATGTCGTTTATACGAGACTAGCAGACGACGTCTCGGGCATTCTGATTGGCCATAGGATGGATGGAAGGGTTAGAGTATCTTGAACAGTACCTCAAAAAGTTCTTTTTTATATTGCGTGGTAAATATTACTGGAAGGGAACCCATTAAAAGTGGAGATAAGCGAATTCAAAGCTTTTGCGAAGTAAAAGTGATATTTGCCTATTATTTTTAATTTACGAGTATAAATAGACGCTTTAGCTTTTTAGATAAAATCATCGTCTTATCCCAAAGAAATCAGCACACTCATTTCAGCGTTGGTCTATTTATTTTTGACATAAAAGGAAGCACTGACCACGCCTGCATCCTGATAGCCGCTCTTGCCGTTGCTGAAGGTACTCGCCAGAGTGGACGAGCAGGACTCGTCATAGCCGGCCGTCTGTCCGTCATTCGTGGCCGAGTTGATTGATATGGTCCACATACTGGCGGCGTAACCGTCACAGTTGCAGTCGTCATCTGGGCCGCCGTCACCAGACGCCCACACGTAAATAGAGCCAAGTCCATTACGCCCCTAGGAGAAACAGAAGAACATGTCAGTTAAGTCAATCAAAACATGACTGAAAAACACTGAAATCCGATTTAGTTCTCATAATTTTTAGCGAACTTCTCAAATCTCTCAAAAATTTTGTTCTTTAATGAGAATTTCAATTTTTGAATCGGTACAATCTCCAAAAGAATTTTTTAAATGCTACTTTTGGTAGATTAGAAAATAAAAAATGTAAATACAGGGGAACCCTGGGAGAGTACCATTGTACAAATTGGATCATCTCACTATTCTATTGTCCCGTTCTCAGTGTCATCCATTATAACCAACCACCCAAATAGGACCATCCCAGAAATCGGAGTGCGGTAGTTTAGTCCTACAGGTGGTTCTGTTTCCGAGATTCGATTGCATGTTGGTGCCATGAAGATATCGACAGAAGCTGGTACGTTAAGGAGCTCGGTCTCTGTGACCATATATTTGCTATACTTTGTGTTTTCTGACCCTTACCTCGTTCACATCGACAGAGGCTGGAACTTTGAGGAGCTCGGTCTCTGTGACCGTATATTTGCTGTACTTCGTGTTTTCTGACCCTTACCTCGTTCACGCCCTTCACAATGGCTCTCATGGTGGCATTGCGTGGCCCATCCACGGTCTTGCCATCGTCCGTTGGCCCCCAGCTGGCCGAGTACACGTGGATCTCATCCGGCTTATGGCCCATAGAATTGGCCTCAATTAGATCAGTCATGTATGGCTGATCTAACATCCTCAGACCTGAGGTTTATATACAAAGCAAATCGTTACTTCGTTGCAAACCTTAGGTTTACATGTTTTAATACTTGGTATAAAGTTATGGAAAGCTTATAAAATATAAATGATTGCATTTGAAAGAAAAGATCACCACTTAATCTATTTCAGTCAGCAGAGAGAAAATGAACGGAGCTGCTATCTATCCAGAGATAAGGAGTGTTTTCTATTTAATCGTAGTTATATCTTTGGTAATCATGCTACGCCGCCGAAAGTTGCAATGACGTCATTATCGTGTTAGGAACTATCTATAAAGCTATGGAAGACGTCACAAATCTTGCGTACAGGGAGAGGGAGGGGGTGTCAAAAATTTCGAAGTATTGACTCCCGTACTCCACCGATAGCCGCTAACTATGTCATTTGTTGTGAGAGCGTTAGTTTGGCAAAGAATATGATTGGCTGACCTGCAATCTTGGAGTTATAAGCCACGCCCACTCCGCACACACCGTTGTCACGCTTGGCTGCTATCTCTCCAGCACATCGCGTACCGTGGCTGTGGGAGGGAATAACAACTAAGTAATAACTAAACGTTTCACTTGATTAAAACTGAAGAAAACTTTTCTGAACTTTTGTATGCAGTTAACATCATTTGCTCAGGGTATCAACGAAAACATTTCCTGGTGCAGCTTTCCAGGTTTGCCACGTATTTAAAAATTAAAAAAATAACTTTCCCATCCAATACTACTTCACCACCGCAGTGACCATCCACAAAGTATCTAAGCACGGATAGGAAAGGCTGAGGCTGTGCGTACGCCATTACTATAAAAGATGTTTGAAGTCAAAAATTTTGCTTACGGAGGAGAAAACGGGGGGAGGCATCAGAACTTTTGATATTTTGTGGATGGTCTCTTATGTTCTCTATAAACTATCAACAAAACACAGTGTCAATTTAGATCGCAAATCAGAAATCAACTGTAAAATGATGAAGTCACCTGTTGAACCAGTCGTCGGTGTAGCGAGGGTATGGGTAAGGATCGTTGCTGCTGAAGTCATAGCTAGCGTCGGCGTTCTGTGTGACATCAAACAAGTCGCGTTTCAAACAACATATGTAGCATGGCTTCCTTCTGAGAACTGGCAAAATCACTCTAGTTTAACTGTTCTTACATGGCAATGGCAACAGACCAAAAGAGAGCTGCAGAAGCTTTGCAACAACACTGTAGGCTAAACCGTGTGCCTTTCAAGCTACCACAAGCCATAGAGAACTTCCGCCACACAACCGGAAATTAGCGAAAAAGAGCTTCCTATTATTTCCGGTAAATGATCTGAACCCACTGGTAGACCTTTTATGTTTTTTTTTATAATTTTGCCATCACAATTTGTGCCTGTGGGGTTCACAAAAACAAATCATGGGAAATGACGTAGGTTTTTGTAGGCTTCACGTCTGACAAGGTCCTTGTTGCAAAATGATTACTAAAAAAATGTAAGATACTTACAAAGTTATCAAACAGATCGGGATGCATATAGTCCACTCCTGTAAAAGAAATATAGCAATGCGAAGTGCAAGGATATGTTTAGTGCACCAACCCCTCCCCCCTCCCAACTCCAAGCGGCCACTCCAATAGTTGGTTGATGGCAGAATATTCGATTCTCTTTCCACTGGCAGTCATATTGCAATAGTGATGTTTTGAATTGACCAAAAAATTGTGGAGTGATGATTTCGGATTATGTAAAATGACGTCAGGGTCGTTTTCGAATGTTCCAAGCGCTGACGAACTTTTCGAAAACAGCGACCTTTCTTATTTAAGCAAACCTTTCGGTGATATCTTTTCGCATTTAGCCTTATTTACTTATTTATTTATTTATTTATTTATTTTAGAGCGATATCTAGCGACCTCACACCCTATCTTTCTCACTCCCTAAACCCACGCTTGCCGCCTACTTCCCAATTAGTAAACTCTTTTAAAAAGCTTATTTCGCTGTTTTTGTACAACACTATTCATTTAACACATTAAGCATTCAGACCACAATATTTTTATTACCGCACAGTGGTATGAAGACGGAATAGTTTTTGTTCCTGGCACCACTAACTTTATTTGCAACTCCAGCACTGCAGATTATTTTATTATTTGGAACAAAGTCCCAGTGGTACAGCTAGAAAATAATCGTTGGTGTAGACACAGGAGTGGTGCAAGTAGCGCCTTCCAATCCACTCACCATCGTCCATGATGGCCGTTGTGACGCCCTTCCCGGTATAGCCGAGTGCCCATGCCGCCTCCACATTAAGATCCAACTTCGGCACTCCACCGGCTTGCCCAGTGTTGTTCTGAAAGATATTTTCCCCCTCTTTTGCGATCTGTCACTTTGCTATCTTCATTTTTACAAAATTTCGAAGGACTTAAAACCCGACTAAATACAGTTACATTGTGTTTCGTCATCAGCAGTCAATTTGGGGTCAACACATGCATACAGCTACTTCTTTCTATACATTATTCTAAAATAACACTTTTTATCCTTCCTTGATGTCGTGGCATCCTGTATCCCTTGTAACAACGCTAAAGCGTCAAAGTCGGTCTAGAATAACAACAAGTATAGACGCTGTCTGGTTACTTACAATATACCACTCCTTTGGGTAAAGGGGGTCGTTGGGGAGGGTCTTGGGCTTGGCGTTATTCCTGTGTGCGGTGAGCTCGTCGCCGTTATTGACGGGGTATCCCCGGATGGCTTTATACCCACGCTTCGTACGACTGTGGCCAGTTTGTTGAACCGCGAGTTTGACCTACAACGATAACAGTTAAAATGCGCAAAATTCATATTTATGTTTTTGCACTTTTTGGGAATGGTAAAAAAATTCGATTCAACTTCATGAACGGGATCAACTTTCATAAACTTTCATAAAAACAACCAGTTTTAAATGTTCAATTTTAATTAATTCACTTTTTGTATATTGATAAATATCCTATTCTACGATTTTGTTAATTAATATCAAGAAACTTTTTTATACAATTTTTTAATGTAAATTTTTGGCAACATGAAATCATGAATGTCTGTGGGGTTAATTTAGCAGAGAGGGCGTTTCTTTGGGATGTGGGTGGGTACGGTACCAGGGGATCGGCCTTCAGTCGCCTGGTGTGCGGTACACTGCGTCTGCTGCGTGCGTGCGGTATCAGCTTGTGCTCGAAGTGGTACTCACTGGCTGATCCCAGTACCTACAAACAGTACCCGAATCTATACCTCGAGCAAGTCTGATACTTGTAACCCGTGCCATGTATAGGAAATGTTCCTCCCTTCCAACACCAAGAAAAAATAGAAAATTCAGCCCTATTATTGCACTTTGTACTCGAGACTCAAGCAGCTTTCTAAGCAGCGACTGTAATACATAAATGGCACATGTATGCCTCAAAAGCCTCATGAGTCAAAAATAGAGACAGGCAAATTTTTTTTGTGATAAAAAATCAATTGTATGACTGTGTTGACACCAGTGCTTTAGAAGAAAACGTTTTTAACAATTGACAAGCCTTTGGCTTGCAAGGGTTATATGAATTTGTGCGAGCAGCCGTTCGTCCCTTTTTTTTTTTCTTCTTGACAGTTTTCCGACTTTTTTGTGTCTTCTTCTCTGACACTATGGGCCCCTGGACCATGAAACTTGGGACTTATGAATAGCTTGATCTGAAAGTGTGCATGTCACTTTTTATTGATCGTCTTCGATTTCGTTTTCTTCGTTAAAACACCATGTGAAAAGAGTGTATTTTTTGCAAGTAAATGCGGTGTATTTAACGGACATCACAGAATACAGCTTTGTGCGAGCTCTCACTGCGTAAATAGACAACACGGCGTATGCCTGATCAGTCAATAAAACCTTAAGTCAACAAAAACCAAACACTACTCGGCTTATAAGACGTAGTCAAGCTGTGTTGTTTGCAATATATTATTCAAGAAATAACCCATTGAAGGAAGCATTTTTGCGTTTTAATTTTTGTCAAGTGTTAAACATTTCGCTAGCGAAATGAGGTTCTAGTTAAATATTAATTTTCGGATGCTTCCGAAACTGAAGTCTTGATTTGAGATAATAAAGTGATATGTAGAAATTCCCTGCAAAGAAGACATTTAAACAGTACTGTCATGGACGACTCAATGAGAGTAACGAAAGCAGGTGTATAAAAACAAGAAAAAATGCTGAAAACCAGGTGAAGTAACAGCTCCATGGGACTCAATTCCTATTTTGGGTACAAACTGTTGTTACCATGTTGTAACAAAATATGCATGTGAATGATGTCACATTTTACAGTAACTGAATGTTGTATTTCTTCATAATTTGTCTTCAGTTTTTCAAAAATTATAAAAGACACAAACATGAAACCCCTTTAGTTTCAATCTTCTCAAAAGCTGAAAATAAAGTACATCAGAACAAAATAACATTGGCTGCGCTGACGGCCAATATAAGTTGCTTGTCGGGGAATAAAAAACTCCAGCCTTGACGCAAAGATAGTTTTATCTTTTGCTGTCTTGTTGGAACTAAGCAAGACGATTCTCAGGTTACTTAGGTGCCAAAGACGTAAAAGGGCTTGCTAATATTAGCTCACTGCAAAATGAAAAAAAAATTCTATCTAGACAAGAACTACTGAAGATATGCCTACAAACTGAAAAAAAAACACCTGTTTACTCATGGTTGCCACATCGTGAATATGTTTTGAAGCTGAACATATGGTTAACATGTGATTAATGTATGGTTGAACATATGAAAATCAACACATGTGCAAACCCTTCACAATATGTGACATAGCAATATGCGGAAACTCAATTGCCACATGGGTACCGCATTTTAAGAATTACCAGCATGTAACAAACACCAGTTACCAGCGTGTGAACAATGTGGACACTGCATGTTTTAAGCGTTATTTGAATATGTGGCCAACATATATGTGTTAATGAGCTGAGTTAAGATATGTTTTGCAACAAAGCTGCCACACGTTTATAATGTGGTCAAATGCAGTAAAACCTCATTCTGGAAAACCCTGTAATACCGGACAAGAATTCTCAGTCCCGTTTTTTCCCAATTGGTTTACATGACCCCTGAAATACCGGACACCTCTATATACCGGACAAAATCCGCCAGTTCCCCCCCCCCCCGTTGCCCGGTGTATGCAGGTTTTACTGTACTACCATATAGTAAAATATGTGGCTGCACGCTGACCAAGGCGCACAGGCTCACAATAAACCGTCACCGTTTCATTTGCCAGGTCCTTTCCAATAAATAGCTGCTCAGACGTGCTTATGTAAGGAAACTGCATTTCTTATTTTATAAGAGCACCAAACAACACACAACACAACTGACAGAAAACACACATCTATGAAGCAGATGGAGGACCCAATGGGTATCCGATTACAAGAAGGAAATGAGCACGTTGCTTGGCGACCAATCAACACCTGCAGCTTACGTAAACAAAAACCACCCACGTTCCGCACTTATGGTGAAGTTAATGACTTAGTTGGCCAAATCCGAAATAGGTGATGGAAATGATCGGAGTGGGAGATGTTTGTCTGATGTGTATTAGTGCTGAGTCGCGCAATTTAAATCAAATAGACTATTGATTTGGGTTTGACACACATAATAACCAATACCGAATCCCGGAGAAAATTCCCCCAGAAAAAAAACTTCCCCATAGAAAATTCTCCGCACTATTTGTGCTGCTGCGGAGAAAAATCTCCCCTCCGAGTTTTGTCGTACATGAAGAAAATCCCCCTGTGTTATATCCACTATTTATATATGAGAAACATTTTTTTGAAGTGACAACAGACACGAGGAATTAACAAGGGCTCCAGTTTTTGTTTCGGATTATAGCCGAGTAGGTCAGAAAACAGTACAGTGCTTTTAACAACTGGGGATTGGCAATTGCTAGAGCTGGTTATTAACTAAACCTCATGGGATTCCGGATAACCTGGCAAATGAACTGAAAGTACTCACCATTGGTACTCCATGAAACACTGTTTAAATATTTTAATTCATTTATTATATAAAGTGGTAATGCGCTAAAGGACTTAAGTTAGTTCTATGGAGTGGGGAATTTTCTCCGGGCATGGCAAAATTACAGGGGGGGGGGGGGTGGTTCTCCGAAGTTGGTAAAAACAGGGTTTTCTCCGGAGACTTTTTTCGGGGGGATTCTGTTCGTGATCTCGTAGGAGTAGACCAGTATGTGCCCAATAAAATCCAAACTTGCAGCCTGTTTGCAAAGCAATGCTGGAGTCGACAACAAATAACTTTGCTTCAGGTTATGATTATCGGATGATTTGCAGCATCCATGCCCACCCCCCATTTCAAGCACAATTAGGTATAAATGGAAAAGCAGCTACACAAAGATTTCAGGGGTGTATGGGTTAGAGAACAATTTAAAGAGTGAAGAAGTTTATTGGCAGGATATTTCACTTGGTGTCCCGACAAAAGGTGGAGCGACGAAAGGTCGAGATTTTTTCAAAGGTTTATCAAATAAAAAAGATATTTAGTTATGAGTTCAAACGATTTATTTATTAAAAACAGTTTAGTCTTTAGTTTAAACGTTAATTAGGCATATTCAATTAAACTAATTTTTCTCGCTCGATGCTGTAATATCATATCAAAACTACAACTGTAACTGAGTCAAATACTTAAGAGAAACCAGTTGCCTGAGTATCTTCTCTGGGGTAAGTATTAAAGATAAAATATCTGGGTACACAGGCTTAGTCAAATATGGAATTTATAACATTTACTACTTAAATAAAAAAGAGTACCTCGGGCAAATATCAGCAGCAAAGTATTTGCTGCCTCATAATATATTGTATACTATTGTCAAGGTTCATTTAAAAAACAACAACTTTCTTCAATACGATGGTAACATTGGTATCAAAACTACTGAATGGAATTTTAAAATAAGATAAAATCTAAGTCCGTCAGGTAAAAGAGTTCCCAAGAAGTCAATCGAAAAATGTGTTTGTCACTTCAAGCTATTAAACATTTAACAGCTAGAAAAAGAAACGCAATGTATTGATGATGATATGTCATATTCCTGTGGATATGAAGGCTTTAGCAAAATCGTGTAGCATTCCGTTGTGACGCCCACCCCACCTCCTCCTACATCTGCTGAGGTGCATAACATAGAAATTTCTACATATCTCAATATGAGAATTGACAATCAACGGGACGATAAATTCCATATCTGAGAAATTACTTGAAAAAAGGTAAAAGTTGAAACCATAGAATTTACATTACTTCAGTCATTCTTTCATTGTGAAATCTCCGTGGCTCGGAGACATTTGAAAATAAGCATGGTTGAGCTAAAAATTTGCATAACCAAAAAATATAAACCATATATGACAAGCTCCTTCCTCTTCAATTTAGTCTGAATTAAGCATCAGGTTGTGATATGTAAACATTTCAGCTTTGAAAAAAATCCGGATCCAAAAAAAAAATCAATACACGAATGAAATAAAAAGTTTAAAAAGTGGATTTTTCTCACCGGTCTGACGTAAGAGAAGCCGTTTCGTTTGGCGATATGCTGTGCTAACTCCGGAGTGACGTCCTGGTGTAACTGTACATACCAATGGTTGGTGATAACCTCCGGAACCGCTTGACATATGGTGGCGAGCAACACAATTATTGCGCTTCCAAAAAACACCCCATTTTCAAACCAACTTCCCCATCTGGAATCCTTCATCTCGCCCTTGCTCTGGCGGGATGATAAAATGTTCTTTAATTTTGTATTTGCAACACTTTTAGCTTTCAGAAAATCTGATTTTATTTTATTTTTGTATGTTGTAAGTGGTGGAGAAATAAAGATTTATCCAGTTCGTTGCCCCCTTGTTTACCGTACTAGAAACTCAGAACGAATGTATGAGCATATCATTAACATAGCAGGCATCAAGAGACGATCGATGATCCTGCAGGGGCTTTTCATAGGCTCCCCCTAATACGCTGACGTCATAAGGGCGTCATTGCTCATAAGGAGCTGAGCGGAAGAGGGTGGCAGCGGGAACATTGCTGAGCAATCAATAGACAAGCTGCAGAGCTGTTGTCATTTACCCTTGCTCTGCGGCCATTTAAGGCCATTGACAATGGTTGTCACAGTGTCACATTCATTGCATGCACCATAGAAAAAACCAGAGGCGTTTCAATAATTGCACTTGCTGTTTTGATTGCGTAGTTAGTTGGCGCTTGTCAAGCAAGGTATTACAAACATCTTTCAGTTGGCAGCAAGTGCTAATTTTGATCCATTGTTTGATTTCTTGAGACAAAAGGCTGGCTCTGCATTTATAGCGCTTGCCTTTCTGTTTGAAAAAACTTGCGCGAATTTATTCTTACGTCAAAGCAAACACTGCGACGTCGATCAACGCCTATTAAAGGATGCGACATCTATTGACCTTCCAACCTTTCTAAAACGTTGCAGTTTTTCGTCGCGGCCACACAGCAACGTCTGTTCACAGACTTGGGCAGGCGTCTGGGTTCGGTTGTACGTGCATCTTGAAACAATGTCTTTCCCCACACTGCCGGTGTAACAGGACGATGCCGGTGTATGGCGGTATATTTGTACAAAAATTTCATGGCGTTCGCGCTCCAACATTTATTTTTGATCGCAATGGTAACTAAGTGCAATTAATAGATCAGAAAATATTTAATTCTTTCGCGAACCACTTTTTATGTTATCCAAGTTGCTATTAATTTCTGCACGTGGTTTTATTATTTAAAAAAATAAATGATAGCATGAATTAAATTTATCGCGCCCTATAATTAACTTTTCGCGTTCCAAAATTAAGAAATTAAATTACGTGATAAAACGCATGGTCAGACAAACGTTCTTTAAAACACAAGACGTTTAATTATGGTGCGGGAAAAATTATGGCGAAATTAAAGAGCGCGAAATAGATAGTCAAATAACATATGAAATGTAAATGTTACGCGGCTAAGGAAATTGCCGCAAGGTCATTCAAATGAACACGAGAAAAAATAGAATATACAACATGTACCTTTTGATTTTTTGTTCAAATATACCGCCATACCGGTGTAACAGGCAATCTTGCCCCCCCCCCCCCCCCTGTACAGCTTCCCCCCGGGGGAAGCTAGACTAGGCTATTCCCCCCCCCCCCCCTCTGGGATATTTTGCCCCCTCCATAAAAAACCGAATAAATGAAACAAATTCTTAACTGCAACAGAAATTTTAATGGTAAATGAACTCTATGCAGTACAATTTCTTCTGTGCTTGAAAATTATCAAGTTTTCCGTAATTCAACAGTCATTTACACAATTCACTGCAGTCCACTGCGCTTTTGGTTCAACCAGGTCAATGCCGATTTATTTTCATTTATTTTTATTTATTTTCATTCACTACTTCTTTTCAATATTTCCTCTACTGATCAAGTAATTAATTTACAATCAAAATAAAAAAAACGAAATGCTCATATCCTTTTTCATACCCTTTTAAACTTCTCAATTCGGAGTAAACTTTTGCCGCAAAATCCATTTCCCTGAGATTGTTTGTACTGTTATGCCTTATTGTCGAATACAATTGATCAATCAAAATGGATTATAAAAAGAGATGTGGCTTTATTGCAGTCAACTCTAAATCCCCCGATAACTGTGAATAGAGAGCGAGTATACAGACGGATTACCCTTTATGTAAATAAACTGTTATTTTAGGGGGTGGGGCAAAATATCCCAGGTAGGGGAAGCTGAACAGGGGGCAGAACATCCCAGAGGGGGGCAAGATAGCCTAGTCTAGCTTAAAATACAACTAAAGAAACTTTTATTTTAGGGGAGGGGGCAAAATATTCCAGGTGGGGGGGGGGGGAAGCTGAACAGGGGGCAGAATATCCCAGAGAGGGGCAAGATAGCCTAGGCTAGCTTGCCCCCCCCCCGGGGGGGGGGAGCTATACAGAGGGCAAGATATACTGTTACACCGGCCAGCCATGATAGGTCTTTTAGAAAATGAGTCGTAATTTGAAGGCCTGCTAGTTTTTTTTTTATCACATAGTTTTGTAAAATAGACTCGAAAAATGACATGAATCTAACACACGGGATGGCCCAAGGGCGGGGGGTACTTTGGTCAAAGGGTGGGCACGCTTCTCAGGAATGTATGTTTCCCAGTGTCTATGAATCTTTCTCGCTGTCTATACAACGCTGCTCTCGCAACGTTTTCCTAACCACGACCTCCCGACGCCTGTCCGACATCGGTGACATCGTTTTGACTTTCACATACAACTAAATCCCGAAGTCATCTGAGGTCTGGTCGCAACGTCTATGCAACGTCTAGCCAACGTTTATTCAGTGTCGCATGTTCACGGGGGATTTCTTTAGAATCGCTACCGGTAGAGAATGGTATATACCAGTAGGTGGGTGGAAGGAACTTTAAAAGGAGAGTCATGAAGAAGAGAAGAAGAAGAAGAAAAAGAAGATGAAGAAGAAGAAAGGAGAACAATAATAATAACAATAATAATATTAATAATAATAATAATAATAATAATAATAATATAAAATAACAAACCATGATAATTAATAAATTATATGTTCTTGATGTAGTTTTTGTTTTTATCTTATTGTTATGGAACATACTTTCGAAATGAGGAAGGATTTCGAAGGTAACATAGAATCTCGTCGGTTATCACAGATCAACGTTCTGGATTTATGTGAATTTTTATTGATTAAATGTTATAATTAAAGTAATCAACCTACATTTATTATTAAAAACATTTTTAGGTCTTTGCCAGACAATTTCTCGATTCTGGACTTGTAGGAAGATAGAGATATGACATTTTCATTGTGGGTAGGTGTATGCATACATTACGCAATATATCAAGTAAAATATCAACATTTTCACGTTTTCCAAAAATGCAGATCTAGTCTACACTTGGGGATTTTCAATCCCCATAGTTTATTGAATTCGTACGGTTAGGTAAAGTGTTTCCGAATGATTCCTTTTTTTCCACCACCACCTTGTCACGCGAACTCCTCTCAGACAGCCAGGGCTAGGTGTACCACTTTTGACAGAGACATATTGCAGGTCTAGTTGGTCTCTGTAAATTTTTTTTAGAAATTCATTGAAATTTTATATGAAACAAATGGACATTGAAATTTTGGTATCCCGACATTTCATCCGACCATTTTCACCTGAGGACAGTTTACCCGACGACATTCTATACGTAAAACAAGTTCAAAGTGGGAGATTTCATCCGAATTTTATGTCCGATACTAATACTTCACACAACGCAAATCATCATACTTCCCAGCACTCGAAAGTGTAAAACTGTTCTTCACAATCACCACATTTACCAAATTACCGCCAGGCTACCTTTCTTTGTCTCATGTTGCAGCAACTCCGTCGCATAATGATAAAGAGTCAAAGAGACAGATAAAGAGACAGATTAGACACGTAGTGGCATTAAACAAATTGACCTTTGATATTACTTAGAAGTTTTTGGGCGTGATGGAAATCCGGAGCATTCGCTTGGGGCAATACAGTAAAGAGAGAAAACAAAAATCGGTCTAAATGTTGCATCTTTCACTTTTGCGATGAAATGTCGTCGGACGAAATGTCGTTACATGAAACGTGGTGGATTGTGAAATTTTGTCACTGAAGCGGGTGCACGCCATGATATACAGTCTACTGCCGTTGTACCGCCATAGTTCGTTCCAGAAGAATTCCCGCGTTACAGTGAAAATACGTTACAATGAAAAAAACACAATCGGTTCTGGATACATAATTTCGCATTTTCTAATGCTAAAATTCACCCAAAAATACGTATTCACATTTTCACCAGCGATACAATCACTGTAGTAGAGTTTTATTTTTTCATAAAAAATCAAGGATGAATTTTTTGTTTAGTAACCTGTACAGACATTTTTCAATTATCTGCTATAATTTTAAACACGGGTTTATATCATCAACAGACGCTTTTTGCGATTACTCCTAATAGCGTAAGACGCTGTAAATGTGTTTTTTTTTTCGCTCAGAAATGGCTTATTTTATGGCAAGTTGGAAATCTTATCTGATATTTTAACTACCCCCAATACATATGACTGTTTGAGTAGCGTACCAGGAGGCTTCCGCAGTTAACTTTGACGAACGGGCGCGCACAAAGCCTTTGGATTAATAGGCAATTAAGTAATGTTTGTTAATTGTGTTTATGTTACGCGCCGTTTTAGGACTGGCGCCGTTTTGGGACCGATGCTGGTCCCAAAATGGCCTGTCCGTTTTGAGTCAGCGAGGGGCCGTTTTGGAACCGTCTGGGTCAAGAAATGAGACGGCGCATGTGCCATTTTAAAACTACCGTTCAGTTTTAAGAAGCAAAATAAAAGGGACGTTTTACTTTTTCTTAACGTTCATTCTAATTGTACTGTCACTCTGTTACACTTACAATAGCTAATTGCAGTTCGTCATTAGAAAGTTAGCAAGCCAGCAATTCAATGTAAAGTTAATTGCCATTCGATACGATTACACAATTTGTTTTGGTCCTAAATTTAATTAAGTGGAGTTGCTCATTTGATGTATGCGCTGAGTTAAATGGTGTCCATACCATTTTGCCACCGTTCACTTTGCCACCGACCACTTTGCCACCACCCACTACCATTTTGCCACCGATTTTTATAGGTCTAATTTTCCATATGTTATTTCATTGTTTAGCTCTTTTCGATAACTTTTTGAATTTGTTTATGCTTTGATATTAAGACTGTGTATGCGTGAGCCTTGGGATTATGATTAGTGATTAGTGAGGGCAGAATGCGCATCGTACTCCAAAAATTGTCAATTTTAAAGCAAAGTGCAACGGCACACGCGCCCCAAGTAATTGGCAGTTACTTGGGAGATTAGACGATAAAGACTGATTTGCAGATTCAGCAGGTCCGGATTAGAAACTGTCAGTAGATCGGGGAGTATTGGGGGATTAAGTAAGAGGCGCCGTTGTTGAGTCTGTTAGTCTTCAATAAAGCAGTCCGTAGTAGAACTGTAGACTAGCGAGGTATTGGGGGATTACGTACGAAGTGCTGCTGTGGAGTCTGTTATTGTTCAATAAAGTATTGCTATTTCATTGTTTCCTTGTCTTTTCTTTTGCTAAAAATAAACAATCAAATTATTTCTTTTATTTGACGATATGATTTTGAGTTTTCAAGTTCTTCTATTTTTTTTCGTCACATTTTTCTTTAAATTTATTCATTTTACCGCATCTTAATAGTCTTTTAAGTATATGTAGATCGAAACTAGTGAAGCCCTCATATACACCCATTCAATTTACGTGATGTTGAGTAGATCTGAGTAAAATTGTTGAGCAAATCAGTAAAACTACAATTTTATTGGACATTCTATGAGTAAAATAATGACTAATTTAATTTAACTGGCCAGAACAGATGAAAGAAAATAGATGTGGATTCATGTCCGTTTCTAAATTGTATTGAGTGACTGATGCAATTTTTAACCCATACCCGCTTCCTTATTACAGGATTAACTCTGGAAAAAAAGTTTGCTTTCAATCGACATTCACCCTAATCACATCTAAAGAAGAATTGTAATCTCTTAATTGTAATAACTTTTTAAATGAAGTAAATTTAAACCTGGTCCTAAAACGGCACCGGTGCGGTGGTGCTAATAATGGTCCTAAAACGGCGATGGTGCCAAACCGCGGACGGTCTCGAAACGGCGACGCCGTTTTTGGACCTCTGAATCCTGGAATATGGTCCCAAAATGGCACCGGTGCCGTTTTAAAACGGCCCCGGTCCTGAAACGGCCCTGAACATTTAAACATCAATGTTTGGCCGCCACCCTCGTTGTTTGTTTGCCCAATGTCTAAGCTTCAAGACGCGAGATCCTCAATCTCCCGCCTTATTTCTCTAATCCCCATTGTTATGTCCGGGGTTCCAAACACCCAAAGTCGCCATGCTCACTTGCTGGCTTGTACCGAACGCGCTAAGACGCATGTTTAAGACTATTCTTTTCTCTTGAAAAATAAAAATAAAAATGTTAAGCTGAATGACCTGAAACTAAGCTTAACTTGCTTAATTGGAAACAAAATATATTGCCAACTATCTTATTTATTTATGTTTATTGCAATAGGATAGCAATTATGGTGTGCCTCTGTGACGAAATCTTGGTTTGAAAATACTTCTACATAACAAGTAGCACAGTTGTTCCCAAGGCCATTTGCTAGTAAAAACTGGAAAAAGAAGAAGGAAACGAAGAACATTGTATGCATTACCTCCTTGAGTGGAAAGTGCTACATGCTACTATAGAAAATCTTATCAAAGAGGAGTTGGATGACCTCGAATCGCTAGCGGAGGCCGACGCTGCTTCCATAGCAAAAACTTAAACTATCACCGAGGCAGTCATTTGCCCTTACCAAGGTCATTCAGCAGCTGAAATGTTCAAGCAATAATGACGATGCGGTCGCCTCTCTAAGCAGCAAAGCAGATGAATGCACGGAAGGAGCCACTCCTAACCCTGTAAACGCGATGACGATACGGGGCCAAAACATAGACGACTTGCTTAGGTTCGTGTAAGAGGCGGACAACGTACTATCGCAATGACAATCTGCTCACGCAGCAGGAGACGACCCATGGCTGGACGGCCGACCGCCAGAAAATTTTAAAGCGATGCTTGTGCAAGATTTTTGTGATCCTATTTGTGACCCCGCAGGAGAATGATGTCGTGTGCCTGGGTACCGATCGAATTATCACGCAACCACGCTCACCCAAACCGACTCCCTTGGAAATTTCTCTTCCACAGTATCTGGTTGACGTAATCCGAATTGTAGCACAGTAGTCACTATCCGGCAAGCTTTCTTGCAATTGTCCCACCATATATTACACTTGAAGTATTTTATAAAAATTGGAGAGTATTTGCAAATGTCCTCGCGCGCGAAATGGTAATGTTGCTAGATCAGGAATACCGCATTCAGCAAGCCGCAGGGCAGATTGCACGGAGTAAGGATAGTTTTCATCGTGGCCTAAAGTACTTGTCCTCAGACCACCCATTCGATAACTCGTAGCCTAAGGCCCACCGAAACGGGCCCACCGCACCGCGCCTCAAAGCACCTACTGATCACCCAGTGGAACAGAGATCTGTACGAACTCTCAGACCACTAGAGGCTGTCTCCATCGCGATTGCGTGTTCTCCCACGCGTGAATAATACCGGGTTGTAACAAACGCCACCCCGAATACAAACACTGATTGCAGCGCCTCTAGCCGTTTGGACACATGGATTTCTGAACTGAAAAACGACCCGGACTATGATTTTGTGGCAAAAGGAATAGCGAATGGTTTCGACATCATTACCCCTAATGCCCCATTCTCTCCCGTTGAACTTCCGAACAGTAAAAAAGCTGTAATTACATATCGTAAACAAGTCGAAGACCAAATCTGCAAGGAAATAAACTCCGGAAGATACAAAACAGTAAACCGGATATTGTAAGTCCCATTTGATATGTTCCAAAATACAATGGCCCCATTCGTCTTATTCACGACTGTTTGCAACCTGAAGCATTAAGCCTTAATGACCACGCTACTCCGGATAAGTATACCTTAGTTACTGTGGACACCGCAGTGAATATGATTGATACAGATTGGTACACGCAGGTATATGCTATAATTTGTTTTCTAGAGAGCTGCCACAAAACAAGAATGTAAAAATACTATGGACATACTGCTCAAGCTTCTTGCGAATTTAGGACTTAAAATTTGCTGGGATGAATGTGTTTACCCGACGCAAACGTTGGCATTTTAGGGATAAGTATTAATTCAGGGAGTGATTAACTCGGTGTCCCAAGCAACAAACTGGCTGGGGTACTTATTACCCTCCAAAATTGCAAAAGTGCTTCAAAACGTGATTTTGAAGTGCTCATTGGTCGGGAAACGCTTTGCCAACTCACTGACATATGAGTAAGCTTTAAAAACAGCATCAACGCGCTCGCATGCGCAAGCTTCAATGGCACGTCCTTTTTCATTTGGAAGGCGAGGACAGAGGCCACATATATTGTAACTGATTCTAGCGCAACGGCCGCGGCAGCTGCCCTAGTCAAAGAATCATGCGTATTCGATTGGCTATATACCTGCTGAGTTTGTGATTTTAAAAACTTTGCAAACGCACATGAACATCAGAGATCTAACAGCTACTGCTTTGGCTATCGGTCGGTGGGGAGGCACCCCACGCGATTCGCATATTGTATTATATACCGATAACACGACCACGATGCATACAATAAATCTTTTTTCTGCACGCAATAAATTAGACACCTATTAGTTACATGTGCTATTTTTTAATATTGTGCGCTAAGTATATTTCAACTAAAACAATAAACTGGCAGACTCTATTATTCGTTTTCAATCACTGCTACCTATGTAACACACAGAAAAGATTTTAGTAGGACGTATGAGCATATGTCAATTGCATCATGTGAGTTTATTAAACAGGAATGGCTTAACAGGAAGCCCTACTGGACAGTGAACTAATGGCGTCGGCGAGTTGCATTTTTGGAAGCTGCAAAATCCGCCTACCGTACCTTACAATTCTTCGATTTTGCGCTTCTTTCAACTTCACCGCTGTTCCCGCCAGTAAAGCCACCATTGCAAGGTTCAGTACGTTTCTCGCGCGGACAATGAAATCCCAGTCCATTTGTACGTATTTAGCAGGCATACGAGTGCTGCATATGGAACTTGGGCATCCTAGCCCCACAGAGGAGGGTGTCACTCACATAAAAGGGACGAACCGAAGCCAAAAACGCCTTATCACCATAGTCATGAGAACATACGCGCTGTTCTTACGCTCAAAGACTCGTTTCAGTACTGTTTCTCGGCCGCTTGCCTGGTTGCGTTCTTCTGTTACTTTAGAAAATCAACACTGCTGACCAGAAACAGAAGCAGCCACGATTGCAGGAAGGATCGATGCCGTGAGGACTATACGATTACTCCGGATGGGGCGATTGTCGGCGTCAAACATCCGAAAACACTACAAGTTTACAGAAAAGATTGGAATCCCCATCCCAACAATGCGAAAACATCTCGAGATGTTCAGGTCAGACAAACACGCCCCTTATTTTCCTTCCAGTAAGGAGAAACAATTATCCAGCTGATGCACAGCCTCTTTGCTCCGCCAAACTGGTCTTAAACCAGAGGAGTACAGTGCACATTCACTCCGTAGGGGAGGTGCCTCCTTTGTGTTTGCCTGCGGCCTCCTTGCCCATGTAATTAAGACACAGGGAGACTGGAAATCCGATGCGTACCAGCATTACCTGTCCATCCTGCTGACCATGCGTAAAGCGTGCTCATGCATTGTAGCACTGCGGTTAACCACTCCTTGAACTCGACTCTGCTACCACCACATTTACAATTGGGATCTGTTTGGACGATTATTTCAATGTTCTCTTTTAAAGGTGTTTGATTTTCAATGATTTATATATGTAATCTCAAATCGACGTTTTCTCGGCGCCAGAACGTTTGCCGGAACATATCGTGTCGAAAGCTGTGTTGTGTTTAGCTTAGACGCAACTTGCAACTTGAGTTTCAACAAAGATTTTCACAGAATTCTGAATTGTTTGGTGTCCCAAGTGTAATTATCGCTACCGGGTAGCAAACACGGTCCAGTTTTTCTTTTGCGCCTAGCCACATGCCAAACAGAAATTGTAAGGAAAATCACACAATGACTTGTCCGTGCAGACGCTGACAGCAATAGTTTCATGATTATCAGCGCGTGAAAAGAGCAGTATTTATGAAGTGCACATGACGGGTAAATACGCGCAGTCGCATTCCTCTAGTCTAGTCCAGTATCGAAAACGTCACGCCACGCACCAGTGAAACTTGGCAAAGTGTGTGCTTAATATTGCCACAACAACGTAAATACGCGACAGAAAGCACTGCACAGGAGTACAAAATATCTAATTAAATTTAATTTAAAATTAATTTAATTAAAATAAAAATAAACATACACTCGCGTTTGGACTGATCCGAAAACCTGTCTCAGCTTTGCGGCGCATTGTTCGCACCCCCTGTTCAGGCTCGTGCCACCCGTACTACAGGCTTTGGCGTTTGTGTGATTTTATTATTCTATTATACTCGAAAAAAGCTTTTTTGGCAATTCTGATTTCGGAAAAATATTAAAGTGAAAGACATGTTGAACTCTAGAATTTTCAGTTAAATTTAAATAAATGACACGTAATAGTTAATTCCGTTTTAACCTTTATCCCAATATCCCAATTTTAAACCAATATTAAACCTAAATAACTTTGTATTAATGTGTACGTCAGATGGTCAGTTTCTTAATTAAATAAAATGTCACATTTATACGAATTGGCCAATAATCACAGGTTTACGCCTCGTTCCCAGATAAATTCGGTGTAGCCGTATATCTTGCCCCTGTACAGCTCCCCCGGGGGAAGATAGACTATCCTTTCTTCCCCGGGGGGAAGATAGCCTAGTCTAGTTCCCCCGCACCACCTGGTATTTTTTGCCCCCTATTGGTATCACTTTTTAAAAGGAAGATAACGATGAACATACAAGAAAGCGCCTTCTTGGACAATGTAGATGTTATTTATAATAATCAGGAGAATCCACCTGGGCTCTTTAAAATGCTAAAAAGGATATTAAGAGAAAAATAAAGAACTTTCTTATGAAGGATGCCTTTTTATGTTTTTGTTTCAATTATGTTGAAGTAGGGAGGGGGGGGGGGCTAAATATCCTGGATGGGGATGATAGCCTAGCACAGCTTCCACAGGGGGGAAGCTGTACAGTGGAGGATAGAGGTAAGATAGCCTGTTAGAGGAAATATATAACAATACGTTTCGACATTCTCAAACTTTTGGTTGACTTCTGGTGAAAAATTACACAGGGAGTTACGCTCTGGTTTTCAAATAAAAAACATCAAAATTCAATAAAACCATCTTTTGGACCTCAAGAAATAACCGTTTGGAATTACAAGAAATTACTTAAGCACGACATTTTGGATAATAACAATGTTCAATAACTGGGACGGTCAAGCGGCAGAAAATCCAAGCCTGGAACTTAATAAATACAAGGTTTCGTACATAAATTAACTAAGTGCTTCTTTTGTGCTCTTTTACTTGTAAATAGTTGTTGTCTCATTTTATGTTTTCTTGAACTAATATATGTCATAAATTAACATTATTGTTAATGCAGCTAGCTTATTTCTAAAAAGAATAATTAAAAGTGTTAATAAACAAGTAAATTAAGAATAAATAAATCAGCAACTAAATAACGAGTAAATGGAAAACTTGTTTCCTTTATTTGCGTTATTGCTATTGATCAACCATTAGTAAATATATAGAAGTAATAAATCAATAACTAAATAACTAAACTTCTAATTTTAATAGCCTCTTCCGTACAGCTCAACGTCTTTAGCTACAAACCCGGACAAACCCCCTTTGTTTTGAACCTTGTTCCGACAAAAGACTTTACACCGGACATGCCCAAAGCCGGTATAAAAATTCTAACATATATACATTTTAGCTCATTGAATGTCATTACATTATCCTTGTAAAAATCGAATAAGACAAAAATCAAAGGTGTGCCGAGCCAAAATTTATGCATCTAGACAACAATAATGTGGCTTATGATACTCTGACAGCGTGAAGGTTTAAGCGCTAGTAATAACAGCAGCATGGATAAAGCTTATATTATTTGCAAAACTTAAACAATTCATATGTTAAAACTTATTTCTTGACATCAGAGATTCTACTTCCAAATTTGCATTTCTAGATGTTTGAACGTTGTTCAGAGACAACACGTCAGGAACCACCCTGTGGAAAAATAATATCCGTAAACTGAAATCACTGATTGTCCTCTTTCGTTCTTTTATTATATATTTATATATTGCAAATCATCTATTTTTTGTACCACCAGTAAAAGGTTGAACTCTTCATGAGGATTTTAAATGCGTATACACATTAAACTCGATATGACTACAGTATCGGAATTTTTAAATACATATAAGTTCACATTATTAAACCATCTTCAATATCATGTCTCACTTGAACATAATTTACTGCGTTATGCATACGTTGCATTTTAACATATAGCATCTTTTATTATAATTATTATGCAATAAGGGCTTAAGTATATATATATATATATATATATATATATATATATATATATATATATATATATATATATATATATATATATATATATATATATATATATATATATATATATATATATATATATATATAGCCAATAAGCATTTAAACTTGTGATTAGCATTATAATTATTAAGCTTGCATTTAGCACTGGAGGCTCGAAATTATAAATAAAATTTTTTGTTTATTTTCACTACGAGTACGTTATCTTTTACTTTTAAACAAGTAAACCTATTAAAACTTCATCAGCTATTATGACACTTACTTAATATGATTCTTCTAATTAACGAACAGAATTTATTATTTTGCGTGCAATTGTAATAAATTATATTAAAGTATTGCTGCATATTTTCAAGACTTAATTTTTCATTTCGATAGTTTAAGCCCCCTTGTGTTCTCTTAGGATATACAGTAAAATATTTGGTATAAAATGCATTCAAGGAAAAAAGATCAGAAGTTATGACTCCTCTTTTTTAAAGAAATAGCAGCAGGTAATGTGGATTGTTGCTCTTTAAAAAGCACTTAGCCTTTTGCACTCTGTTGCCATAAATACAAATACACCATCTGCCGAGAATAGTTAATGCATTTCAAAATTATGATTATTAGCCATTTATATGCCATCCATTAAGCAAAATATCACAGCATTTATCATAAAATCAAATGACTGCATGACGCTGTGCAACCTCACATCGCGAATAGAGCACTAAAACTTTAGAATACGGATGTGAATAAAAATTACCTCATGTGCTTTCTAATATATATGATACCAGATTTCTGGATAAGATTTCATAATTATTAAGACCTCCTCTTGGTTCTCTTTATTAAGACTGCTTTGTTGGACCAGAATTTTCTTTATATAACATTCTTTATAACATAATTTAACTTGTCAAGAACATCTCTAAAACAAAGCCTCAGTTTGTGCTACCTTGTTTTTTCTTTGAAATGTTTACCAAATGACAGTTAATTAAGCGATGGCTGTCAAAACAACTGAAGTAACTGTTTATGTTGAGGCTTGGGTTTTCGTTCATTTTGGTGAGTTTTTGTTTAGCAAAGATTAACGTACGAAAAAATCATCTTTATAAGAAAGACAATAACAAATATATTAACGTTCAAACACTTTTTCGACAGGCAGAGTAGCAAAAAAAACAAAATTTTTGAGTACAATACTTTGATCGCTGTACCGAAGGAATACCTTGCATAAATATCACCCATCTTGACGCTTTATCAGCAAATTCTAAAAGTATTAACATGGACCAAATACTTGGACCAAATACTTGGTTACATAAATAAATGACTTCTTATAACACTTTCGTTAAGTTCTAGACTTTAAAAGACGTTAGTTAAAAGTAAAACACGACTCTCTTCGGGAGCGAATCTTTATGGTAGATGGGTTTGCAATAGTTCACAGCATTTGCAGTAATACACACCAGAAGCCAGAGGTCGGACCAGCCCTCAAATCAGACCACTTTATACCAGAACCGAAATTCTTCCAATCATTTCTACTGTTAACGAACCCGTTAATCGGACTATATCGCAAATCGAACAAAAGGACAACTTTTGCCAGACCTAAATGTTATCTTGAGCCACGCAAATATTATCGGTCAAAGCAGGCGTGTGCTGAATAAAGTACAGTCGCTGATTTCCAAGTAGAGGAATTATAGTTCTGCTTTCATTGGGGCTCGATGCTTGTAACTGTGGTAGGGATTATAACATGTTATACACAGGAAAGACTTGTTTGAATAGAACGATCGCAGGAAACGAATTGCACTGTGGTGTTTTAATACAGATTTAATTAGCACATTACAACAGCATTTCAATTGTCATTGGTCCTTTGACTGTCCACTGAAATCAACTAATTCCTATTAGGTGATTTAGCCACGAAAAAAGCTTCCTTTGTGTGTATATAAGGAACAAAACATTGATCATTCTTGAGGAAATGGAAATCATGCAAAAGACAAGAAAAAACGATCTGTCACTACAGAATAAGAAATAACTAGGTCAGGTAGAAAGTCCGAGACAATAAAGAATAACATTTTGTTTGAATAAACTTTTTTAATAAAATAAAGTTTGTCTATTTTCGTTTAATACGGTCACCGACGTATGGCATAAGGCACGTTCACTGTCTAAGTAATAGAGATTGGCATTTTTCGTGGCTTTTAATTAGATGAAACAACCCTTTAAACTCGTCCTGTGATTGGCAAACATTCGGCTCCATAGTATCTCGACAATGAACACGCACGATGTCCACCCAGGTATGCTGTCGCCATTTCGCCATGCCGCTGTTTTTCACGCCTCCTGCGCTCATTGACCAAGCCCGCACCCTCGAGAGAGTTGCTGCTATATATAAATCATCCTTTTTCACACTTTATTAAACAGGTGAAGCATGCAGTATAGGGAACAGCAACAACAAATTCTTTCAGCGATCAAGATTCTGCCCGCCCCCATCCCCTGTCTCCCCCTTAATCCTTACATAAGCGTATGTATGCCATGTTTGTGGTGCCTGGTTGATTCGTACCCATTGCAGAATAATATGCACTCGTTTATCACCAGAATTGCTGGAATCCCGTAACTCAACCGGCTCAGAAATTGGGCTATTTTTATATTTTTACTCTTTTATTTGTTTGAGTTTACGGAATTTTTTAGTGGCATTGATTATTACTACTTTATGATTCAATCTAGCTCAATGTTCTTACACTGATATGAATGGTTTATTGACTTCGTACAAGGCGTTTCAGTCTGATTCTTTTTTCTTTTCTTCCATGCCAGGTTTTCCGGTATTCAGGGCGAATAGTTTTCACCGGTCGAAAAGTTCTCACTGGCATTCCAGCAGGAATGTGGTGTGAGCAGATAGTTCCCCCCGGGCGAATAGTTCTCTCTGAGTTTTTTCAGCATTAATTGAATTAGCCGTCTCCGTTTTTCCAGTAGCATTAAAACTGAAGCATCCCACTCAGGATTATCAGGGATTACGCGAACTACAACTGTGGCCTTGAATGCTTCAGAGTAGTGTTGAAGTTATGCCAAAATAGGATTAACCTTGAAACTAATCGCCTTAAAAGTGGTCCCTACATTTTTGCACAATTACCATACAACACAATGGAATTAATCTTACCTCATAACTATAAAAGATAACACAACAGATGTGAATTCATAAAGATATGCATCAAGGTATTCTTCAGAAAATGGCGTGTGTAATGTCGAAGTTGTAAATATGCAACCCGTTCGTGGCACATTATTTACTCAAGGTCCTGGCAACCTCGCAAATGTTTACCCAATTTATCCGTGCCGAAAGTTCTCACCCCTCAGCCAAGGATTACGTCACGGTATAGGACTTGTATGATGGAGGTGAGAACTTTTTGCCCAGAGAACTATCTGCCCGGAGCACCGGCTAAATAATTTTAGATGGAAAAGACTAGGAGGATTTGGCAGATACATGTTGTATCCGATCCAAACGATCCTCTTCTAATTTGTTATGAAATTCATTTTCATTTTACATACAATTATGATTGACTTTTTAACACTTGACAAGCCTTTGACTTGCAAGGGCTTTTTGAATTTGTGCGAGTAGCCGTTGTTACCTTTTTTCTTGACAGTGATCGGATTTCCTGTGTCATCTCCTCCACTGGCCCTACGGGCCCTAGGGCCACGAAACTTGGGACTTAGGTAGAATTTGATATGAACGTGTGCATGGCACTTTTTATTTTCGCCTTCGATTTCGTTTTCTTGTTTAAAACGCCATGTGAAAAGAGCGTATTTTTGCAAGTAAAGCGGAGCATTTCACGCACAGCACAGAACACACAGTTGCTCAGCTCTCACTGTGTAAACAGATAACACGGCGAATGCCTGATCAGTCAATAAAACCTTAAGTCAACAAAAACCAAACACTACTCGGCTTATAAGAGGTATTCACGCTGTGTTGTTTGCAATATATTATTATAATTACATATATATATATATATATATATATATATATATATATATATATATATATATATATATATATATATATATATATATATATATATATATATATATATATATATATATATATATATATATATATATTAAGAAATAACCCATTGGGGGAAGTATTTCTGCGTTTTAATTTTTGTCATATTGATCGTTCCACTGTCCACCGCGGTTCATGCAAACATTGTGTGTGTGTGTTTGCTGTGCTGTATATGTCAATCGTTCGTGCTCTGGTCGGAGTAAAACTATATAAAGTAACACCCTCTACAAACCGAATAACCCAGCTAAGCCGGACATTTATGTAATAAAGAAGCTTTAATAAAGCGGACACCTCACTGTTCCGAACACCGGACTCCCGGTGTAATGAAACGTTTTGACCCCCAAACAAATCGACCCCCGGTCGATTTGTTTTAAAACAAATAGACCCCCCGGTTGATTTGTTTTGGGAAAGCCCGCCATAACAAACAGACCTCCCTTATAATAAATTGACCCCCTCCAAATAATCAGCTTTAAATACACAAGGGAAGTAAAAAAGGTGCATATGGTTTTAAATACTCTTTTAAGCATTTTCTACCTCTTGATGTAGAAAATTATTATTTTGAGCCTTTGAAATGCCATTATTGAGCTTGGACAGATCTTTTGGTGGCTGTATGTTGGTGGTGTTGGAAGTGTTTTCGTGTTTGAAAATGTAGATGTTAGTTGCTAAATAAATTGTTATTCATGGGTATAGTTTTTATTTCAATTAAAGAAACTAATGGGGTGGCCATATGTGGAAAGAAATAAAGACATCACCAAAAATAAGAGGGTTAAAACGTTTCAAGGGGGTTCTGTTTGTTTTAAAACAAATCGACCGGGGGGCCTGTTTCTTTTAAAACAAATCGACTGGGGATCGATTTATTTTGGGGGTCAAAACTTTTCCTTACACCGGCGTGGTGCCAGATGCAAGCCGTCCTGTATAAAGAACCCAGACGTTTTAAATGAGAATCCTTTCGTGACCTTTATTGCTTAAAAATGGCAAAAATGAGTAAAACAATTTGGGGCTTTTAAGGCATCTAACGGATGATTTGATAACTTTCGAAAACGCAGTAACATTCGATTTCAGATGTGAGAAAGTATGCGTTAATCCGGAGGCAGGAAAAAAGAAAAAAAAAAGACCAGAAATATCACAAGCCAACAAGTTTTTCTTTCAGAAAAAATGAAGTGTGAAAAGCATAATTTCTTTTATAATGTAACGTTAAAGTGTGGAAAATGAGAGACCATCAATATATCGGACACCTCGCTAAACCGCTATATATCTGTTGTCTATATATGTCTGATTGAAAAAAAGACAACTGAAACATTTCGGAATTTTTCTGATTCATAACATGAAGTCTGGAGTAGTAGCTTTGTTATAATGGTTTAGAATTAAGAAAAAACGGCGTGTAGCTGATTTGTTGAAATGAACCGACAGTCCCGACAGGGCAATTGAAAAAGAAAAGTGTTTATAAATAACTGTCTTCTGAACACAGTTGTAGTTCTTGGAATCAAATTTCAGTTTAACGCACTCTTAGAACTAAGCCTCCGATTGCCTTACAAATTTTTAAAATATGCATAAGCAGTTATATATCTGGGTAAATATTATGATATGTTTACATTACAAATAAAATCTGTAACAACGCCATATAAATTTGAGTGGAAGTGGAAAAGTAAACACTAAATCACATAATTATGTAATTCTTCTAACAGCTAATCTATAGCTCTTTATAGCGTGATTGAACATATTTATTTAAAAATACTTTGAGATGCTTCGGGAAATAACAGTTTTGCTTCGGATGCCCTAAATAAAAAGGACAACCTGCAAAAAATTGATCACTTTGCTGCACATTTTTTATTATTTTTATTTTATTTTAATTAGACCGTTG